>CM039670.1:14714408-14906908 GCA_022405105.1 Aristolochia contorta
GAATATCGCAGATCCGACCCAACCGCCGGCGGAATGAAATCCGACAGTTGTGCCGGATTTGGATCAGGTTCATATGGGCCCAATAAGCCCATATGAAATTATTAGATCCCGATTTGAATTGGGACCTAAGTTCCCGCGCACCGTTATGCCCATAACGCGTGTAATGGGCGACATCTCCCTATAGCGTTATTTCCTCTTCCGCCCTGGACTTCGACGAAATTTGTCGAAGACTTCTCCAACGCATGAACTTCCACCGGCGTTCAGCTTTCGGCGACCATTTGTCGAAGCACCTCCGGCGTTCTCTCCCCAGCGCACGCTCTCATCCGACCAAAGACCAAGCTTCCACAAAACCTTGGGGTTCGAAAACCCAGTTCATTCGAAGACTTTCGGGGTGAGTTCCGGCGCCCTCCTTTGCGTTCCGGCAGACTTTTCGATGTCGAACTCCTCCGACCTCGTCGCCATCGACGGACGCCTCTTCCCCCTCGCCGCAGGTAAGTTAGTTTCTTGAAATTTTGCAAAGCTTGTCTTTTTAACCTATTTTAATTTGTCCATTCGGCTTGCTCCACTATTCTCATGCCTTGTTCATTCAGATTTTTTTCTTGGTATGTGCAGTTGTCTGTGAAATTGGCTCATTCTGATTTATACTGTAACGTCTTCTTCTTTCTTTCTTTCGTTTTTTTTTGGTGTTTCGATTACTTTTCCAATTACGAGTGGCAATTGAAAATGGTTTCTTTTTTAGTTGGGGAAGTAATGTGATGCTTGTTGGGTAGATTCTATAGTTGAGGGAATTAACGTCTTCAGGATCATTTGGCATTGATAGATGTAAAAGGCCAAAATTTAGTGGATTTGAGTGGTTCAAGAGTGGAAGGAACATCTGGTTCTGTTCAAGAAGAAGATATCTTCACAGATTTGAAGGAAAAAGTGCTAAAAACTAGACACTAATGCCTAAGACTAGTTGTTTGTTGTTTTTTTTTTTGCTAATCCAATTTTTAATCTTTAATTTGGCAGTGGGATGGACTTGAGAACAAATCCACTATAATAATCTTTAGGGATGGAGTAATAGTTGCAGTCTGGTTATCATATATTGTTGTTGGAGCAATGAATTCTGTCCCTGTGGTATGTGACATATCTTTCTTTCTTGTTTTTTTTTATTGGGATGGACTTGAGAACAAATCCACTGTAATAATCTTTAGGGATGGAGTAACAGTTGCAGTCTGGTTATCATATATTGTTGTTGGGGCAATGAATTATGTCCCTGTGGTATGTGACATATCTTTCTTTCTTGCTTTTTTTTATTGGGATGGACTTGAGAACAAATCCACTGTAATAATCTTTAGAATGGAGTAATAGTTGCAGTCTGGTTATCATATATTGTTGTTGGAGCAATGAATTCTGTCCCTGTGGTATGTGACATATCTTTCTTTCTTGATTTTTTTTATTGGGATGGACTTGAGAACAAATCCACTGTAATAATCTTTAGGGATGGAGTAATAGTTGCAGTCTGGTTATCATATATTGTTGTTGAAGCAATGAATTCTGTCCCTGTGGTATGTGACATATCTTTCTTTCTTGCTTTTTTTTATTCCTTTGGTGTTTTGTGCAACAAAGGATTGGCTAGATATCTCTACTATTTGCTAATCCAATTTTTAATCTATAATTTGCTTTCTGTCACCTTTATGGACCTTCAAGTCCTATTAGCATTTGCCTTGAGAAACAATTTTTCTGCACAATAGCACTTCGTATTTCACCATTGAATCTTTTAAATAATGAACAATCATCAAATATAGCTTCTTCTCACATCTATTTTCACTTTAAATTATGTATTTGTTGTCAAATTCTCATATTTAGTTCTTGCATGTCTATGTTGTCAAATTTGAAAGAATCAGATCGGCCAACCTTGTTCTTTCCAAAACCCTCGAATTGTAGCTTTGATCATGAAACTCTTGTTACATGTTGCTTCTCCGTTCTCCGAAAAACTATTTTCATTAGACTTCTTCCTGTCCACTTCCTGTCCATGAAGGAAGATCGTCGATGTCTAATTGGTGACTCTCAAATTCTCTCTTATATTTCTCTATCTCTCTCTCCCTCCTTTTCTCTTTCTCTCTCTCTTGGTTTTCTCTCTCATTTCTCTCTAGTGGAATCTTTCTCTCTCTCAGTTATCTCTCAAATCCTATTTCAAACTTTAATTCTCTCGCACCCTCAATCTCTCTTATCCCCCTCTCTCTCTCTCTCTCTCTCTCTCTCTCTCTCTCTCTCTCTCTCTATTTCTCTTCTCTCTATTTCTCTTACTCTCTTCCAAGCCCAAGAAGTCCAACCGATTGGAAATGTGGAAGTAAGAGGAGGAGAATTGGACATTGTGAGATTCATAGGGACAATGGTTTAGATAAAGTGTAGGTTGTGAGTTATTTGTTTCCTCCCAAAAGTATTAAACACTCATTTCTTTGTTGTGTGTAGTTTGTTTTCACCAATTGTCGCAGAGATGGACTATTTTATTGCTGGCGAAGATCTTTAGACATTTTTCTCTGATTTCGAGGTTGCAACAGTTGTTCATTACCACTAAAACATCAGAACTTGTGACGTGGCATGGTTTGGCTCTACCTACTAAAGAAGGAAAAATGATTCACCCTAGGGATTCAATTGCATTGAAACACTTTGATTTAGTGCATCCATCTTTTAGTTCAAACATACGGAATGTCAGACTTGGACTTGCAAGTGACGGTTTCACTCTATTCAAAATTGGGTCTGGGTCAAACCACAACATGTGGCTAGTTATTATTACCATCTATAACCTGCCCCCTTGGTTGGCAATGAAGCAGAACTATTTCATTATGACCCTTCTTATTGACAATTCGAAGTTACTAGGAAATGATATAAATATTTTTTGCAGCAGTTGATTGATGAGTTGAAGGTTTTATGGGAATATGGTGTGAAGACTTATGCTGTACAGACCAAGAGATTTTTTCAAATGCGTGCAACAGTCCCCCAGACAATATCAGAGTATCCTGCATATGCCATGTTGTCTGGGTGGAATACGAAAGGTTACAAAGCATGCCCTACTTGTCACGTAAACACTACTTCGTTATATCTACCGCATTGTAGAAAATGTGTTTAAATGTGTCATCAGAGGTTTCTACCAGAGGATCACCCATGGAGGGCCGATAAAAAATCATTTGATGGGACAGAGGAACGTGATGGTACACCAACATGCCTGTCAGGTAATGACATTTTGAATTTATGGGAAGGACTTCAAAATATCATGTTTGGAAAAGGACAACAGGCAAAAACCCGATATTTGCCTGAAGGGTGGAAGAAGAAGAGGATTTTTTTTAGCTCCCGTACTTGAGTACTCTACTCATCCACCATAAATTTTACGTAATGCATATCAAGAAAAATGTATGTGAAAGTATTTTGAATACCATTTTAGAGAAAGATGGGAAGTCAAAAGATAATATAAAATCGAGTTTGGATATGCATAGTCTCAATAATAAGGAAACCACTCTACCACAGGCCTTCGAAAAAGGTTAGTAGTAAGGTAATCATTCCTCATGCTTGATACAATTTGACGAAGGAAGAAAAAACTAGGTTCCTCCGTGTATTAAAGGAATCAGAACTCCCAACTGGATTTTCTACAGAAATCACCAGTCAAGTACAAGTCAAAGAGAAGAAAGTGATTGGTCTTAAGAGCCATGATTACCATGTTCTTATGCAACAGCTCCTTCCGTTGTTGGTGAGGAAATCAATGGCTAAGCCTGTTGCCAAAGTAATACATGAATTGTGCGCATATTTCAGGGAATTGTGTTCTAGGGTGGTTGATGTAAGAAAGATAGAGGACACACAATAAGCTATTTCATACATCCTGTGTAAACTAGAGAAGATCTTCCCACCGCTATTCTTTGACATTATGATGCATGTGATTCTATACTTGGCAACAGAGGTAAGATTAGTAGGAGCGGTTCATTACAAATGGATGTACCCAATGGATCGCAATTTTCTTACATTGAAAAATTACGTTTGTAATAAGAATCGGCCAGAGTGCTCTATTGCAGAGGGGTACTTAATGGAAGAAGTAACAACTTTTTGTTCAAGTTATATTGATGAGACGGAATCAAAATTTACAAGGCTAGTACGATACGATGATAGACCGTTGGGGGTTGCTCGTCCATATATGCTAACCACTGAGGAGGTATACCATCTCCATCGTTTTTTGTTTTTCAATACCCTGGAGACTCAACCGTACCTATTGTAAGTATAATCAATTGTAGCTATGTCTCATTCATAAATTGAATTTCCTATTTGGGTTATTTCAAGGGAACATAAAGACCACTTAAGAGGGTTACACCCCCAGTGGACTGAGCATCGAATACAAATAGAGCAACACAACTAATTTGTACAGTGGTTTAGAAAACTAAGTTTTTTACCCTGCATATAGGCGTGACGGAATTACATTTGTATCAAATGTCCCTCATTTGTTGACCATGTCACTAATTATATTGTGTAGGTAACCAATATGTCCTCTGATTCTGAGGACACAGAGGATATAAAGTACTTTGCCCGTGGTCCATCTCGAGACACTATGTCATACCAAGGATATTTTTGGCAATAGTTACAAGTTTGACACATAGGTCATTGAGCTGAATCGGACCACACAAAATAGTGGCATTGCAACAGTGGGGAAAGGGATGAGATATTTTATGGTGTCCTGCAGCTGGTTATAGAACTTTATATTGGATCATGGACACTTGTGGAGCTATTCAACTGCAAATGGTACAATATGAAGCAGGGCATAGGTTGGTTCATAAACTGGCTAGACTTCATGTTGGTGAACACAACGAGACTAACATATGAAGATGAACCTTTCATCTATCCAAGTCAAGCACAATAGATATTTTATTCGAAAGCCCCAATTGAGCCTTGTTGGAGCGTTGACTGTCGTTGGAAACCCAGAGACATCTACGACATCCCCTTAGTTGATGAAGGTTTAAGGTCACAAGAAGATGAGGAATTGCTATTGGCACAAGATGCAGGAGTTGGAGACGCAGCAAACATCAATTATGAAGGTGATGTTATATGGGTGCGTCGTGACCTTGGTCTTGGATTAAGGATCAATAGTGACGACTTGCATGTAACATTAAGTATGTTTAATCGATTCAAATTTGTAAATACATCCGCTACATATAATTACAAATCTTCTCTTCTCACATTCTCCCTGTAATTCCATTATTTTTGCAGGACAATTATGCCACCGAAAGGGAAAATTGTGTCACTTAGGCACAAACGCACCCGGGCGACGACATCGGCTCGGGCACCAGCGACCCCCTCTCCATCGGGGTTGACACCAGCGACCCCCTCTCCATCGGGGTTGACACCAGCGACCCCCTCTCCATCGGGGTTGACACCAGGAGCCACTTCGACATCAGCCAGGGCTCCAGTAGCCCCTCTCGACCGAGGTTGACTTTTGCAGCACCTTCGACATTGGCCCCAGCTCCTGCAGTTGACCCTCCCTCAGAGCTTCCATCTTCATCAACGTTTCCGTCTTTAGGTATTAACATATTCATTAACTTTATTTCCTAATACGTTTGTATAATTTTACTTTATTTAATATCTATTTCATTAATGTAATTTTAGAAGAATCAATGCGCAAGTTTAGGGAGTTGTTCCCCTCTTACCAATCCCCAGAGAGTGATGATTCAGGTATAATTACATCCATTCTATTTCATAAAATGTCATTTTAATGTTGACTAAGTGTGAATTTGATGTAGGGCCGGTCCCAATGGAGGACATGGAGACCGGGCCACCAGATTGGACTGTTGATGGCATTGAGGATTCGCAGCCTCAGGTACCCCGCGTCAAACGTAAGGTGAGGGCGACTTCATTCATGCTCGAGAAAGCGGCAACGATCGCAATCAGGGATGGACAATGGTCTCATCTGTACAACATGACCTGTCCTTTCTACTTGGAACACAAATTTGGGGTCAATTGTATTTCCCGCCACATCTGCACTGGCGTGAGCTCGGCCCAGATGCATTCAAAGATTGGTTCACAAAAAATCAATGTAAGACCAACAACTAAAAATTTGTTTTTTGTAATAGTTATAAGTACTAACAAAATGTATTTTTTTTCCAGGTAAAATACATGTTTGTTAATGGGAAGGATCAGCCCGTGACAGCAGTCAATGCGATGAAAGCTCCACAGCCGGTTGTGCAAAAAATAGTACGAGACCACTGTACATTCTATAAGAAGCAATACTACGATGGAAAGACCCTAGAGCAGCTAGCAGACTGTCCCATTGAAGGTATGACTCCTAAAAACTGGACACTGCTTGTGAAACACTGGGATGGGGTAAGGGAGTCTGGGTGTGATGTGAAGAACAAGGCGAACCGAGAGTGTTTGAAGACGACTCACACACTTGGGTGTAAGTCTCTTGCCCCTTTTTTTAGAAGAAGAGGTACATATTGAGTTGACTTTTTGTCTGCCTTGCCAATACTTCAATTTATAAAAATTGCACAATACTTATATTAGGAAATTAAATTTTATGCAACATCAAGCAGAAAGTCCAAACTTCGTGTTTCTGAGATCTTTCCTGTAGGCGCACGAAAGGAAAGATGGGACATATTTTGATGAGGAAACAATAACATTATGTGTAAGTTATCAGGTTCCTGACATTTTCTCCTAATACCAAGTGCATGATTTAATTAGGTTTTGTTTGGACTGCAACTGAGCTACAGGTCCACAACTCGGCGACCGCCACCGGAGTGTCCTCCGGCAATGTTGGCCTTCTCCGCTGACGAAATCGATTGCCGAAGGAATATATTTTTCTAGTAGTGAGAGGCTCAGACCCATAGACGACTTCCTGTTCAGGGATTTATAAATATTCAACATTCTTTGCTTTCTACCAATTCTTAGTGTAACAAAAGCAGGATCAATTTATGAGGTTCATTGCGTGGCTCCTCCATTTTTGCGTTGTCTTCTAACTCTTTTCTCTGGCTACTCCCCTTAGGTAGGTATGCTTGAATTTTCTTATGTAGCTTTAATTGATAATTATTTTTTGTATGAATGAGTAAGGTTTCCGAATAATCCTGTCTCTGCCATGGACAAGATGATAAGATCACTCGAGCAAACTTCCTCATCTTGGGAGTTGTCAGACCCCTGGCGCTGCCACGATCTTCTACATTAAGGCCTCCTCCTGTAGGATCTGGTCCGTCAATACCATAAATAGCACTTTTCCCGACTCTGGGGAACCCTCTCATAACACATTGTTCTGTGGTGTTCTTATTTTTTATTTAAGATCTAACCCAATCTTCTCAGTTTCAGTGATTTGGGTATTCAAAAACAATGGATAGGTTCTTTTGCGAACTTAGTATAACTACTTAAATAAGTTAACTTGAACATGATGTTTTGTGTGCACTGGGTAGTACTATAAGATATATTAATTACGAACCTCTTTTTTAATCTTTGCATACTGACGCTAGCTGATGACAGGTCCTCATTAAAGACACACCAAATCAAATGCTCATCACCATTAACCTATCTAGAAAACAAATGGGTGCCACACATATTAATAAAGAAGCAGACCTTGAACAACAGACGGTTCACATCCATAGTAATTAACCAAACATCCAAATCTGCTATTGAATTCACGCCGCTCCTCCAATTTTGCCGTTTCCTCTTACACCCTCTCTGTGCATGCACTCCCATCAGGTATCATTTTCATCGATGCACGCTCGTTTTTTATATCTAAGTGATTCCCATTTACATTCTAATGCAGTTATTTTACGAACGTGATGGGACACTGGAGAAAAACCACACTCTTTGCACCAGCGGATATTGCATTGTCGGCGGGTGAGGCGTCGACGGAATGCTTCCCCAAAAGAAAACAACCACCTAGCCATTTTTCAGCTTTTACCGGCGGCAAAAAGACACGACCGCCGGCAGAAGGACGCTCCGCCTGCTGAAGGATGCTCCGCCGGCGGAAGAACGCTCCCCCAGGGGCAGGACTCTCCCCCGGCGGAAGGACTCTCCCCCGGCGGAAGGACTTTCAACCGGTGGATTCTGTGCCGACGGATTTAAGCTCGGGAAGGATTTGACAGTTTTTTAAGTTAATTGTCCCGACTGTTTATTTTTTTTTTTCAAATGAATTTTTTTTTTGTATTTTTATGTTCCATTTGAAACTAGTTATATATCCTAACAGATGGTCACCACTAATATGAGTTCATATGTTGCCACTTGATCAGTTCAGCAATACAATAATTACCAGGAAATACTTAATATCTCAAAACAGAAACTCAAGTGCTTATAGTAGTTTTATTTAGAAAATTATACAAAAAAAAGAGATGAATTTTACATTTATGAACAGAAAATAACCTAATATCAACCTAAACTGGTTTTCGTTTCCAAACAATCCAGCAGGATAATTGTTAGTCCAATAATTGGTCAGAATGTAAATTTACTATTTCAGTTATTGAGGATAGGTATAACAAATACTCTTAACTATTTAATCCAGAACCAAAATATTAATTTCAGCACAACAAGAAAGAAAAATATTTACTGATAATAAGTCTTAATACAAACACACGGAGGCAGTAAGGAAACAAAAAAATTCTAAAATAGTAATAAAAATACAAATAATATTTTTCCTAGATCTAAATTTAATAAAAAAAATAGTAAACAAGAAATGTAGGTACCACCAATTAAGCGACGCTTAAAGACAGGAAAAAACACAACAATCTAACGAACTTAAACTAAAACAAGAACTTATCAGATTGAAGCCACTACCTTAAACGGGGTTTAGTTTATCGTGATTTCAGTGTCAAATACATCCACGTCTCTGAGATATCTCTTTTTTGTGTTAGTGGAATTGTAGTTAGTTATGACATCAGATTGTCTTTAAATTTAGGAGAGACATTGAAATCCCACCTACCATGTCATTTTATGCTTTTAGTGACAATTTTTTGTCATTCCTTTATAGGTAGAATTTAAATTCTCCTGAATTCTCTCAATTCCCTTACCACACTTAACATGAAAAAATAAAATCAGGGTGTTTATTTATGTATAATTTTATGTCAGTAACTTGAAATTTTCCATGAAACATTGCTTTCTCTTTGGACTAATGCCCCTTGAAGGTGTTATCAGCCACCATGGTGCAAAGTCACGAGCCAAGTGCCTTCCAAGGTAACACAACACTCTCAGATGGATGTGCACTCGTCGATGAGAGGATTGGAGTCATTTAAAAACCCAGAACAAGAGGACCCAAAGGCAAAAAACTTTCTAACCAACAGAAAAGTCACACTGAGGAAGAAAAACTCAAGCCGAGAAGAGAGACGCATAGTGAGAGAGAATGAGTAGTGACAGATTGAGAGAAAGAGAACAATTTACGTACCTTTGAATTTTCGAGAGAACCCTATTTATCACCTTCTCGAAAAGTTTCAACAGTATCCTTTCCTTCAAATAAGGAAGCATTTTTCTTGTCGAAGTGTCACCTTGCCAAATCCCGACATTGCCCAACAGAATTTTAGACCTCGCCTCTTCTCTCCAAACCCTATCTCGCCAAAACAACGAACATACGTGAAATCTTGGGAGGAGATTAGATCATTTACTGAAGACATATTCGGGTCCTCAATTAGAGGATCCAGACACGGACTTGACTCATGGGAAAAAAATTGCACACATGTGCATGGTTTTCATTATCGATACATATCGGCTGATACAAGGCAATATGTGTTAGTTTCCTTAAGGAAACAAGATACTGGGGTCGTTTCCTTTTACAGGAAACTAACCCTTGTGTCATCTTGTATCATCTTGTATCGGCAAGTTTCCTAATATATCGAGGAAACTTGTCGGAACGCAACTCCACATCTTCTATCCGGATCAAAATATGGTGAATCACACAATCAAAATGATCGAAATCTAAAAAAAGAAGGTGTATTTTATGTTTTTCTGGCCGAATCCGTCTGGGTCCGGTGACAAAACTCTAGGTGGAATAGTTGCTGGTGATCGGCAGACCATTCCGCGGCGGTTGCCGGTTGTATGGGCGACTGGAATGTCGATCCAGAGAAACTAGGGTTTCTCTACAGCTAGCGGCAGGAGGTTAGAGATGACCTCCTGTCATTCGATCCCAAACCCGTGGGTCGGACCAGTTCGGTCTGGTTCGGTGGTGGTTCAATAAAAATGGGTTTTATATTGAAAATTCAATTAAATGCCTAGATAAAGTCCGTTATTGATGAAATTTAGCATATAGGCAAAATAAATTTTTTTCTACTTTATATGGCATATTATTTAGAATTTTAAATTTTTTAAGAAATCCTCAATTTATGCAATATTGTTAAATGGTGGGTTTGGTTTGAAGTGTTTACATTTTGTTTGAGATGATTTAGTAAAAAATAAAGATAAAAAACAGTGAACAACTATTTTTTGTAAAATTTGAGAATACTTATCATATTAATGGTGATATTTGTAGGTCATGTATATTTTAGTCACAAAGTTGTTATACAATATTGTGATCATTGTGGAAGGGAGATATTAAGTGTTAGTATTTCGTACAGTTTTATCTTCTTATTCACTTATTTGTATTAATAAAAACATAATATTTTTTGCATTAATAATATTAATAATTTTTCTTATAGTATCCATATTTATCATAACCTATCCATACTACACAAGACACCGATCATGGTGCAAGAGAGAGACTTGATGGTTATATTGTGATAAATTATGTAGTTTTTTATATATTTGAGTCAATAACAACCTTATAATTTTTAGATTGATTATATTAATAAATATTTGTGTGTTTCCATTTTTTTAATTGGTTTTCCTAAAGTATCCATACTCATTTCATGCATATCTTTGAGTGTCCATTAACATTTGAGTCAATAAGAACCTTATACTTCCAGCTGATTCCGGAGAATTAATCCTCACGTTACATGATATCATTCTGGGGTGTTCCTGCTAAGTATAAATTAAAAATATAATGCAATTTTCTCAGTTCCAATCTGTATTTTAGCGAGTAGTTTGTTTACAATATGGTAAAGCAGTAGATTCTCGAGCAAGCATTTTCCTTCAAATGCATCGACCCTAAATCCATTAATGTATCCCGATCCATTCTGGACTGGTTACTGTCAGGTTCCCTGGGAGCTAAAATTTCAATGCAAGAGTGAGTTGCAATTTGGAAAGTAAAGTATTTAAAAGAACTCCAACATGTAGCTTTTGTTAGGAGTACTTTTTCGAAGAACTTTACAAGGATCCAAGTTCTTTGTCAAAGAGCTTAACCAAACATTGCCTATAGATAAGCAAATTCTGCAAACTATGCACTAGTAGAAAATAGGTTTTTAGCGGCAGAGGTTCGCCATAACCATCCCTCAAAAATATTCTTTAGGGGCAGACGGTCTAAAGGCCATTCTTAATTGTTGGAAGTCTAGTTGGTACTCCAGATAAGGTCTAGGGTTTAGGCTTAACTAAAGAAAAGGTAGATACTTCCTACTTTATCTCTTATCTGGACTGCCAACGAGGACGCCATGTCACGCTGTAAACCCTCATAGTAAAATTTGGTAGTACGGTTATCACCTCTCATTTTTTTTGTCTCCAACACACCTTAACCCTATTATCTCTCGAGTGCCTTAAACCTAAAAATTGAGAATGTGTCTTAAACCTATAGTCTCTCATGCGCTAAACCTAAATATTAAAAACGTGTCTTAAACATATAGTCTCCCACACGCATTAAACCTATAGTCTCTCGCGCGCTTCAGCTTCTCGCACAAAAAGTACTCTTGCAAACTCCTTCACCTTCTCATATGAAATATGCACTTGCAAACTCCTTGCCTGGATAATACCACAACCGCCCGTATGAAGCTCGGCTCAGAGATCCCATCTCCCCTACCTTGGGATAAAACTTTAGGGATAATACCAATCTTTGCCCTAAAGTTTTATGCCTTTATCCCTCATCAATGTTATGCATCTGCCTTTGGCTTTAATGAAAGCTTAGGATGTGAGAGATGGGGAAGATGGAGATGTTACAGTGAGGTTAAGCAAAAATACAGAGAGAGAGAGAGAGAGAAAGAAAGAGACAGAGACAAACAGAGAGGAGAGAGAGAGACTGATAGACAGAGAGAGACAAAGAGACAGAGAGACAGAGAGAGACAGAGAGGAGACAGAGAGAAAGAGAGTGAGAGAGAGATAGAGAGAGATAGAGAGAGAGAGTGAGAGAGAGAGACGGAGACAGAGATACAGAGAAAAACAGAGATAGAGAGAGAGAGAGTCAGAGAGAGAGAGAGAGAGAGAGTTACATTAAGTTAATTTAAAATGGTTGATATATATACCTCTGGTGCAGAGAAGAATATGACGAGAAAACACAGAGGAATCAACACTATCAAAGAAGATTTAGGAATGCTATTTTCCAAATGTGGTTGGAGACTAAATTTCTTTCATCAGCAAAGATTTGAGTGTTGTGAATTAAAGAGCTCAAAAAGAAAACTTTTCCAAAAAAGACATTTTCAAATAGAATCAAAGAGTTTAGTTAAATGTTGCTGAAAGGATCATGTAAAGCTGTATTTCATATAGAGTGGTGATATGCTTACTGCCAAATTTTATAGTGACAGTTTACCGCCTGAAGTGCCTTCCTCGTTGGCAGTCCAGGTAAGAGATAAAGTAGAACAATCTTCCTATTCTATAGGTAAGCGTAAACCCTAGACCTTATTTGGACTGCCAACTAGGCTGTCTTGAGGATCACCACATCAGGATGTAAAAACTTGCAGTAAAATATGGAAGTATTGGAAACATTTTTTCTTTCATATAAGTTCTCTTCTTATAATAGTTGTTGATGATATGTACATGATGGGACACTTAACTAAAAATTAAACAGAGAGGAAATCGCAAAACAATTTTTTTGTTATTTTCATTTCTCATAAATTAAAGAAAATGATAAAAAGAGAGATAAAAGACTAGGTGTCAATTTTATGCATTTAGATGATGTCTTCTATTGAACTTAAAAGAAAAGACAAAATCAATTTTTCCAGTAGTTAGAAACAAATATGTTAATGTCAAAAGTTTTATTACACGATTATATTTCTTTTAGAGCAGTGATATAAGTACTGCTGCTTTTTACTTTCACAACTTTACATCTTGGCGTGGCATCCACGGTGCAGTCCAGGAAATAGGTAAACTTGGAGATAAAATCAGCAATATTTTGGTTTTCAAATAAAATATTATCTACCTATTCAATGGGTTAACCCAAAACCCTAGATTTTCTTTTACCTAGATTGCCAACTATACAGCCACTTCACGATGTAAAACCTCGAAGTAAAATCAGAAAGGACTGATATCATTTTTCTTTTTATAATTTAGGTCGTCATGTGTGATTAATTAAATTGATCTAGTCCATATTGGTTCATAACATGAATAAAAAAATGATATATTTCTGGTTTTATAGGCCCGGTCGAACCAGCTGATTCGGTCTAGCTGATTAAGTTTAGCTTTGATAACACCAACATGGCTCAATCATATTTGCTCTTTTGCCAATTGTTGGTTCTTTATAACTGGGAGCTTCCGTTTAAGTTTGACACAACATAATGATCAGTTATAAATTCCAGTATAAATGTTACTTGGCTGTGTCATGATCGACAATATTATTAGTCAACTACTCCATTAAAGCGGGTTTAAACTTGAATAGGAACGGATGAAATAAACGTAGTACTTTGGAAATTACTGCAGCTAACTATTAAAAAATACTATCATGTATATATCGTGCATGTATCACCTTAACTAATTAATTACATGTATTTAACATCTTAACTAATGTTTAACACCATCAAAACTCTACAATATTACAATCTGCGTGCAAGTTAATTCAATCTGCAAGGATTTCACAATGTTGACAACTAGGCAACTACGTACAGATCGTACAGAAACTGAGAAAGTACAAACAAAGTCATCAAAGACAGAACTACAAGTACAAAATAACCGGCACGACAAGAACGTAGGTAGAATCAGAGCATGGACAGGTCAATCAAATCACCAGTTGGGTGATGGCAATCACCGTGAGTCCGGGACATTAGGCAGCATAGGGTTCCTGATCTGGCGGCGCTCGGCCTATGAGCTCTCTCAGAAGCTCAGCAGCAGGAGGTGGCAAGATCTTGCAATTCCAAACAGCTAGAAAAAATTATTATATCCACAATATACATGATTTATAAACAATTAAATCGATAAAGATTTGATATAATATATGAGAAATGTTGGTTAAGAACTCCTAGAATGTCATGAGAGCAAATAGAAGAGCAAAAGAACGAAAATGGAAGACAGTAGATGATTCTAGTTAGTTCCTGGCAATTCAGGAATATGGAAGATATACCTGATCTGGTGACTTCCGACAGAGAAGAGTACTTACAGGAGAAAACACATGAGACTAAAATGGAAGACAGTAGGTGATTATATTAACTGCATGCATTCTTGATTGAAGTTGAAAATCTTTCCCACTATGTTTTCGTTGTTTCTGAAAAAACAATTCTTGCACTGCTAAAATACTCATTGCACCGACTGACGCCATCAGCGGAATGTGAATTGGCTGGCGGACCTGGGCCAGCCACCGACCGATTCTACGGGTTATTAAACCCCTGCCGGCGGATAGTTGGGCCTCAACAAGTGGGCTCGTCAGGCCCATTTGTTCCATGACGGATAATTTTAATTTGATCATACCGTTACATGTTCGTTTTGAAATCTTGTCAAGAGTGAACTGTTCTACTTGATTATTCCAACCTGATTAATTATAAGTGTTCTACAGTTGTTTGCACTTAAATGACTCAGTCATCCTCATTGATGTCTATGCAAAAATACTTGCAATTTAGGTGTCTTAAAGTAGTGTTTTAACCTTCTGAACCAGGTATGAAACGATGTGTTTGTGTTAGATTAACATATTTTGAATGCTCAATGTATGGTTATAATTTTTGTTTGCCGATAGAATTGTTGCTGTGTTCTGGTCTCTGTGAAGGATTTACTGAATAAACACTCTTTTTTCATGTTAAATTTGGACTTCTTGGATAAGATACTCGATTGTGGAACTTAATATAAAAAATATATCTTTTATATATAAGTTACTAGCTTAGGCACTTTATGTATGATGTATGGTCTTAGTTGTTTTATGGTTGAATGTACACGTGGTGATTGATTCCAACCGAATGGTTGTGGGGGATTACTGTGCTATACTCTTGCTTGCAGCTGTTTATTTTGAAGTTTTTCATACCTTGAACTTCCAGTTAGCAAAAGTTATTCTTCTGAAACAATAGTTTCAGCAGGATTTTCTTGGTTGCATTCTTTGGGATCTTGAAAGAAGTATTAAAGTGGTTTTTCTCATGAGATCATGTCTAAAATGTGAGTTTTTTGAATGAGGCTCTGCATGAAAATATTGGAGCTTTTGTCAATGCTCTTTTCCTTGCAAATCCGGTTGGTATGTAGAAGAGTAAGTTATAATGGTCTTTATTACCAATTTAGTCATTAGTTTGTTTACAATTGCTACTGGCCATCAAGTTTTGGTGGTGGTATTACTTACAAATACATCTAGCTTCCTAAAATTGTGTTTTACATCGTGACATTCTTTGATACAGATTTCCCTATTTGTTGACTGAAGTGTTTAGCTTATTTATTGATTTTTTATATTGATGCTAATTATTTTCGTCACCCCTTCTCTGAACTATATATATTGGAATTTTTTTTATTCACAATTTGCATTTTGCAAATTGATAACATTTATAAGTTGGTATTTAACTTTAATTGATTCCCCTCTTGATAAACTTCTTCTTTTACTTTAATGTGCATTATCAAAATATGCTGGCTATGTGAACAACTTCATATTGAGCAGCACTGTAAGCTTGCCAACTTTCTGTGATAAACATTCGGAACAACTTCGTGAAGTTGAGCATAGCTCAGTGGCAACACGAGGGTTGTGTTGTCGGGAGGTCTCGGGTTTGAATCTCCCGGAGTATAATGTTTATTGTTGCAGCCCATGAAGCAATTCCATAAACAGTGGAATCAAACACTTCAAAAAAAAGTAAAAAATAAATCCGGAACTTCTTCTTTCCATTTTTATTTTTCCATGATCTCTTGAACCAGGTGTACCAACTGCTTGTTAACTCCATGTAGATGCCCATTTGGGTTTAATGATGTTGCAAAAAATTCGGAACAACCAACTTTTGTTTTGTCTATGTATATTAATTTTCATCTTATATATTGATCATGTTGTCTTTTTGTAAGACAATACATTGATTGCCTTTTCTTCTACAGTGGATATCTTGCAAGGTGTAGCAGCAGGGATTGATGTTTTTGGCTCAACGTATGTCGCAATATGCCTTTTACAGCTTTTCAGTTTTTAAACTTGAAAATTTGTTCTTCTAATCATGCCATTAATTAGCTTCTACCATTTATTATATTTACTATCTCCAGCAGCAAAAGTTACCCTTCTTTTTTTTCTTTTAGCTCATTTGATCTCATGTTTTGTAGATTCCCGAACAAGTGGATTGTGCCGAGAGTTTTAAATCAAAAACTTTGTTGTTCATCATTAATTGGAATAGTGATTCAGAATTGTGAGTGAGTTTTGTGCAAGTTAGAGAGAATTTTTCCAACTGCGTTTGACAACATGGTTCATCTGACTATACACCTAGCAACGGAGTTCAAATTGGTGGTCAATGCAATACAAATGGATGCACCTGTTTGAACGTCACTTGCTTACACTAAAGAATTACATTCGTAACAGAAATCGACCAGAGGGCTCCATTGTAGAAGGATACTTGATGACGGAAGTAACTACGCTTTGCGCATGTTATGTTAAGGGGGGTGGAGTCAAAGATTACCAGATCTGTGAGGTATGAGGATGGACCTTTGGAGACAAGACATCCATTAGTGTTTCTAATTCTAAGTTATTATTCTTGGTAATTGCCCCGGAGCTTCATTGGTCTTCTTCTCTGGATTTAAGAGTGATATATTATAAAATATTTTTCGGTTGCCCTGTGTGTATGTTTTCTCTGTTTTCACTTCAGTTTTCTTAGTTGGCATCGAAGCCTTGTGTGTATGTTTTCTCTGTTTTTATATTAATTTTCTTTGCTGGTAGCTGATCCTGAATTCCTTTATCATATCTTATTTGACTAGAAAATTATTTTCTATTAGACTTGCCTCTGACTAGAGATGATGATCCTCTATTAGGTGCTCTTGGGATTCTGTTAACCTTGTGGTGATTGATTCCTGCGTCAGTTAATTCTATTTTTTTTTTATTAAGGGACTGTCTAATAACAGAAAGTTCTTCTTCTAGATTATTCTTATGGAACCGAGAAGCTTTCATTATTATCACTTTTTTGAGTTTTTTTAGATATGAATATTTTTCTATGCCGTTTAAAATATAGATTGCTTTTTCAATAATGCAAAATGAGAAAACAAAACCTGGGTAACCTTTTGAGGTAATGGAACTAGGTTTACCTTGTGCAGTACAGCTACATTTGGTTTTATTTTGCTTCATGTGTAGGTCACACATGGATTCGGTACAGCAACACGTTTGGCTTTCTCCTCGTAGATATTTCTTCTTGCTCCTGAAGAAGAATACCAGGCAACGGTTATTCATGCATGATGATTCATTTTTAGTGCTTTTGGAATCAAAGATATAGATCTTACCAAATCAATATTTTGGAAACGTTGGCTTTAGATGATTGTTATTGATTGTTGCTCTGCTGTATATCCAGTTATATAACATTAGCTGTGTTCTGTTCTTTTGGAACTCAAACAACGTCTTCAAGTGTGGCTTGCGAAGCAAGTTTAGAATGTCATCATGTATGTGTTGTCTTCAGAATTTCATTTACAGTTGTTTGTCTTCGTAGATTCAGTTATGGCAAATCACTGTTCGAAGTTCTTTCTTTTTATATGGTTCCTATTTACTTATGACATTGGTTGTATTGCACGTGCATTGGGATATTAAGACAACTTCATTCCACTCATACAACAATAATTTTTCATTGGATATTTGCTGAAAAGTTTAACCACCACTACCTCACTCCTGTTGTTCATGTTTGCGTCTGAGTTGAGTACCATTAACTCTCCTTTTGTACAATTGTCTGTTCTCCTTCGCAGAACTTCCAGGTTGTCTTTCCTTTGTGGAATATCTTATAATGGCAGAATTAGTCCATGCACCTGTGTCATGGTGAACTCGCTCTGCTACAAAAGGCAGCGGGTTCAAAACTGCCAAACCGTCTCTAAAACATATAATGTTGGTTTTAGTTGCTCCTGTATAGAAGGCGTAGGTAAAAGTAAATGCAGGTGGTATAAACCGATGGTAATGATCCCTTTTTAGTGGTCGTTTAAATCGCCTGTAATTCTATAGTTACAGAAGATAAAAAAAAAACAGACGGTAATCCAACAAAACCGCCACTATAAGCAACCACCGCTATAGATTCTATTTTTTGAGGTGATTTTGGAACCTCCTGTAAAAATGTCCTTGGGTTTTTTACAGGTTGTTTTGCCAACCACCGCTAAAAATATCTTTGTAGTGGCGGTTTTGTCAACGACCGCTAAAAAATATAATTTTTTAGTGGCAGTTTTGTAACGCCCACTACATAATGTCACTCTTTCTACATGCGGTTTTTTAAACCACCACTACAAATTTCTCGCTCTATTTACAGGTGGTTTTGACAACCACAACTATAAGTTGTCAGTTTTTATAGCCAATTTTAAACCACTGCTCAAATCATTTTATGTGAAGCTATATATTCAAAATTACATTCATTGAAACTATGTCAACCTGTATCCATTCACACACATACATTCAAAAAAGAATATCATTTCATTCAAAATTAAGTCAACATGTATACTATCCATACGCGTGAAACTTTCATAATGCATAATTATCACTAAAGCAGTCAAAATTAAGTTAACCTGTACACATTCAAAAAGTACACCAAGAAGTTAGTACAACTACAATTTCCTATACATGGTTCCTAAAAAATTTAAGGTTGTTGTATAAGAAAAAGAGACCAACCCAACTTAACTTCGTTTTCACTCCTCATTGAGATAAATGGTCGTATAAAAAAAAGGCCAGCCCCATTCAACTTCTTGTTCAATCCTCATTGAGATAAATGCACATTACCCTCGTGAGTTCCTACAAAGCAATTAACAAAATTTTAACAAAGAAAAAACAAAGATATACAATATACAAGGTTATCACTTATTATTTAGAGAAAGAAAGAACAAACATAAATAATATACAGGGTTAAAATATAATTTCTTTCAATAATTCTAACCTGAAGTTTATGTTGTCCTGCCATTGCGCTCTACAACCAATAGTTGCACCTTGAGCTGTATTTGAAAAGGCAACATGAGCTTATAATGTGCTAGTTTTCTGCTTTTGTTTTGACAGGGCAGCTGCTTGCTGTTGAGATGATTTCATATGATACCCTCTTTGTTTTCATGACACTGATATCGGTTCGTATAAAGAGTATGTCCCAACCAAGTTAGTAGGCTGGTTGGCATTTCTTGCTGTGACACTGTCCCATTATTTTGTGCAAATTCTATAGTGGTTTGACTTGCATCTTGTATTTGCAGCTGGGAGTCTGTTGCTGCGTGGCACTTTTGTTGCCTATGGACCATTATGATGGAACTGTAGAGGCATGAAACAACTAATTGTGAATAACCAAACTCAATTGAAAGAGATGCACAGCAGCACTACAACGACCAAATATATCCAGCAACAAAAAATCATGTTCTTTGTCTTCACTTACACAAACTCTGTATATGCAATCAAAATATTTACAATAGCTTTTGAAACAGCCAATAAACATATTAACTCACAATTCTCAGTATACAAGAAATATTAATCTGAAAATAAAATTATTTTACAACGGTTGAGAGCAAAGTCAAACAACTATGCAGATTTAATTAAAGAAGTTTACATTACATCTGAATCTTAAATCAGAACCTTTAATAATCTTTTACAGCAAGAAAAACTATCTAATTTACCCTTCTCATAAAATCAGAATCCACCAACAACTTAATTTTTCATTAACATAACTTACAGCATGCTCATCACAAAAATAATAAATAAGGAGAACTACTGAAAACAAAGAAAACTTATAAATTTGAAGACCAAAGCTGTGGCATGGAGAACCCACTGCCTTAAAGACTTAATCGGCGATCCGGATGCACAATAGATATTTGAAAGTCTCCCAAGGTGGTGCAGCTCTCTTCCGGTGAGTTGCACTCGTCTCTGGAAGAGTGGAATCGTCAAGAGAGAGCCCAGAACACAAAAAACAGCACAACGTGCTTGCACAGGGAAACCGAATCAGATGGATTGAACTTCGAGAGAGAAAGTGAGATTGAGAATTAAAGATATTCGAGCGAGAGAGATCGATTTTTGTACCTTTTAGTTTTTGGGAAAGCCCCTTTTATATCTTCTCCCAACGGTTCAACGGTTGTTCTTCTTCAACGGTAGGTTGGAACTCTTCGTGCTGAATAGTCATCTCGTCAAACCCCCTTGTTGAAGAGTCATTCACGAACGGAAAATTCTGTTCGCTCGAAGCCCTAATTCGACGAATAGACAGGAAAGGGGAAGAGAAATTTGGGTCGTGTCTTAACTCAATAAGAGGATCCGGATCTGGACCCGAACCTGGACTCGGACTAGGTCCCGGAACCATACTCGGACCATCATTTTCCCAACACATTATTCCAATTTGTTTTACACTTCATTTTCAAATCATTTTAACAATGATGAGATGATTCCTATCTCTACAATAGTTTCTGTCATTGTCATTTCACCTGGATCTAATGATGTGTGTTATGGTGATAATTGGAAAACAAAATCTCGGCCTTTGTTTCATGTGGTTATATTTTACATGTATACTCCTTATTTGAAACAATTTGGACTTTCAATATTTTTTGGGGACCATAGATTTGTCTTTAAAGATTGTACAAGGTCTAGGGTTTAGGCTTTAGATTTTGTTTCTTGCCTGGGTTACCCATGGCTTTTATATCTGAGAATGTAGAAGCCTTAAGATACTTCATAAGCTATGTAGATCTATCTTAATAGCAGTTGCACTTTGAATATAAAATTTGTCATGTTAAGAGTTACTTTCTCTCTTAGTAAAGTATCTGGGTTTTTCCTAGATGTCTTAGGCCAGGTTGGGTTATGACTTTAAAGAAAACATGGCATGGGAGGGATTTACAGTCTCTATCACTTTGGCAAGATTTCCTTAATATGTTCCACTATATATCCATTATTATTATTATTATCATTATCATTATTATTATTATTATTATCACTATTATTATTATTACTTTTATTATTATTTTGAAGAGGTTGAGAGTATATATCCACTAATAGTAACTCAGATACAAAATTTTCTTTCTTCTGATATCAGATATGGAGAGATCTCTTGATTACGGTCTTCGTATGACTTCTTACTAATTTTTGTGTACATTGACACCTTTCCATTTGCAAAACAAGGTTTTCGGGTGGGCATAAGCTGGTTTCTCCTTAGTGCAAATTATGGTACCAATCTTTTTTATGCCATAGATTCAGACTCAAAGATGAATGGGCATATTCTAAGAGCGTCTCAGGCATTACCACGTTTCCACATGTTCACCATTGCCCACAAGTTCATCATTGCGGTGGTTCTTGCTGGTACGAAGTTCTCACCGAAATAGACATCGTGAATTGCTAGGCGAGCCCATGAAGGGACAGGGATAGGAGGATGCATACGCAAGGCTTCCTTGACAACTGCCTTGAAGATACGAAAGCTTGTTATTTATAATAGACATGCTTACAATGGCAAAAGACCAAAATACCCTTAAAGGGTAAAAATACAGAAAAAACCCAAATAATGTACATAATCTAACATCCTCCCTCAAACTCAAGATGGATCAAAGGAGCACATCTGGAGTTTAGAACAAAAATACCGAAATCGCTATGAAGTAAGTGACTTCAATAATTAATAAACAATCTGATGTTCAGAGGGTATATTCAATCAACCTCAGTAAGTTTGGTTCTCTCATGAAAAACATCATTGTGAGTAATCTAAAGAGCACTCTTATTGTCACAGTAAAGTAGAGTAGTAGAATCCCAAAACAACACCCATATCCTGAAGTAACCAATGAAGCCAGACAAACTCGGAAGTAGTGTCAGCCACAGCCCGGTATTTTGCCTCAATACAAAAACGAGAAACACTAGACTGCTTCTTGCTACGCCAAGAAATCAAGGAGTCACCTAAGAAAACAGAATAGCCGGTAGTAGAACGACGATTAGTAACATTCTCTGCCCAATCAGCATCAGAATAAGAAGACAAAGTAGGTGACGAAGCAGATGAGAACAACAAACCCTTATACAAACTGCCTCGAATATAACATAGAATGCTCAACACTGCAGCATATTGAGCAGAGCGAGGAGAAGGCATGAACTGGCTGACAACATAAACAGTAAAACTGATATCAGGGCAAATAATGGCTAAATAAATCAGGCCACCTACAAGCTATCGGTAAAGTGTAGCATCAGAAAATATCTCACCATCTTCTCCACGCAGCTTAACATTAAGCTCCAAGGGTGTATCACAAATCTTATTGTCTGTAAGAATGGCCTGAGTGAGTAAAAAAAAAATCATACTTCCCCTGAGAGAGTCCATAACCATTACGTAGTGGATGAACCTCCAAGCCAAGAAAATAACGCAACCGTCCAAGATCCTTTCTCTCAAAACAAGAACGGAGATAATTCTTAAGGTCAGAGCTACCCTGCAGATCATCGCTTGTAATAACCATATCACCAACATATAACAGAAGCAACACTATATCTCGAGAAGTCTGACGAGTGAACAATGCAGAATCATGAGAACTTTGGCTATAACCACACTGCACTATTTTCGAACAGAAGGTCGAAAACCAAGCACGAGGCACTTGCTTCAAATCATGAAGCACACGACAATGTTTACAAGCTTGCCTAGAGAGATGTTTGAATCTTGGCGGGGGCAACATATACACTTCTTCGGACAACTCACCATTCAGAAAAGCATTTCTCACATCCATCTGAAACTGTTGATACATGTTAGTCATTGACTCACAAATCAACCTACTATTCTAATAGGACACTAAGAGTTGTAATTAGACTAGAACTTAGTCATTGTAGTCTAAGAGGAATTAGACTTAAAATCACATTAGGAATCTCTGTGTAATTCTATAAATAGATAGATGCACATACTTGAAAACACAAGCTACTAAATAAAAAAAAATTATTCTTTACTTCGTTCTTCTTTGTCTATACCCCTTCTCACATGGTATCAGAGCGGGAATCCCTGTTGTGGTCAGGACAAAGATTTGTACATGTCTCAGCTTAATTTTTAAGATCGGCATCTCAGAGCGAGAATCCTCTGGTCTCTAGGCCTACTGTAGACTCGCCGAACTCTTCAAAGCCGTCGAAGCCGCCTCCATTGTCGCTGTCATTTCCGCTTGCAGCTTCGCCGTCTTGGCCTGCTGCCTGCCTGTCCACAGCCCTTGTCTCGCCGTCGTGGCCCTCACCGAAGCCGTTGTGGCCCTCGCAGAAGCCGTCGCGGCCCTCACCGAAGCCGTTGCGGCCCTCGTTGAAGCTGTCACGGCCCTCGCCAAAGCCATCGCGGCCCTCATCTCGCCATCGCAGCCCCCTGCCGAAAGCCCTCACACTCTTGTCGTGCCTCCGCTGCCGCCGTATCTCCTATGGAAGTTCTTCTCTTAGGGAAATAAACCCTAACTTATTTTTCCCCCTGCCCGACCCCGCCTGGACAAAACCGAGTAGAGCAGACTGACCTGAGTCCGACCAGACTTGGATAGACTCTACTCGGACTGATCCGAACCAGAACGGACTGAACCAAGTCAATCAGACTCGGACCAAACCAGACCGTGTCCACCCGACTCAGTCCGGCTCTTGAAAAAAAAAGCAAAAATAGTGAGGAGATGACTGGCTTTGAAGTTAAGCCTGTACATGAAGAAGACAAGGATGACTCATCCAGAAAAATCTCTAGTGAAAAATTCAATGGAAAAAATTATCTTTTATTGGTGCGAGCTGCTGAAATACATATTGGCACATGAAAGAAATCAAACTTCATCTTTGAAGAACCTCCTGAACTAAGAACGGAAGCTTGGACTGCTGGTAATCAGATGGTTATGTCATGGATTTTTTCAAGTTTGGAGAATCATATCACTCCTGTGATCATCTACCTCGACAGTGCTTATGAGATGTGGAACAAGCTGTGAAACAGGTACTCTCAACAAAACAACTTATGTCGGGTTTATGACTTGTATGCAAACTTTTAGTCTTAACCGTGAAGGAAAAGCCCTTGTGAACTTTATGGGCGAATTTGAGGCTGTTATTCAAGAAATAAACAAGTTGAACCACATGTATTTGGACGTGTATGCTATGTTCTCAACACATCACCTGAAAAACATAAGTTGTCACCTCGGTCCATACGTTGTGTGTTCTTAGGATACTTGAGACAATCAAAAGGGTACAAATGTTATCATCCATCGTCACATCATTGGTTCACGTCCATTAAAGTGTCTTTTTTTGATAATGTCTCCTACATTGGTAGTGGGTCTAAGTCCCCAAATATGTTTCTTCCACATGGGTTGAAGAGTCCACAGGAGCCTCAAACATCAGAATGCGCACCAACCTTCTCTCCTGCACCACTTGAATTCTCAAACAGGTCAAAATATTCTATATCTCATTCTTCTGAGTTTACTGATTTACACTTACCCATTTTTGTTCGAAAAAGGGTTCATTCTTGTACTAAGCACCCTATTTCCAACTCTGTTTCACTCTCACGGTTATCTCCTCCATATAAATTATTTGTTTCCACTATGGACTCCACTATTGTTCCTCACTCTATGTCAGAAGCCTTGTCTAGGTCAGAGTGGCAACAAGCTATGTTAGATGAGATGCGTGCACTTGAGGACCAGCATACATGGGATTTATGCATTGCCCCACCAGATGCAAAAATTGTTGGTTGCAAGTGGGTGTATACAATAAAATACAATGAAAAAGGAGAAGTTGTTAGATTTAAAGCACGCCTTGTGGCAAAAGGCTACATTTAGACAGTTAAGATCGATTGTGGTGAGACTTTCTCTCCTGTTGCTCGTTTAAATTCTGTTTGGATCTTATTATTTGTTGCAGTTAACAAGGGATGGTCCCTACATCAATTGGATGTCAAGAATGCTTTCTCATATGGAGATCTCCAAGAGGAGGTATATATGGAGCAACCTCCTGGGTTCTTTTCTCAGGGGGAGGAACTCAAGGTGTGTAAATTGCGCAAGTCATTGTATGGTTTAAAATAGAGTCCTAGGGCATGGTTCGAAAAGCTGAGTCAAGTAATGTTCTCGTTTGGTTTCCACCGTATTGGATTTTATCAGTGGGTTTTTATTCTGAAACGACAGAATGAGATTGTTATTGTGTTGGTATATTTGGATGATATTATTATCTCGGGTGATGACCATGCTGGCATAATAGAAACTAAAAAGTATTTTGCATCAAGGTTTCAGACTAAGGACCTTGGTTCTTTAAAATATGTTTTGGATATTGAAGTAGCACGAAGTGCTACTGGTCTATTGTTGACCCAGAGGAAAGATGTGCTAGACATGTTAACAGAAACAAGTTTGTTAAGCACGAGGCCAGCAGAGACGCCCATGGACCTGAATTGCTCTTTGTTCGACAGAGATTCTCCAGCACCAGAGAATAAGGCACGCTATAGAAGACTGGTTGGAAAATTATTATTTGCAATAGTCACAAAGCCAGATATTATGTTTGTAGTCAGTTTTGTGAGTAGATTCATGGAAAAACCACAGAAAATTCACCTTGAAGCGGTTTATAGAATTATCAGATACTTAACGAAGTCACCAGGTAAAGGAATTCTATTTCACAATAATGGGCATACAAATATAAGTGCAGCCTCAGATGCATATGCAGGCTCCAAGACAGCAGGAAACAGTTTGTTATAGCAACATCAAGTGCTGAAGCTGAATACCAAGCTATGGCCCACATTGCTTGTGAACTTATGTGGATTAAGTCTTTAGTTACAGAGTTTGGCCAAGAGCTAAAATTGCCTATGCCAATGGAGTGTGTCAATAAAACTGCAACCTTCATTGCCAACAATCCAGTCTTTCAAGAGTGAACCAAACACATTGAAGTAGACTGTCATTTTATTCGAGAACATGTGATGTCCGGGATTATCTCCACACCATTTGTGAGAAGCAAAGACCAAAAGGCAGATTTGTTCACCAAAGCTTTGGCAGGAATCAGATTCGATATAATATGCGACAAGTTGGGACAACATGATATTTACAGCCCCAACTTGAGGGGGAGTGTTGAGACGTGTTAGTCATCGATTCACAAATCAACCTAGTGTCCTAATAGGACACTAAGACTAAGAGTTGTAATTAGACTAGAACTTGGTCATTGTAGTCTCTCTGTGTAACTCTATAAATAGAGTAGATGTACATACTTAAAAACACAAGCTGTTAAATAAAGAATTTTTATTCTTTACTTCGTTCTTCTTTATCTGTACCCATTTTTCACAGAAACAAATCCCAATGTCGAACTAAAGCAATGGCAATTAAGACACGGACAAAAGTGAACCTAACAATAGGAGCAAATATCTCCTCATAATCAATACCGTACTCCTGTGTATAACCCTTAGCCACTGTGCGAGCTTTATAGCGATTAACAGATTCATCTGCCTAAGTCTTGACTTTATAACCACTTGCAAGCAAGAGTAGACTTACCAGGACAAAGAGTAAGAAGATCCCAAGTACGACCCTTGACCAATGCCTGCAATTCCTTTGACATAGCTTGCCGCCAAAGATGTCAGAAGAAGCCTCTCGATAGGAAGAAGGGTCATGAATAGAAATAAGAGCAGATAAATAACAATGAAAGCCATCTAGACATTCCGGACGGTGACGAGTACGAGACGGATATCAAGACTGACCAATAGGATCCTCCAGGGAGTGATCTATAGTCAAGCAAGGAGGCAAAACCGAAGGCGAAGATTGGTCTGAAGAGGGCACATGAGCATCAGGTAGAGAAGGCGCAGGGGCTGGTAGATGTTAGTAGGTGAACTTGGAATAGAACCACACAAAGAAGATACAAAAGACAAATCATCCGAAAAAAGATAAAAAATGACAGTCGGGGACACATGAGACTGTGATTTATGAGAAGGCAAAGTATAGAACAGGACTTTTCCCCAGAAAGTAACATGACGTGAAATATGCAACTTGTTACTTTGAGCATAATAACAACGAAAACGTTTTTACTCAATACCATACCCCCAAAAATACACATGATATCACGTTCACGAGCGGGAAGTAAAAAAACACACGTGCAACCAAATACACAAAAAGAAGAATAATTAGGAGGCAAACCATAGAAACGATGAAAAGGTGTAGAACCCTACAGCGCCACCGAAACAAAGAGAAGAATAATAAGGAGGAAAACCATAGAGACGATGAAAAGTTGTAGAACCCTTCAGCGCCACCGAAGGCAATCGATTGATAAGATAGACAAAAGTCAAAACCGCTTCACCCCAGAATTTTTTTAGAACAGAAGATGACAAAAGAAGAATGCATGCAGTTTCAATAAAACGTCAATGTTTTCGTCCAGCAACCCCATTTTGTTGCACGGTATACAGACAAGAAAGCTATTGCAAGGAACCAAGAGACTTAAGCAACATACAAAACTTATGGGATATAAATTTCCCCCCAGAATCATAATGAAAAACTTTGATAGATTTAGATAATTGAGTGCGAACCATGGTGGAAAATTCAATATATGTTTTGTAAAAAGCAAAACGAGTGTAACAAATAAACCCAGACAAAGCAAGAATAATCGTCAACAAACACAACATAGTAGCGAGATCCGCCTATGGAAAAAACCACAGACAGACCCCAAATATCAGAATGAATAATATCAAATGGGGCTAAAGACTGTACAACACTAGTATTAAAGGGTAAAGCGGTATGCTTGCGAAGTTTACCACTAATACATTTCAATAGTTCAGAAGAAACAAGCCCCAATTAGCTTGTATTAATCAATTTATGAAGAGTACACAAAGATACATGGCTTAACCGATTATGCCAATGTGGAAAATCAAAACTATGAGTAGAACTCAAATTACTATGTAATGAAGAAGCGACACCAAATGGAATATTCAAAGCATCTAGTTCAAATAGTCTTGCATCTTTACGACCTGTCCCAAGAACCTTTGTCGTTGATGATCCTATACCTGACATCCAGAAGAGGAAAAAAGAACATGAAATCTAAGATCACACAATTGACCAACATATAACAAATTCATTAATAAGCGAGGAACAAAGAGAGCATCTGAAAAACAAAGACCAGAAGTGGTACGAACAGAATCAGTGTATTCAACAAGAAGATTGGAACCATTAGCAGTGTAAATTGGAGAAGAAGAAACAAAAGAGATAGATAAAAATGGAGGAATCAAAAGTCAGATGATTAGACGCACTAGAGTTTATTATCCATGAACTATTACCTGTATTGATAGACAATACAAAAGCTGAGAAAGTACTTTGACCAAGGCCAGTAAGAGCCTTGTTAATCATATCCTGTATATCCATAGCTGTCGGGGAAGGAGTGGGAGTCAGAATTGTACTAGAGGAACAATTAGAAAAAACAGAAACGGCTGTAGCGCATCGTGCGGAATTAGGATTCCGAGTCTTCTTGAGTTTTGGACAAGTCAACTTCCTATGCCCATACTCCTTGCAATAATTGCAACACACCTGAGTCATGTCTCGAGAAGTACTATTCTCATTATCGATGGAAGAAGGAGGCCGTTGAGAGGTAGCCAGAACAGTGTGGATATCTCCAACTGAAGAACCCATAGAACCCTTTGTAAGATGATGTGTCTCCTCGGCTATTAATTCTTTCAAAGCACCATCGACAGAATGCAAAGGAATTCTACGAAACATAGAGGACTGAATAGACTCATAATCATCAGGAAGCGCCATTAAGAATTGAAATAAGTGTATCTTCTCAACATGTTTATGAAAAACCTTTGTATCTGCAGTGCAAACAAATTTCGGATCCATAGCAGCTAATTGATCCCACAGTACAGGCATCTAACTGTAAAAATCGGATATAGATTGAGTTTGATTTAAAGATTGAATATCCATTTCAAGCTTATACTACTCAACAAAATTGGTCCCCTTGTATCGATTTTTTAAAAATAACCGAGCATCCCCTGCATTCATAAATTGGCCTACCACCAAACTTAGAGAAGAGGGTGAAACAACACTGGCCAACCATGTAATAGTCCGAGAATTATTAATATCTCATTCCTCTATAGTTTAAGAGGTAGAATCATCAATCAATTTACAATCACCAGTAACATTCTTCCATAAATATCTACCATTAAAAATATTTCGCATAAAGGAGGCCCAATGAACATAATTAGTCATATCTAACTTAACAGGACAAAGACATTTTAAACAAATATGACACGAGCAAAATCTTAGTCACAAATCAACAAAATTAGAGACTCAAATTGCAAGTGAAGAAACCCAGAGGACCTGATCTGAATGAGCCTTGGCTGGGCTTGTTCGGTCTGGTCCTCTCTAATTAACCCTAGATGGAGTTTCCTTTCTGGAACAGAGACAACAGAGGTCACCGGACAAAAGCAGTGCTGGAGACGGAGCAGCGACGATGGTGTGGCGAGGGAGCCGAAGCGGTGGTGACAAAGAGGGAGTGGCAACGGCGACGACAACCAAAACATGAAAAAAAACCTTCAATGCTGACAAGGTGTTACAACTAACTCCAAAATCGGCACCAAACAGCCGCTACAGAAGCAAAACGCTGGAGATTCGACGTTAACTGAACAGCCGGTAGTGACAAATCAATCGGCGAAGAAAGCCGAATACCGAAATCATCTCACAAACCTTTTAAATCTAAAAATTAAAGATGAATCTGAGGAACCATAGGCAAGGCAAAGTTGTACCGAACTGCTACGAGATGGCAGCAAATCGGTACCAGCCAAAGAGTCAAAACCCTAGTTTTGGGAAGATGAACGAGTGAACCAATTTCAAGCCAATTTGGGACCGAGTCGGGCTGAGTCAGACCGAGTCGGCTGAGATACCGTGTAAGAATAACAAAAACAGATACAAAAGGATTATTCTCCTGTTAACAATTGAGGTATTTATAACAGACATGTTTACTATGGCAAAAAACCAAAATACCCTTGAAGGGTAAAAATATAGAAAAACCCAAATAGTGTACATAATCTAACAAGACCCAGGCCTTGAACCACCAACATAATCATCAATTTCAGCCTGAACTTTAGTTTGGATTTCTGGGTGAAGAACCATTCTAGCTAGAATCCGCTCCAGGAGGATGGCAACAGTATCAGTTCCCCAGAAGATCATTTCGAGTAAACCCAACTCGAAAGAATTAGTCATAATATAATAAAACTGTGCTTCAAGAACTTTGCTTAAAAATGGAATCCACCACTTCCAAAAAAAAAAAACTTTGCTTAAAAAAGGGACATACGATATGAGAAATTGCAGTCTTGATTGAAGTTGGAAATTTCAAGCTCATATCTTTCTTGCAAGGGATGGAGAAGTCGAGTAATGGAGATCAATTAATGAGCCAGTGGGGATATATAAGTCAGTTCAGCTCGAATCAACTGAACCATTCAAGTTGCATCCTTACTTAAGTCACCTTGACCCTATTGAAGACCATTTGATTGGTGGACTAATTGGTCATAAAAGCTTAAAGAAGAACTTATGTTTTATATTTACTGATCATAGACTAGTTTTAATTAAGGATATTGAGCATATAAAATATCTATCATATACATAACAATCATATATTTACAGTTTTAATTAGGTCTATATATGATTGTTATGTTTATTATGTATTACAGATATTTCCATTTAAAAACGTAATTTTTTATTTGTTAAATCAAATTAATATTACAGTACATATAAATTGATATTTTTATGAGTTTAATAGGAATAATATAATATTTTAGCTTAAACTGCATATGCAAAAGATATGAGCTTTTTAATTTATACTATGCCATAAGGAATTGAAGTTAAGTTTTTAAAAAATTTTAGTTATATTTAATGACTTTTTTATATATTTTAAGGTCAATACGTAGAAGGTGCTGCTCTTGACTATTAAACAAAACAAGGAATTTTGTTGCAAAACCTGGAGTACTCTAACGACTGAAAAAATTGCAGTCTCGATATAGAGAGTTGGAAATCTTTCCTACCTTTTGATTTCGTTGTTCATGCAAAAATTCTTTCCTACACTGGTCATCTTGTGAAGAGTCTTACGCATCCTTACTCCAGTGTATCGAATGAAAATGTGGTATTTGAATGATCAAAATAGAGATTATATGAAGTCTAGGAAAGGAGCATACCCAACCGGCGGTTATGAACGGGTCGTCGGCCGTACAAACTGAAATCATACCCAACCGCCGGTGGAATAAAATCCGGTTGTTGGGCCTTATTTCGGTCTGATTCATATGGGCCCTTTAGGCCCATTTTTAATTATTAGGTCTCGATTTGAATCGAGACCTAAGTTCCCATGCCCCGTTATGTGTGTAACATGAGTGGGTGTTACGCGCGTCAGCTCCCTATTACCGCTAATGCCCTGAAACTTGATGAAAATCGTCAAAGCATTCTCCAGAGCATACACTCCATCAGCCCCTCTCCTGCATTCTACTCAGCTTCCATAAACCCTTGGGGTCCGAAAACCAAGTCCATTCGAAGAGTCGGCGCACATTCTGGCGGTCTCCTCTGCGTTCCGGTCACCTTCCCAACGTCGAACTCCTCCGATCTTGTCGCCGTCAACAGAAGTCCCATCCCCCTCGCCGGAAGTAATTTTTTTTCTTGATATTTTAGCATTGATGGAATTTTAAACTATTTTTTTTATTCGGCTCGCTCTTCTATTTGTCCTATTTTGTTCATTTGGATTTCTTTTTTGTTGTGTGCTGTTGTTGGTGAAATTCGATTTTTCTAACAGAGAGGTAATCTTTCCCTCTTCGGTATTATTGTTTTCTTTTTAGATGTTATCCGTTTTGATATTTGAATTATGTGTGTTGATGGATTTTTTTAATCGATGGTGAATGTTTTAGATGCATTTAGCTGTTGATTGTACTTTCTCTTGGTTGGGCTCTCGATTGTGTTAATTTCAGTGCTTCAAGATTTGTTTGAGCTCTCGTTGGTCTTTAACTATTTCAATGCTTAAAATTTGATATGATGTTTTACTTTAATGGATTTGGTTTTGTTCTCATATTCTGATAAAATGCATATCAAGTTTTACTTTAATTCTGTCTCTGATTTCCTCTCTCTCTCTATCTCTCTCTCTTTCACTCTCTTGGTTTTTCCACTCTCTCTCTCTCTCTCTCTCTCTCTCTCTCTCTCTCTCTCTCTCTCTCTCTCTCTCTCTCTCTCTCTCTCTCTCTCTCTCTCTCTCTCTCTCTCTCTCTCTCTCTCTCTGATTTATATCTAGTATAATCTTTCTCTCTCTCGGTTTTCTCTCAAATTCTATTTCACTCTTTAATCTCTCTCTCCCACTATCTCTATTATTTTCCCTTCTCTCTTTCTCTCTCTCTGATTTCTCTCTAGTTAAATCTCTCTCTCAGTTTTCTCTCAAATTCTGTTTCACTCTTTAATTCTCTCTCCTTCTGTCTCTTATCTTTCTCTCTCTTGCTCTCTCTGATTTCTCTCTAGTCTCAGTTCTCTCAAATTCTGTTTCACTCTATAATTCTCTCCCTGCCTCAATCTCTCTTATCTCTCTTGTTAAAATTCTCTCTCACTCTCTCACTCACTCTCAAATTTTGTTTCACTCTTTAATTCTCTCTTTCCCTCTATCTCTCTTATCTTTCTCTCTTTCTCTCTCTGATTTCTCTCCGGTTTTCTCTCAAATTCTGTTTCACTCTTTAATTCTCTCCCTCCCTCTATCTCTCTTCTCTTTCTCCCTCTCTCTTTCTCTCTCTCTCTCTGATTTGTTTCTAGTTAAACCTTTCTCTCAGTTTTCTCTCAAATTCTGTTTCACTGTTTAATTCATAAGTTGCCTGTCTCTCTTATCTTTTTCTCTCTTTCTATCTCTCTGATTTCTCTCTCGATTTTCTCTCAAATTCTGTTTGACTGTTTAATTCATTAGTTGCCTCTCTCCCTCTTATCTTTTTCTCTCTGATTTCTCTCTTGGTTTTCTCTCAAATTCTGTTTCACTGTTTAAATCTCTCACTCCCTCTATCTCTCTTATCTTTCTCTCTTTGCCTTTATCTCTATCTCTCTCTGATTTCTCTCTTTCTCTCTCAGATTCTCTTTACATAAAGTTATCTTTCTCTCTCTCTCTCTCTCTTTTTCTCAAATTATGTTTCACTCTTTAATTCTCTCCATCCCTCTATCTCTCTTATCTTTCTTTCTCTCTGACTGCCTCTCTCTCTCTCTGACTGCCTCTCTCTCTCTCTCTCTTTGACTGCCTCTCTCTCTCTCTCTCTTTGACTGCCTCTCTCTCTCTCTCTCTCTCTTTGACTGCCTCTCTCTCTCTCTCTCATTTTTTTTTCTCTACTTAAACACAATTTCTAACTCTCTCTCATAATCTGTTTGAATCCCTAAACGAATTCCCATTCTGGGATCTATAAATCAACATTATGTTTCTACCAAATCTCAGTGTGAGAAAAGCAGGATCAATTATGAAGTTCATTCCATGGACAGTCTGATGAGATCAGTTAAGCAAACTTCCCCATCTGAGGATTCATGGCAGCCCGTCCTTCAGTCCCCCTGCACCGAGGCCTCCGCCGCAGGCACCGGCAGGACGATTTCCATCCATGGATACATTAAGGACTCCTTCTGTAGCGAGAAGAGGGCCGGTACCATAAAAAGCACTTTTTCGAACTCTGGATGTCCCACTAATAACAGATCGTTCTTAGGTGTTCTTAGTTTTTATTTAAGATTCAATCAAATCTTCTCAGTTTCTGTGTATTGGTTATTCCAAAAAAAATGGTTTAGTTCTTTTGCAAACTATGTATAACTACTTAAATAAGTAAATTTGAACATGATGTTTTAAATAGTTTGCAGTGGGTACTACTATAAGTTATATTAATTACGGCCACTTTTTTAATTATTCAATATATACTGACACTAGCTGATGATGGGATCTCATTAAAGACTCACAAATCCAATATTCAAATGGCCATCTACATTAACTTATCAAGAAGAAAGATTGTTCCCACACATTATTAATAAACAAACGGACCTTGAACAACACAATAATTAAACAAACAGACCTGTCCAGATCTACTATTGGATCCACCTCATTTCTCGTCAGCTGTTGCAACATCGGAATATCTATATATATGTATATATAATATATATATATATAGTATATTAATAACTATATAATCTATATTTTAAAAAAATGGTAACTGCACCTATGTATAGTACCTATCTGGCGTACATGACGTAACCAGCTAATTTGAAACATAGTTGCCTAGGGTTTATCCTTTAGAATTAAGGAATTTAAAAAATAAAAAATATTTAATTATTTTTAAAATTTTTCCTATTATCTGGTTACATCAGCACGTCGAATGAATACTGCAGCCTAGGTGCAACTAGCCTTACTCATATTTTAAATATGAAAAATAATATCAATACTTCCGTAATTTATTTTGAGGTTTTACGTCAATGACATGGCAACTAGTTGGTGGTCCAACTAAGAGAAAATTTAGGATTTAGGGTTTAGGGTTTATCCATTGTATAGAAGATAATATTTAAAATCAAAATCAAAATCTTTGTCTATTTTATACAATAAAAAATATTTTTTTATATTTTTAGGGGCTTAGATTAACATGTATGTTGGATAAGTACTATGCATCGGTGCAGTTAGCATTCTCCTAGTAATGCTAGAGGCACCTACCGATGCACCTAGCAGACACATATGTTAATCTAAGTCCTTAAAAATATAAAAAAATATTTTTTTTTTATGAAATCTTTTTTTCTAGATGATAAACTCTAGGCATCAATGGTTTACATTAGTACGTGTCTCGGATAGATGAGTGGACTAAGTACAACTAGCATTATTCTATTATATATTCTTCTTGTACTACTCATTTCTTTAAAGTATGAATAGGTACATACAAGTGCTTCAACTATGAATATCGTGTCACTCCGTATGGGTTTCTACAAAGAACAAAAGCCATGATGTTTTTCCCGCAGCTCCTCCAATTTTTCTTTTAAGTGAAGGATTCACTTTTTCCAGTCTGTGGCAAGGAAAAAGAGAATTTGAAGCAGAGATAGCGAAGCAGTTGAAGCTTCTCGTCTTTTCAATCTTACTGATCCAAAGACCCATCTTCTCTGTTCGATAATCCTGTGCCAGCGTCCTATTCTATATCTCTCCGGTGAATACTATGGACTGGGTCTTCCCCGTTGGAGCCTACCCACGTCATTCTTTCAAAAGTTGTAAGTTCCGGTGCAGCTGTCGTCTTAGGGGAACGATGAGAGGTCTGGGAACAAAGGGCCAGAGAATCTATTGGGATTACCCACGTCTGTGGTTTATAACTCTTCTCTTGTCGAGGCGAGTGGGCGGTGGGTTAAAACCTGATTTTCTCTAACCCAATTTTTTTCTCCTTAACTGGACTGGCAGGTAGAAGTCATGTCACAATGTAAACCCAACCCTTCGTGAGTAACTAATTTTTAAACTCTCAGGGCGTGACAATTACTGTTTTTCACCCCGGAGGCAAAAAAACCGTTGCCCGAACTTCCGACAACGATGGAGGCCTGTCGACTATCAACTCTGTCGTCGGATGCCTCTACGGACGTTTTTTCGACGGTCGCTGAAAAAGGGCAAAAAAAAAATTTTGTGCCTCCACGATTGAGACGCTAGCTCATCGTTCTAATGGTAGGTCCGTCATATTTTGGGCGACGGTTACGACTTTTCGTCCATCATACACCTCTAGTGCATGACTTCTGACAGAGGAGTAACGGGAGGAATTAAACACGACATGCCAATGAACACCATTAGAGACCTCACATTATAATTTCTTACCTCTAGTGCATGTTAATTACCACTAAATGGGTCCTGCATGACTCCTTTTGAAGACGATGGATACCGAATCAGATGGAAATTTATTATAAATTGTTGATCAAGATAAGTTCAATACGTAGAAGGTGCTGCTCTTGACTATTAGACGAAGCAAAAAATTATTATAATAACTGCATGCATTCTTGATAGAAGTTGAACTTTGACTTCGTTGTTCTTAAAAAAGAGCCTTTCCTACTCTCGTAATTTTTTATGAGCATCGTTATTCAATTGTACTAAATGAAAATATGGCATTTGAATGAACACATAATATAATTTCAATGACGAGAATTGAATGTGGCGCCATTTGAAACGATAAAAAAAAGACTCATCAAATCAAGGAAAGAACCAAGTTGCTACAAATTGCCAAAGCATGGTCAAGAGTAAGACTCTTCTTTGGCACTTTATCATTGTTATACATATTATATTGTTTCTTGAAGGCAGTGTACGTGACCAATTTCTCCTGAATATGAGTAGATAAATGCAAGTTTCTCCTCCGACTCCGCGTGTTCAAAGCTGTGAGCTCCGAGTACCGGTTTTCTCTGTAGTTTCCTAGCTAATTAATTTGTTCGGTCTGCGACAAGGACCATTTCTCTCCGAGGTGAAATCGCCGCCGAGGAACAGACCCATACATAGAAGATTGGGTGGAGTATACCAAATCTCAGTGCGAAATTAAAGAGCACAAGGCATGAGGTTCTTCTTCAAGCTGCTCCTCCATTTTTGCCTCCTCTTCTTACTCTTCTCTCTGGCTACTCCCCTCAGGTATGTTTCTTTTTTATATCTCTGATTCATAATAACTTTCTACCAACGTTTTTTTTATGTCTTTTTTTTTGTATATATGAAGGATTGAGGTTTAAATCTCAATTTTCATTCTAATTTGCTCTGTTTATCGAATAATTCTGTATCTGCAGGACGATGAGATCACTCGAGCAGGTTTCCCCATCCGGGGAGTTGTCGCAGCCATTCCCTCCACCCCCTGCGACTAGGGCGCCACCGCCGCATGGACGATTCCCGCCGATGGGATCACGAAGGCCTCCGCCTCCTGTTGCACCGAGAGGGCCCATACCATAAAATAGTACCTCTCGTCCTCTCGTAACACACACCTCGGACGTTCATTAATGGTGTTTTTAGCTTTTATTGAAGATTTAATGCAGGCTAACTACTCAGATTCAGTGTATTGATTATCCCAAAAAATGGATAAGTTCTTCTGCGAACTATGTATAAGTTACTTTGAAGTTTGAACATCAAGTTTTGTGGGTATATATTCGATACGGTCACTTCTTTAATTTTTGCCGGGCGACGCCGATAATGGGCCCTCATTATTAAAGACTTACAAAGCCGCGCCAATCGTATAGCGATCTTTGTTAATTAATCTAAACAAATGAGATCGGAGCCACACAAATTAGTCGCATGCATATTGATGGTAAACGAAGAAATATCCCCATTATTATAAGCTCATTATACGATTAAGGAAGACACGCGGTTAAGTTTCCATGCGGTATAATATATATATAACTCAATAAATAAACACCCCCAAAAGAGGCCATGGTTATGCATGAGCCTTGTTTAGAATCTGGCATGGAGTCACTCCAGCCAATTTGAGAAAATCACACTTACCATTCTAGCTAGACTGGTTATTTTGAAGATAGGCAAGTTCATTTACAAATTATGTAGAATTACTTAAATATACAAGTTTATTTAAACTTAAATATGAGGTCAGTAATATCTTGGTTGCTTTGAATTAATGTACCAAATTGAACACTGATTAGAAAAGGATCAGCCCAATAACAAATTATATGTTATGTAAAGAAAATATAAGGTGATTATCTCTTGATGGTGTATGTTGACTGGGGTCTTTACGGGTTAGAAGATGGGGGACAGAATTGAAAGACAGGAAAAGAAAAAAAGAAAAAAAGAAAAAGAGTGTTTGGAAAATTGGCTTCTCTTTAGTCGTATATTCTCTTTTCTGCAGAAAAGTGAGGAGATCAGAGCGTGTTTGTTTTTGATATCTCTAATAATTCATAATTAATCTCTAAGAAAGTTTTTTTTTGTTGTTTAAAACTCAATTTTGGTTCTAATTTGCTCTGTTTATTGAGTAATTCTGTTTATCCCATGAACAGGACGATGAGATCAGTTGAGCAAACTTCCCCATCTGGGGAGTCGTCGCAGCCCGTCCATCAACTCGATGCGCTGAGGCACGACGAAGAAAGAGGACGCGTTCCGCCAAGTTCTCGTCGATATTCAAGCCCTCCGAGTCCTGCAGCACGAGGAGGGCGGCACGTACACCCATAAATAGCACTTTTGCGGACTCCGGAGAACCCTATCGTAACACAATATCCAATCTACTCTGGAGGACCCTCTCTTAAATAAGTTAATTTGATCACGATGTTTTGTGTGCACTAGGTAGTATTATAAGTTATATCAATTATGACAACTTTTTAATTTTTGCATGCTGACGCTAGCCGATGATTCGCCCTCATTAAAGACTCTCACACAACCAATCAAATGGCCATGTTCATTAACCTATCAAACAAAAAGATTGGTGCATGCCACACATATTAATAAATAAACGGACCTTGAAGATTAACGGACGCACGATTCACATCTACAGTAATTAAACAGATGAACCTGTCTGCTAATATTGGATCTGACTATATATCAACATGGGTTTCTACAAAAACTCAATATGGGAAAAGTAGAAGGCATGAGGTTCTTGACGCAGCCCCTCCAATTTTGCCTCTTCTTCTAACTCTTCTCTAAGCTGGCTACTCCCCTCAGGTGCCATTTTTGTCCACGCATGCACGCTCGTGTTTTTATATCTAAATGATTCCCACTTAGTTTCTAAGGACAGTTTCTTTGTGAGAGTGATGGGGATTTAATTCATGCATTCTCGTTAATGCTCTGCACCGAAATAGATAGTTCAGTGGTGTTTTAAATATTAGTTTCTATAGAAAATTTAATGCAATTTTCTCAGTTAAGCAATGTATTGTATTTCGCGGGTGCATGTTTTAATAACTCGATAAATAAGCACCTGCAAAGGAGCCCATGGTTATGCATATACGGGTAAAACTATAGTAAAACCTCAGCAAAATATGGAAACAATAATATCATTTTTTTGCATAATATTCATAACAAAATTATTTGCTTAAGAAAGATTTTAAAAACCCAAATATCGCATAATTGATAACGCTATAGTATGGCTTAAAGATCAATTAAATACTGGTTATTGGAGAGCTTCCCGCTTGGCCTGGCTGGTGGGTTCGGGATCGGCCTGGGTGGGTTTGTGATCGGCGAAGGCGGGACTCGACCACCCAGTCCCGGTCTTTAAAAGCTTTTAGCGATATCAAGCTGGTGATCAATGCCTTCTTCAATAACCAGTACTGCAACGTCTGCAAAAAGAAGGAACAGATTTAAAATCAGCCTGAGAAAACAAAATTATATATTATCTGATACACGTTGTCGTGTCTGAATAGTACTACTACTGTTATAAGTATGAAAATTAGTTAAGGAAGAAAAAGTACCGGGAATATTAAGCACTCTTGCTTCAGCAGAACCGGCAAAGACATGGACTAGTAGTAGAAGAGATGAGAAGACAAGGACTAGAGCCTCTCTCATGTTGATCATCTTCTCCATTGGAAAAATTATATATCCCCTGCAGCCAGCTGCTTTAATAATTTGAATGTTGCTGGGTGGCTACTGGAGTAAGGATTCAGAAAGTGGGAAGATAACTCAGAATTGCTTGCACAGAAAAGTAGACCATCGACGTACATCTCAGTACCCTACTACAGAGACGGATGAGAATATTAATTGTAAGCGGTGGGGTCTAGTAAGCGCAATCACAGAAAATTATATAATTGTTCTCGTCCCATGGGGATTGGGACTAGTAGTACTGGACGGCGAGGCGAGCTTGAAAAAGGATGAATTAATCAACGAGCGTGTGTTTAATGCGCTAGATTTTGCGTACGAATTAGACCGCTTCTAGAGATCATGTGGGCAGACTCCAGTCTCGAGTTTGGGTTGGATCAAAACTAAAGACTTGAGTCTCGAGTTCAGACCTACTAATATATATCCAATAAGAAACAGTACTTTTGAAACTGCCAAAGCTGAAACCAAAGAGCTACGTAGATAATGTTGCCTCAAAGCTACTAGCTAGAAAACCATCTCCGCGGAGAAGCCAAAACCCGCTGGCGGAATCTCCGCGGCGGACAATGGGTTGTTGGTGGGTGAAATGTCAGCTGAATGATTCCGCGACGAAAACAACTGTCGGGCCACAGGCCACAGTTTAACCTCGGCCTCTCTGCGTCCGAAGGCAACTCCGCCGGCGGATGAAGACTCCACCGATGACAAGGCCTCCGCCGGCAGAACCTCTTCCACCATGGACAATACTATGATGAGATCAGTACTGGAGCAAACTTCTCCATCTGGGAGTCGCCGCAACCCGTCCGTCGACTCCCTGCGCTGAGGCGGCACCTAACTAGATCAGAACTAATTCCGCCAATAAATATATATTAATGAATGCCTCCTCCTTTTGCACCACAAGGGCCGCACCCACTCATGACACGATATCATCGTTCATCGGTGTTCTTAGTTTTATTTAAGACGCAATCCAATCTTCTCAGTTTCAGTGTATTGGTTATTCAAAAAAAAAAAAGAAAATGATAAGTTCTTCTGTCGAACTATTTATAATTACTGAACATATTGTTTTGTCATGTGAACTGGGTAGTACTGTAAGTTATATTAATTACGCCACTTCATTAATCTTTGCATACTAACGCTAGCTGATCATGATGGGCTCTCATTAAAGACTCTCACACAGCCAATCAAATGGCCATCTTCGTTAACCTATCTGGAAAAAGATTGGTGCATGCCACACATATTAATGAAGAAACGGGCCTTGAAGATTAACGCACAGTTCACATCTACAGAAATTAAACAAACCAACCTATCCAGATCTGCTATTGGATCTGCTATTAATTACATCGACTTCTTGCGGGCGGTCTGACTCATTTCTTCAAAGTATGAATAGATAAATGCAAGTGCTGTCGACCATGAGTGTTTCTGATCTCTAGCTATAAACTAACATGGGTTCCTACAAAAACTCAGCATGGGAAAAGCAGTAGGCATGAGGTTCTTGACGCAGCTCCTCCAATTTAATGGCCTCTTCTTCTTACTCTTCTCTCAGCTGGCTACTCCCCTCAGGTACCATTTTCATCCACTCACGCTCGTTTTTTATTTCTAAATGATTCCCGTTTACTTCCAACGAGCAGTTTCTTTATGAGAGTGATGGGGAATGAATTCATGATGCTCGTTTATGCTCTGCACCGAAATAGATAGTTCAGTGGTGTTCTTAGTTTCTATAGAAAATTTAATGCAATTTTTGTCAGTTTGATCAATGTATTTCGCGGGCTCATATATGGTTTAATAACTCGATAAATAAGCACCTCCTAAGGAGGCCATGGTTGTGCATATATAAGCCTTGTTTCGTTGTTTAGACTCTGGCATGGAACCAGTACCCAGCCTTGCTTATGCATATATAAACCCCTTCCAACTACTCATTCTGGACTGGTTACTCAGATGATGGGCAAGTTAATCATTTGCAAATTATGTGGAATAACTTAAATATACAAGTTAATTTAAACTTAAATATACAATTTAATTAAAACTTAAATATGAAATCATTAATTCAAAAGGAAAAGAATAATGCTAGACGTTCTAAGCGGACGCACCTATCCGACATACATGTTAATCTAAGCTCTTAAAAATATAAAAAAAATATATTTTTATTAAATCCTATTTTCGATAGGATAAACCCTAGGTATCAATGGTTTAGATTAACAAGTGCGGCTAAATGCAACTAGTATTATTCAAAGGAAAATATTCAGCAGCTGCAGATCCAAGAGTTACAAGACAGATTTTAGAGGTATACACATGATATAAAATGTAATTCCTCCATCGAGAACGCGATATTTGAAACTAATGATCAAAATAGAATTGCTTTACAATGTGACATGGAGTCTTCGTTGGCAGTCCAAGTAAGAATTAGAATAGGAACTATTTTACTATTCTATAGGAAAGCCTAAACTCTAGACTTTATCTAGAATGCCAACTAGGTTGCTAGGAGGACAACCACATCACTATGTAAAACCTTACTAACTGATATCATTTTTCCCAGTTTTTTATGAGCCCTATGCATCGTTATTTCTATGTACCGCATGAAAATATGACGTTTGAATTAATAAATGGCACATTATGTAATTTCAATGACAAGAAGGTGGCCCCATTTGAAATGATAAAAAAATAGACTCATCAAATCGGGAAAGAACCAAGTTGCTACAAATTGCCAAAGCATGGTCAACTCTTCTTTGGCACTTTCTCATTATTATACATATTATATTGTTTCTTGGAGGCAGTGTACGTGACCCATTTCATTTGAATGTGAGTAGATACATCAAGATTCTCCTCCGACTCCGCGTGTTCAAAGCTGTGAGCTCCCAGTACCATAACTGTGTCTGATTAACCTTCAACAGTTCTCCCAAGTTGCGTTGTTGGTGGTTGGGAACTGGAATGACGAAATCCGTCCAATTAATCGAAAACTTAAGGGCAGCGCGTAATATATCATTAATTAAGCGCAGGGAAGGGATGCATATAGATTGTGGGGTCATTTAAAACAAATTCGATGAGGAAATCAGGGAGGAAGGGGTGTGGGGTCCGTGTGTGCGACCGTACGAAGAGAGGGACCCCACGAGCAAAGGTAATCCTTATCTTGATTCGAAGCCGCGTGGTTTCGGGATGCGGTTTTGGGAGGTCCACTGTATTTGGTAGTTTTGGAGCCGCCCCGGGGCCGAGAGCTGAGATTCCAATATCCCGGAGAAGAGCAAAAGAAAGAAAGAAAAAAAACAAAAAAAGGTAAGTTCTCCTTTTCCATCCTTTTTTGCACATCACATGCTTATCTTTTTCTCGGAGTCGCCAATGATGACGGAAACAAAATATTTCGCTGTTTCTTTCTTTCTTTTTTTCTTTCTTTTTTTCTTTCTTTTTTCTCTTTTTCCCCCCGTTCCGCTCAGTGGGCGGGTTCGCTCGGAGATACATGCGTCTTCTCTGCAGTTTCCTCGCTAATTAATTAATTTGTTCGGTCTGCGACGAGGACCATTTCTTTCCAAGGTGAAATCGCCGCCGAGGAAACAGACCCATAGAAGAATCACACTCAGGCATCTATAAATCAACATGGGTGGTGCCTACCAAATCTCATGCGAAATTAAACAGCACAAGGCATGAGGTTCTTCTTCAAGCTGCTCCTCCATTTTTGCCTCCTCTTTCTACTCTTCTCTTTGGGTACTCCCCTCAGGTATATATGTTTGATTTTGATATCTCTAATAATTCATAATTACTCTCTAAGACAGTTTTTTTGCTGTTTAAATCTCATTTTTCTTTCTAATTTGATCTGTTTATGGAATAATTCTGTTTATGCCATGGACAGGAGGATGAGATCAGTTGGGCAAACTTCCCCATCTGGGGAGTCGTCGCAGCCCGTCCCTCGACTCCATGCGCTGAGGCACGACGACGAAGAAAGAGGACGCGTTCCGCCAAGTACTCGTCGATATTCAAGGCCTCCGAGTCCTGCAGCACGACGAGGGCGGCACCCATAAATAGCACTTTTGCAGACTCTGGAGAACCCTCTCGTAACACAATATCCAATCTTCTCTGGAGAACGCTCTCTTAAATAAGTTAATTTGATCATGATGTTTTGTGTGCACTAGGTAGTACTATAAGTTATATCAATTAGGGCCACTTTTTTAATTTTTGCATACTGACGCTAGCCAATCAAATGGCCATGTTCATTAACCAATCTAACAAAACGATTGGTGCATGCCACGCATTAATAAAGAAACGGACCTTGAAGATTAACAGACATACGGTTCACATCTACAGTAATTAAACAAACGATCCTGTCCAGATCTGCTATTGGTCATTAATTTCTTCATTGGTTTGAATTAATGTACCAAATTGAACACTGATCATTAGAAAAAGCAATAACAATTAATTTTTACGAATAGAAAAGTATTAAGTGATTATCTCTTGCGAAGGCGGGACTGGACCACCCAGTCCCGGTCTTAAAAGCTATTAGCATATCATGCTGTTGATCAATGCCTTCTTCAATAACCAGTACTGCAACGTTTCCAAAAAGAAGGAAGAGATTTAAAATCAGCCTGAGAAAAAAAAATTATATATTATCTGATACACGTTGTCGTATCTGAATAGTACTACTACTGTTATAAGAATGAAAATTAGATAATTAAGGAAGAAAAAATTCCGGGAATATTAAGCACTCTTGCTTCAGCAGAACCGGCAAAGACATGGACTAGTAGCAGAAGAGGAGAAGACAAGGACTAGAGCCTCTCTCATGTTGATCATCTTCTCCATTGGAAAAAATATATACCCCTGCAGCCAGCTGCTTTAATAATTTGAATGTTGCTGGGTGGCTACCGGAGTAAGGATTCAGAAAGTGGGAAGATATATAACTCAGTATTGCTTGCAGAGAAAAGTAGATCATCGTGGTACATATCAGTACCCTACTACAGAGTCGGATGAGAATATTAATTGTTGTGGTACTGAGTCTCAACTGCTACTATTCAACGATGACGAAAGTCAGTGGGGTATAGTAAGCGCAATCACACAACAATATGCTGACAATTATGCCGTAGATTAAGGGATCTGTATCACTGCAGTTTTTCTTATAGAAATGACTGCTACAGTTCCCTTATTAGGTTACAACCAGAGACACATGGCCCTCTAATAATCCATCCTAAATACTCATTCTCTTCCATAAATAGTGCCTCCTTTTTGGCTTAAATGGTCGAATGTGATTGTGTAATTTTCCTTCCATGGTTAGTTCATGGTTAAGGAAGGTGATAAGTATGCTTTATCTAGAATTCTCCTTTATTGGGTTGAGCGTCCAGAACTTCCTGTTAGATGGTTGGGGAATAAAGAAGCTTGCTTCGAAGAATCTGGAACGTCTGCGCAGCTGTGGCAGGTCATTTATATGGCTTATTAGGAGTTGGGTTACGACGTCCAACATGACGTGAACAAGAAATTTTAATTGCGGAAAACTATTCATCTGCCTCGAGGTAACCCATCAAAATCTTGGGGTGTTGCATTGAAACTATTTCTTAATTGTCTGAGCTTTTGATCCCCCAGTAATTGCCGTCCATTTAATTTGGGATCTGGAACATGCTTCATTGACTTTGTTGTGCTTAAGAACATTACATCAAAGATGGTTTTGTATATATGATTCTACCAATTCCTGATGAACTCTTCCTGTTACCTAAACAGTTTTAAATCGCAATTTAACAAATCCGACGGAGACATACCAACTATCTATGACCAGTTGTGTTCGTCAGAAACAGATTGCAGTTTAATTAGAGTTCTTTGTTCTTGAGAAATCAGTGAATTCCGGAGTTTTTTTTTATATATATTTTTGGTGTGTGTTTCTTTAACCTCTTATCACAAGTACCCAAGATGAAAGGTTGCTACTGGGGAGAAGCAGAAACAGCAGGAACAACGAAGATTCCCTGAGAATAAAGCTCATTAAGAAAAAACGTCGATTAGCAAAACTCTGAATTAATCAACGAGCTTGAAAAAGGATGAATTAATAAACGAGGGTGTGTTTAATGCGCTAGAATTTGCGTACGAATTAGACCGCTTCTAGAGATCATGTGGGCAGACTCCAGTCTCGAGTTTGGGTTGGATCAAAACTAAAGACTTGAGTCTGGAGTTCAGACCCACTAACCATATCCAATAAGAAACAATACTTTTAAATTGCCAAAGCTGAAACCAAAGAGCTATGTCGATACGATCAAAAGGAAAATATTCAGCAGCTGCGGATCCAGGAGTTAAAAGACAGGTTTTAGAGGTATAAAGCACAGTAAAATTTTCAAACGGATACGATATCATCAAATTCACCCACAGGATTGCTTGCTGTTTGGGAGGACGTCCTGAATCGTTGAACAAGTCTTCACTAACTGTTAAAGATGTCAGCTTGTTGTTTATACCTTTGGCTGAAACCCTCTTTTACAGATAACAGATATTTAAGCATCATCTTTTGCTTCAAGTTATCCTGAAATGAATATATCGTTTCTTTTCCTAACAATACATACAGTTTAGGTGAAAAAGAAAAACAATTTCTGAATATAAAAAGGAAAGAAGTTGGAATGTGAATGAACAGCCGACGTACCACATGGCAGCTGCAGGTCATCTTCTCTGTCTTTGTCCCATGCCGAGATATAGATTTCTTTCTTTCTCCAGGCCATACAGTATCCCCTCGATACCCGTCCTCTCCGTTTCCATTGCCCTTTCCCTACAAGAACCTTAAGCAATTAACATTCAGTCTCTTTTGCCATTTTCCTTTCCAAGGGAAAACCAGAATAAAGTATAACTCTGGTCATTTGTTTGATGAGCCTTACACATCCTTACTCCATTGTACTTACCCAACGAAAATGTGGCATTTCATAAATGATGAAATGGACAGATGATATAAAACGTAATTCCTCCATGGAGAATGCAATATTTGAAATTAATGATAGAAATAGACTCGCTTTACAATGTGACATGGCATCTTCGTTGGTAGTCCAAGTAAGAATTAAAATAGGAACTATTTTACCATTTTGTAAGAAAACCTAAACTCTAAACCTTATCTGGAATACCAACTAGGTTGCCAAGAGGACAGCCACATCACTATGTAAAACCTTATTGACTAATATCATTTTTTCGATTTTTTATGAGCCTTATGCATCATTATTTCTTTGTACCGAATGAAAATATGGCATTTGAACGAATAAATGGCACATTATATAATTTCAATGACAAGAAGGTGGCTCCATTTGAAACTATCAAAATAGACTCATCAAATGAAGGAAAGAACCAAGTTGCTTCAAATTGCCAAATCATGGTCAAGAGTAAGACTCTTCTTTGGCACTTTCTCATTGTTATACATATTATATTGTTTCTTGAAGGCAGTGAACGTGACCCATTTTTTTTGAACGTGAGTAGATACATGTAAGATTCTCCTCCGACTCCGCGTGTTCAAAGCGGTGAGCTCCCAGTACCAGTTGGATGCGTCTTCTCTGCTGTTTCCTAGCTAACGAGGACCATTTCTTTCCAAGGTGAAATCGCCATCGAGGAAACAGACCCATAGAAGAATCCCACTCAGGCATCTATAAATCAACATTGGTGGTGTCTACCAAATTTCAGTGCGAAATTAAACCGCACAAGGCATGAGGTTCTTCTTCAAGCTGCTCCTCCATTTTTGCCTCCTCTTCTTACTCTTCTCTCGTACTCCCCTCAGGTATATATGTTTGATTTTGGTAACTCTAATAATTCATAATTACTCTCTAAGACAGTTTTTTTTTGCTGTTTAAATCTCAATTTTCGTTCTAATTTTCTCTCTGCCATGGACAGTACTATGATGAGATCAGTTGAGGGAACTTCCCTATCTGGGGAGTTGTCGCAGCCAGTTCCTCAACTCCCCGCGCTGAGGCGGCAACTAGCTAGAGGACGAGTTCCGCCAAGTGGTTCATATTCAAAGCCTATGAGTCCTGTAGGACAAGGTGGGCCGCACCCGTAAATAGCATTTTACGGACTCTGGAGAACCTGTTGTAACTCAATTATATCGTTCTAATTCGGTGTTCTTAATTTTTATTTAAGGTTCAAATATCCAATCTACGCAGTTTCAGTGGTTTGGTTATAATTCAAAAAAAAAAAAACTGGATATATAAGTTCTTTTGCCAACTATGTATAATTAATAAATTACTTAAATAAGGTAATTGGAACATGATGTTTTGTGTGCACTGTGTATTAGTATAAGTTTTATCAATTACGGTCACTTTTTAATTTTTGCGTACTGACGCTAGCTGATGATTGCCCTCATTAAAGACTCTCACACAGCCAATCAAATGGCCATCTTCGTTAACCTCTCTAGAAAAAAGATTGGTGCATGCTACACATTAATAAAGAAACGGACCTCGTAGATTAACGGACGAACGGTTCACATCTACAGTAATTGAACAAACGAACCTGTCCAGATCTGCTATTGGAACTGACTATAAATCATCATGGGTTTCTACGAAAAACTCAACATGGGGAAAGCAAAAGGCATGAGGTTTTTGACGCAGCTACTCCCCATAGGTTTAACCACTCACACACTGTTTTTTATTTTTAAATAATTCCCACGTAGTTTCTAAGAGCAGTTTCTTTATGAGAGTGATGGGGATTTAATTCATGCATGCTCGTTTATTCTCTGCACCGAAATAGATAGTTGTGGATCAACCCGAAGAGGTATGCATTAAAGTATTTGCCCCAAGGACGAATTAAGTGGTGTTTTAATTAGTTTCTATAGAAAATTTAATGCAAATTTTTTCAGTTTGATCAATGTATTTCGCAGGTGCATGGTTTAATAACTCGATAAATAAGCACCAGCAAAGGAGGCCATGGTTATGCATAGGCCTTGTTTTGTTGTTTAAACTCTGGCATGGTGCCACTCCAGCCAATTTGAGAAAACACTTCCTATAAACCCATCACAACCACTCATTCTTGACTGGTTATTCAGAAGATAGGTAAGTTCATTTGCAAATAATAATAAAATGGAATTACTTAATTATACAAGTTAATTAAAACTTAAATATGCGGTCATTAAATTCTTCATTGCTTTAAATTTGTGTACCAATTGAACACTGATCATTAGAAAAGGATCCACCACAATAACAAATTATATGTTATGTATAGAAAAATATTAAGTGATTATCTCTTGTTTGTATTGACTAGGGATGTTTATGGGTTTGATCATGAGGATAGAATTGAAAGAAATTCAGCAAAAAAGAAAAAAAGGAAAAAAAAAGTCATGGAATCCACACGGTGGCTACATGGCAGTCCAATTAAGAGATGAACTTGGAGATAAATTAGGCAAAAATTTTATTTTTTTTATTTTAAATATTTTCATCCTATGCTATCGGTAAACTCTTAAATTTCTCTTAGAGAACTGCCAAGCAGTTGCCACATCATTGATCATGTAAAACCTCAAAGTAAAATATGGAAAACTGATATCATTTTTTTGCTTAATATTCATAAAAAAATTATTTGCTATAGAAATATATTAAAAACTCAAATATCAATAAACCTATTGTATAGCTTAAAGATCAATTAAATATATGCATAAAATATATTTACTTCCTTTTTTACTGCAAAGAAGTACGTATGTGAATCTGTTGCACATTGACTATGAAAGTAGAAATCTCCACATTAGAAGCTGATTACGTCAACCAGCGAGCGTTGACTAGGGTAGGCCTTCAGGGCTGTTCTCCGACATTCCATCTCAGGGTTCTCTGGGCCATGGACTTTTTATGGCGAGCGTTCCTGTTCCAAAACAGCTCAATTTTCCATGTCTTTACTGCTAGTTCATATATTCTACTTGTTTTCGTCTCAGTTTCTTCCAATTGAGCCTTACCACGTTCCTTACTTTTGGAATATTATAGTGTATATATCTTAAGGGGTATTTTTGTAGCATTACTATAATATTTTTATGGTTTTTACATTGTATTTAAGTCTGATCTTTACATATCAACGTGAGAATGAAATACATAAATTTCAGAAACTCTTTCATGTCATGGTATCAGAGTAGCATCACTCTAGAGAAGAAAAATCTTGATTTCTTGATCTGCCTTGTCTAAAAAAAAGGATAGAGCCAAAGGTAGTGGCGATAGGACAATGCAAAGGAGGACGATTTCTCCTTATGACTTTGAATGACAATCCTGAACTTTTGATAACACTGGTCCAATTTAAAGGTGAGATCTATGATGAATGGGCTCACTCTCTATGGATGGCGTTGAGGGCAAGGAAGAATTTTGGCTTCATCGAAAGAATGCTCGGACGACTAGACAAAACTCTCTAGATCTTGAAGATTGGTGGACTAATAACTCATTATTAGTTTCATGGATCAGGAATACCATCGAACCTACTCTTTGCTTCACCATATTGCACGTGATCTTTGGGAAGATATCAGAGATCCTTTGTCAGTGGCCAATGGGCCACGCGTACAACAATTGAAAGCAACAGTCTTCAAATGCAGACAAAAGAGATTTACTATTGTTAGTTCCTATGGTAAATTGAAGAAAATATGGGAATAATTGGCCAACTACGAACAGATGCGAACGTGCATGATTGGGAAATACGTATGCAATCTCGGATTAGTGTTGGAAAAGAAATGTGAAGAGGAGAAAGTTCACCAATTTCTCATGGGAATTGATGACACAATTAATGGAACAGAGAGGTCTAATTTACTTGACCAAGATCTTATTCCCACCTTAAACAAAGTTTATACCACATTGGTAACTGAAGAAAGTGCGTGAACGGCTGCTCGTGAGAAAGAAGAGCATGGCGAGGTGATGAGTTTTGCTGTCCAGGCAGGACAGAGATCTTGTGGCCGAGGTGAAGGGAAAGACAAGTATACAATGTGCAATCATTGTAACCGTATAGGACACGTGCCCAAATTTTTTTTTTTCAGTAGATTGGTTATCCTGACTGGTGGGGATAAAGACCCTGAGGAATTGGACATGAAAGTAGACGTGGCAAGGGAGGACTTCAGACTTCATCTTCCAGTGGTAAAGGATGAGGTGGAGTAATCAAGGCCAATGCAGCACAAACTTCGGCTCACGGAGAGTGATTACTGACACTGATAAAACTGTGTTTATGGGCTTAGTGGTGAGCAATGGAAAATGCTGATTAATCTTTTAAATGCTACCAAAATAGGAGCAACTAAGAAATTAATGGGTTAGTGTTCATACAATTGATTATCGACACGGTGCTTCTAATCATATGACAATGCTCTTGGGGTGTCTCACTGGTATTCAAGATGTGTTGGAATGTCCTATGGCCTTCAGATGGGAGGCAACCTGCTACCACAAAAGAAGGAACAATAGTGCTTGGTGATGACATTGGGACATATTCTTTACATGCCACGCTTATGTTGCAATCTAATTTCAGTGTCCCAATTGAGTGATGATTCTAATTCTATTGTTTAGTTCACTAATAAATTTTGAGTTATTCAGGACTGCACTTCGAAGATGACGATTGGTGCGGGTGAGCAACGAGAGGGGTTCTACTACTTTCTAGGGATGGCCACTGTAGCAACTGTGAAGACTAGTGTAAAGACTGTATTTGATCACTAGCATATGTGATTGGGTCATCCATTGTGTAAGGTTGTTGAGCTTGTTCCGAATGTTGGTTTTAATAGAAATAACAGTTTACGAAATAATGTGTACGATGTTTGTTTTCGAGCAAAACAGACTAGTGAATGTTTTCCTATTAGTGATAATAAAAAACAGATATTTTCTAGTGTGACTTATGGGCTCCCTATTGAACTCTGCCCTTTTGTGGTGTGAGGTATTTTTAAACTGTTGTTGATGATTATTCAAGAGGTGTATGGATTTTTTTGTTAGTTGATAAAACAAAAGTTTCAATAAACTAGCACAATTATTTCGCTTTGGTGGAACGTCAGTTCAACAAACAAGTGAAAATTGTTCGTAGTGATAATGGTACGGAATTTGAATGCATGAAAAATTACTTTACACAACATGTTATTATACATAAAACATCTTGTACAGGGACTCCACAATTGAATGGAAGGGTAGAATGTAAACATTGGCATATACTTATTGTAGTTCTTGCTTCCCAATTCCAAACTAATATTCCCATAGAATTTTGGGGAGAATGCATTTTGACTGCTGGATATTTGATTAATTGAACACCATCCCTTGGTTTGACCGGGAAAACACCATACCAGAACTTATTTGGTCAAATGCTTTCTCTTGAACATTTGCGTGTGTTTGGATGCCTATGTTATGTACATAATCAGAACCACAAAGGAGACAAATTTGGTAGTCGTTGTTGTCAATGTATTTTTTTTTGGTTACCCTATGGGAAGAAGAGATGGAGAGTTTATGACCCATAGTTAGGTGTGTTTTATGAATATAAGCTTCCTTATGTGAATGATGACTAACGAGTCATATCTTCTACACAAGATGAAGCTGGACCATGTGACATGGAATATTATTGTGCAGTAGATGAGAATGACGAAGAAGTCTTTGTGAGAGGCAGTCAAACAAGTATAGGGGATGAGGGCTTAAGACCAACTGATCGTATGACAAGTAATGAAATGCAGTTCACTCAGGAGGTGAATGGGTGATGCAGTTGCCTCAGCTGGTGGTGCTATTGGACATAAGTATAATGGGCTGTTCATGCAATAATGTCAAGTGGGGGAGGGAATGTCAAACCTGAACACCATCCACTCGTCTTGAGGTTTTAAGACAAATACTATTTGCAAGCTGAGCTTCTCTTGAGTTCATTTGCTCGGTCGCCCTCCTCAGGTATGCCTCATCCCATAGCACATTATTTGAACTGTACTAATTTTTCTATGCGACACAAAGTTTTTGGCAGCTATTACTATAGGAATTGAACCCCACACTTTTCTTCAGCTGTAGAAAATGAAAGGTAGAGAAATGCTATGCAATAAGAAATACATGCATTGGAGCACAATGGCATTTGGGCTTTGGAGACATTATTGCCGAGGCAAGAAAGCTATTGGTTGTAAGTGGGTTTATTAAGTATCACTCTGAAGGATAAATTGAGAGGTTCAAAGAAAGACTGGTGATCCTAGGTAATAACCAAGTTGAAGGTTTGGATTATAATAAGACTTTTGCTCTTGTGGCCAAAATGGTGATTGAGCGTACTTTTCTTGCAGATCATAATGCATTTTTGTATAGTGATCATGAGGAGGAAGTGTATATGAAGCTACCTCCTGGTTTTCATTCTACGGATCCTGGAAAGGTGTGTCGACTTTGAAAATTGTTATATGGGTTAAAACAGGCCCCAGATGTTGGTTCGCTAAATTGGCTAGTGCTTTGATAATGTATGGTTTCACACAATCTTACTCAGATTACTATCTTTTACTTTGCCATGTAGTCACACACACCTCAATGTGCTGGTTTATGTTGACGACATGATTATTTGGCGAATAATTCTGCTATGACTCAGGCTTTCAAAAACTATGTGAAGATATGTTTCCATATGAAAGGTCTTGGAGTTTCAAAATAAGTTTTAGGAATTGAAGTTGCTTAGAGTTCTACTGGAATTTTTTTGTGTCAACATAAGTATCGTTAGACATTATCTATGTAGTGGGTTTATTGGGGCAAAGCCTGTTAGTTTCCCTGAAGAACGGAATCATAATCTTTTTTGGCAAAAGGAAACCACTTTTGTGATGTGTTATCGCAGATTGGTTGGTCGATTGATTTATCTCTCTGTTACGAGACCTGAAATTTCTGTGTGCACATGCTTGCACAATTCATGTAGTGCCCATAGAAAGAGCTTTGGGAAGTAGCTCTTTGTGTCGCGGCGCTATTTGAATGGTAATCCAGGTCAAGGAATTTTGTTGCAGGCTGACTGTGACTTGCAATTATATGGTTGGCGTGATTCGGATTGTGCAAGTTGTCTTTTGACTCGACGATCACTTATTGGTTGTTTTCTTCAACTTTGTAATTCTCCTATTACTTGTAAAACTAAGAAACAACATATAATGTCTCTATCTTCAGCTGAGGCGGTGTACTGGTCCTTGGCAACCACAACTTGTGAACTCAAATGGTTAACCATTAATGTGTCTTGGTGTTGATCATTCTCGACAGCTTCATTGTGATAGTCAGGCGACCTTGCACATTGTCCTTTGACTGTCATTTTCTACTTGATGAGATCTTACAAGGCAACATGGTTACAAGATATGTGCCTACATCTACTTAATTGGCAGATATTTTCACCAAAGCTTTGGGAACAAAGTATTTGATTACTTTATTTACAAATTGAGCATTCATAATTCGTTATGCACCAACTTTTTGGGAAGAGAGTTATTCGAATATTATATTGTATGTATCTTGAGGGGTATTTTTTAACATTACTTTAATCTTTGTTGGATTTTTACATCTTATTTAAGTCTTATCTTTAGAGATCAATGTGATAATGAAATACTGAAATTTCAGAAACTCTTACGTGTCACTTACCTTCCCACCGTTAAGAATTTCACCAACTTTCAGGCACTATCGCAACTTTGTACTGTATAATTAGGTTATTTTTTGTCACTTCTGCTGGAATAAGAGAATCTGAAATATAGTTGCTTCTATCACTTTAGTAAAGCTTATAATGTACAAATCCGTGTCTCAAAAGTAAACAAAAACGTACGATTACAACTGTACTGTATAACCAGCTTGTCTTTTTCTCTCGCGCAAAGTGGTTATTGTCCTAGGTAATTGCCCGGGAGCTTCACTGGTCTTATTCTCTAGATCATGGCGATATATTCTAAAATATTTTGCTGTTGCCCTGTGTGTATGTTTAATTGGTAGTTGATCCCGAATTCCCTTTTATCTTATCTTAATTGACTTGAAAATTATTTTATATTAGACTTGCCTCTGACTAGAGATGATGCACTATTAGTTGCTCTTGGGATTCTGTTAACCTATTTCATTGCTTGGATGGGAGAATCTCTTCTTTCTATGCAATTCATGCAGGACAGTGGTTCCACTATTTGCGGTATTCACATACCAAATCCTCTTTATTGTACGCGTGGAACCATATTTTCTTTATTTGGTAGCTAAGAATCTTGTTCTTGTTAGACATCATAATTGCAATTTTTGTCTTTTACATTGTAGGGGAAACCAAATGTTGTAGTGTAGCATGGGTGGACTTTTCCGCGGTAATAGTTAGTTTACTGTACCATCTGTTGTTTGATTCCTGCTTCACTTAATTCTTTTTTTTTTATAATGGGACTGTCACATGGAACCAAGAAGCTTTCATAATTACCATTATCTTTGAGATTTTTTAATGTGAATATTTTTCTATGCCATTTAAAAGATAAATTGCTTTTTCAATAATGCAAATGAGGAAACAAAACCAGGATAACCTTTTGTGGTAATGGAACTAAGTTTACCTTTTGCAGTATAGTTATATATGTTTTGTTTTTAATTTTCGTCATGTGTAGATCACATATGGATTCGGTACAGCAGCACGTTTGGCTTTCTCCTCGTATATATTTCTTCCTGTTCATATGATGAACTTTAATTATTGACTTTACATTTCAATTATCTTTTTTGAGCCCTTTTTAGCGGCTTTTATGCATTGTTCTTTCTGTAGACAGCCCCTCAACTTTGAATATTTGATCATGCTGCGCTACTGTTTGTCAAAAAATTTTGCTCGAGTATGTTTAATAGCCCGCATGCATGTCATATGCTTTAGTCTCGGATTCGTTTGGACATCCGTTAGTGTTTCTAATTCTAAGTTATTATCGTTCTAGGTAATTGCCCCGGAGCTTCGTTGGTGATCGATCTTCTTCTCTGGATTTAAGAGTGATATATTCTATGATTTTTTTTCGGTTGCCCTGTGTGTACGTATGTTTTCTCTATTTTCACTTTAGTTTTCTTAGTTGGCATCGAAGCCTTGTGTGTATGTTTTCTCTGTTTTTATATTAATTTTCTTAGCTGGTAGCTGATCCCGAATTCCTTTATCATATCATATCTTATTTGACTAGAAAATTATTTTCTATTAGACTTGCCTCTGACTAGAGATGATGATTCTCTATTAGGTGCTCTTGGGATTCTGTTAACCTTGTGGTGATTGATTTCTGCGTCAGTTAATTCTAATTTTTTTTTATTATGGGACTGTCTAATAACTGAAAGTACTTCTTCTAGATTATGCTTCTAGAACTAAGAAGCTTTTATTATTATCACTTTTTTTGAGTTTTTTTAAATATGAATATTTTTCTATGCCGTTTAAAAGATAGATAGGTTTTTCAATAATGCAAAATGAGAAAACATAACATGGGTATCCTTTTGTGGTAATGGAACTAGGTTTACCTTTTACAGTATAGTTATATTTGGTTTTATTTTGCTTCATGTGTAGGTCACACATGGAATCTGTACTGGATCACGTTTGGCTTTCACGTTGTAGATATTTCTTCTTGTTCCAGAAGAAGAATACCAGGCTACTGATTATTCATCCATGACGATTCATTTTAGTGCTTTTGGAATCAAAGATAGAGATCTTACCAAATCAATATGTTGAAACGTAGGCTTTAGCAAAGCTCTAAGTTATGATTGTTATTGATTGTTGCTCTGCTTATATATCCAGTTATATAACATTAGCTGTGTTCTATTCTTTTGGAACTCGAACAAAGTCTTCAAGTGTGGCTTGTGACACTAGTAGAAATCCGCTTTTTAATGGGGGTTGAAAAACCCCCACTAAAAGGGATAAAACCGCCGGTAATACCTTTCCTGGCGGTTTTTGAACCGCCATCAATAATTGCCTCGGTAAATGTTTTGCAGACGCATTTCCCGGCGGTTTTAACTCCCGGTAAAACCTTTTCAACAACGGCGGAAACTCAAACTGCCTGCAAAAAAGGAGACTTTCCCGCGGTTTTCAGAACTGCCGTGTAAAAGATCTTTTATTATTACTGATGGTTATAGAAACCACCATTAAATATACTCTTATATTTAATGGCGGTCAATTAAACCCCCATTAAAAAATGTTGAATGTTTTAACAGCGGTTTTGGAAAACCCCCATTTAAAAATATGAAGCAAGTTTAGAATGTCATCATGTTTGTGTTGTATTCAGAATTTCATTTACAGTTGTGTCTTTGTAGATTCAGTTATGGCAAATCACTGTTTGAAGTTCTTTCTTTTAGATGGTTCCTATTTACTTATGGCATCGGTTGTATTGCACGTGCATTGGGATATTAAGACAACTTAATTTCATTCAGACTACAATAATTTTTCATTGGATATTTTGCACAAAATTTAACCACCACTACCTCACTCCTGTAATTCAAATTTGCGCCCTGCGAGTTGAGTACCATTTACTCTGCTTTTGCACCATTGTCAGTTCTCCTTCCCAGAACTTCATGGTTGTCTTTGCTTTGTGGAATATCTTAAAATGGCAGAATTAGTCCATGCACCTGTGTTATGGTGAACTCGCACTGCCACAAAAGGCTCCTTTACTGTGGGTTCAAAACCGGCACTATAAGGCCCCAAACGGCCTCTAAAACATATAATGTCGGTTTTAGCAGCTCTTGTATAGAAGACGTAGGTAAAAGTATAAACAGTCAGTATAAACTGCCGCTAATGATCCCTCTTTCATGGCCATTTAAACTGCCTGTAATTCTATAGTTATAGAGGTGAAAAAAAAGACAGACGGTAATCCAACAAAACCACCACTATAAGCAACCACTGCTATAGATTCTATTTTTAGAAGTGGTTTTGGAACCCTGTAAAAATGACCTTGGGTTTTTTACAGGCAGTTTTGCCAACCACTATTAAAAATATTTTTGTAGAGGCGGTTTTGCCAACCACTGCAAAAAAAATATAATTTTTAGGGGCAGTTTTGTAACCACCATGATAAAATGTCACTCTTTGTACATGCGATTTTTTAATCCACCACAACATATTTTTCGCTCTATTTACAGGCAGTTTTGACAGCCACCACTATAAGTTGTCATTTTTTTATAGCCAATTGTGAACCACTAGTAAAATTGTTTTATACGAAGCTATATTTTCAAAATTACATTCATTCAAACTATGTCAACCAGTATCCATTAACACGCATACATTCAAAAAAGAATGTCATTTCATTCAAAATTAAGTCAACCTGTACACTATCCATACACATGAAACTTTCATAATGCATAATTGTTACTAAAGTAGTCAAAATTAAGTTAACCTGTATACATTCAAAAAGTAGTACACCAAGAAGTTCGTACAACTACAATTTCCTATACATGGTTCCTAAAAAACTTAAGGTAATTGTATAAAAAAGACAAACCCAATTTAACCCGTGTTCACTCCTCATTGAGATAAATGGTCATATATTAGAAAATGCCAACCCCATTCAACTTCTTGTTCAATCCTCATTGAAATAAATGGTCATTACCCTCCTATGTTCCTGCAATGAATTTAACAAAATGTTAACAAAGAAAGAACAAAGATAAATAATATCCATGGTTATCACTTATTATTTAGGCAAAGAAAGAACAAACATAAACAATATACAAGGTTAAAATGTAATTTCTTTAAATAATTCAAACCTGAAGTTGATGTTGGGCTGCCATTGCGCTCTGCAACTAATTGTTGCACTTTTACCTGTATTTTAAAAAGCAACTTGTGCTTATAATTTGCTAGCTTTCTGCTTTTGTTTTGACAGGTCAGCCGCTTGTTGTTGAGAAGATTTCATATGACACCTTCTTTGTTGTCAAGACACTGATATTGGTTCATATAAAGAGTATGTCCCAACCAAGTTACTAGGCTGGTTGGCATTTCTTGCTGTGACTTTGTCCCATTATTTTGTGCAAATGCTATGGTGGTTCGACTTGCACCTTGTATTTGCAGCAAGGACTTTATTCCAGTTTGTTTCCCACTTCATTTTCAAACCATTTTAACTATGATGAGGTGATTCATGTCTCTACTATTGTTTATGTCTTTGTCATTTCACCTGGATCTAATGATGTGTGTTATCGTGATAATTGTAAATCAAAATCTTGGCCTTTATTTCATGTGGTTATGTTTTACAGTGTATACTCCTTATTTGAAATAAGTTGGACTTTCAATATTTTATGGGGACCATAGATTTATCTTTAAAGATTGTACAAGGTCTACAGTTTAGGCTTTTGATTCTGTTTCCTGCCTGGGTTACCCATGGTTTTTATAACTGAGAATGTTGATGCCTTCAGATACTTCATAAGCTGTGTAGGGCTATGTTAATAGCAGTTGCATTTTGGATATGCAATTTGTCTTGTTTAGAGTTCCTTTTACTCTTAGTAAAGTATCTGTGTTTTAAATGGATGTCTCAGGGTTGGGTTATGAATTCAAAGAAAACATGGCATGGAGGGATTTACTGCACACGCAAGGCTTCCGTGACAATTGCCTTGAAGATACAGAAGCTTGTTATTTATAATAGACATGTTTACAATAAAAAGACCAAAATACCCTTGAGGGTAAAAATTCAGAAAAAGCCCAAATAATGTACATAATCTAACATCCTCCCTCAAACTCAAGATGGATCAAAGCTGCACAACTAAAGTATGGAACATAAATAAGCAATCTACTATTCAGAGGTTATATACAACAATGTAAGAGGACTAGAAACACAATGATTTTCAATAAAAGGACTATCAACCTCATGAAACACATATTGTGAGCAATATGAAGAACACTCTTATTGTCACAATGAAGTGTAGTAGAATCCAAAGAAACACCCATATCTAGAAGTGACCAATGAAGCCAGACAAGCTCAGAAGAAGTGTCAGCCATACCCTGGTATTTAGCCTCAATATTAGAACAAGAACGCAGTGAGCTCGCTTCTTACTATGCCAAGAAATCAAAGATTCACCTACGAAAATAGAATAGCCAGTACTAGAACGACGATCAGTAACATCCCCTGCTCAATCAACATTAGAATATGCTAACAAAGTAAGCGACGAAGCAGAGGAGAACAACAAACCTTTATACAAACTGCCTCGAACATAACGTAGAATGCGCAACACTGTAGCATAATGAACAGAGCAAGGAGAAGACAAGAACTGGCTGACAACATGAACTGCATAACTGATATGAGGGTGAGTAATGGTTAAATAAATCAGGCCACCTACAAGCTATCGGTAAAGTATAGCATAAGAAAATATCTCGCCATCTATTCCATCGACAACATTAAGCTCCAACGGCGTATCACAAGTTTTATTTTTTTTAAGACCGGCCCGAGTGTGTAAATCAAAAGCATACTTTACTTGAGAGAGTCCATAATCATCATGTAATGGAAGAACCTCCAAGCCAAGAAAATAAAGCAGTCGTCCAAGATCCTTCATCTCAAAACAAGAATGGAGATAGTTCTCAAGGTTAGAGATGCCCTGCAGATCATTGCCTATAATAACCATATAATCAACATATGTTAGAAACACCACTATACTCGCCGTCCAAGATCCTTCATCTCAAAACAAGAATGGAGATAGTTCTCAAGGTTAGAGATGCCCTGTAGTTCATCGCCTGTAATAACCATATCATCAACATATATTAGAAACAATACTATACTCAGAGAAGTTTGACAAGTGAACAATGCAGAACCATGAGAACTCTGACTATAACCACACTGCACTATTTTCGAATAGAAAGTTAAAAACCAAGCACAAGGCTCTTGTTACTTTGAGGATCATAACACAAAAAACCTTTTTCCTCATTACCATACCCCATAAATATGCAAGACAAATTTAGCGGATGACTTATCATGTTCACGTGCATGAAGTAAAACAAAATTTGTGCAACCAAATATACAAAGAGAAGAATAATTTGGAGGCAAACCATAAAGATGATGAAAAGGTGTAGAACCCTTCAACGCCACAGAAGACAATCTATTGAAAAGATAGGCAAAAGTCAAAATCGTTTCACCCTAGAATTTTTTAGGAATGGAAGATGACAAAAGAAGAGTACAAGCAGTTTGAATAATATGTCTATGTTTTGGTTCAGCAACCCCATTTTGTTGTGGACTATACAGACAAAAATGTTGTTGCAAGGAACCATGAGACTTAAGCAACATACGAAACTTATGGGATATTTGTTTCCCCCAGAATTAGAACGAAAAAATTTAATAGATTTATAGAATTGAGTGTGAACCACGGTGGAGAATACAATATGTCTTTCGTAAAAAGTAGAATGAGTCTGTAACAAATAAACCCAAACAAAACAAGAATAATCATCAACAAACACAACATAGTAGCAAGATCCGCTCATGGATTCTAAGTGGGAGTCAAAAGCGTAATGGAGGAACAATCAATGAAACGAAGCGGCTGTAGTGAGTCGTGTAGAATATAGATTCTCGAGTCGTCTTGAGTTTTGAACAAGTGTACTTCATTTACCCATTCTCCTTACTGTAATTGCAACACACCTAAGTCATGTCTCGAGAAGCACTATATTATTATCGATGGAAGAAGGAGGTCGTTGAGAGGTAGCAGAACAATGTCGATTTCTCGGACTGAAGAACCCATAGGACCCCAAGAAGATGATGTGTCTCCTCGGCAATTAATTTTGACAAAGCACTCTTGACAGATAGCAAAGGACTTCTATGAAACATAGAGGACCAAATAGACTCATAATCATCAATGAGCGCCATTCAGAATTGAATTAAGTGTATCCTCTCAACATGTTTACGAAATAACCTCTGTATTTGCGGTGCAAACAAATTTCGGATCCATAGCAGCTAACTTGATTCCACAAAGAAAGATGTCTCGACTGTAAAATTGAATATAGATTGAGCTGGAGTTTGTTTTAAAGATAGAATATCAATTTCAAGCTTATACTAATTAACAAAATTGGTTCCCTTATGTCGATTTTCTAAAAATAACCAAACATCCCTTGCATTCTCAAATTTGCCTACCTCCAAACTAAGAGACGAGGATGAAACAACACTGACCAACTATGTAATTGCCTGAGAATTCTTAATATCCCATTCCTCTATAGTTTTAGAGGTAGAATCATTAGTCAATTTACAATCAGTACTAACATACTTCCATAAATTTTTACCTTTCAAAAAATTGGCCGTGAGGGAGGCCCAATGAACATAATCAATCCTATCTAACTTAAATACACATTCTGAACATGATCACTAGACGAAGACATCTTTAAAAAATATGGCACGAGCAAAATCTCAGTCGCAAATCAACACAATTACAGACTCAAATTGAAAGCAAAGAAACCCAAAGAACCTGATCTGGACGAACCTTCACTAGAATGGTTTGAGTGCAGGCTGGACTGCTTGGTCTGGCGGCTCTGGTTAACCCTAAATAGGGTTTCCTTTTTGGAAGAGAGACAACAAAGGTCGCCAGACAAAAGTGGCACCAGAGGTGAAGCAGCGGCAATAGTGTGGTGAGGGCACCGGACCGGTGGCGACGAGAGAGGAGTAGCGACAGCAACGAGCGAACAAAACACCAAAAATAAACCTTCAATGCTGACAAGGAGTTACAACTAACTCATAAATCGGCTCCAAACAGCTGTAACGGAAGCAAAGCGCTGGAGATATCGACATTGATGGAACAACCGGCAGTGACGAATTAATCGGCTAAGAAAGCAGAATACCGAAATCGTCTCATAAACCTTTTAATAACTAAAAATTAAAGATCAATCCGAGGAACCAGAGGCAAGGGAAAGTTTTGACAAAGTTCCGAGCCGAACTGCTATGAGATGCTCGAAAATCGGTGCCAGAAAATCCAAAGAGTCGAAACCCTAATTTTGATTTTGGGAAGATGACCTAGTCAGACCAGGTCGACTCACTTGAGTCATCCGAATTGAACCCAAGTGGACCTATTTCAAGCCGATTTGAGAGAGAGAGAGAGACCGAGTTAAAGCGAGTCGGCTCTTATACCATGAAAGAATAACATAATCAAACACAAAAGGGTTAATCTCTTATTAACAATTGAGGTATTTATAATAGACATGCTTACGATTACAAAAGACCAAAATACCCTTTAAGGGTAAAAATATTGAAAAAACCCAAATAATGTACATAATCTAACAAGACCCAGACCTTGAACCACAAACAACAACATCAATTTCAGCCTGAACTTTAGTTTGGATTTTTGGGTGAAGAACCATTCTGGTTAGCATCCATTCCAGGAGGAAGGCAATGGTATCAGTTCCACTGAAGTTCATTTCCTTTAAACCCAACTCGAAAGCATTAGCCACAATATAATAAATCTGTGCTTCAAGAACTTTGCTTAAAAATGGAATCAACAACATACAGAAAAAAAGAACTTTGCTTAAAAAATGGACATACGATATGAAATATTGCAATCTCGATTGAAGTTGGAAATTTCATGCACTTATCTTTCTTGCAAGGGATGGAGAAGCGGAGAAATGGAGATCAATTAATGATTCAGTGGAGATATATAAGTCAATTCAGCTTGAGTCAATTGAACCATTTAAGTTGCACCCTTAAGTTACCTTGACCCTATTGAAGACCGTTTGGTTGGTGGACTAAATGGTCTTAAATAGGTTAAAAATGTTTAAACATAACACAGGATTGAAAATAATATGCCGTGAATAATATAAAAGAAGAACTCTTGTTTTGTATTTACTCATAATATATAGACTACTTTTAATGAAGCATATGGAGCACATAAAATATCTATCATATACATAACAATTGTATATTTACACTTTTAGGTCAATATATGATTGTTATGTATATTATGTATTACAGATATTTCCATTTATAAACTTAATTTTTTAATTGTTTAAGCTATTAATATTATAATATATAAAGAGATATTTTTATGAGTTTAATGGGAATAATATAATATTTTAGCTTAAACTACATGTGCATAAGATATGAGCCTTTGAATTTATACTATGCCATAAAGAATTGAAGTTAATTTTTTAAAATGTTTTTTGGTTATATTTTATGATTTTTTATATATTTTAAGATCAATATGTAGAAGGTACTGGTCTTGATTATTAAACGAAACAAGAAATTTCATTGAAATACCTGGAGTACTCTAACGATACGAAAAATTGCAGTCTTGTTTTTGATAGTTGGAAATCATACCCAACTGCCGGCAGAATAAAATCCAATAGTTCGGCCTGGTTTCAGTCTGAATTATATCGGGACCTAAGTTCCCATGCCCCGTTACGCACGTAACCTGATTTTGGTCTGATTCATATGGGCCCTTTAGGCCCATTTGAAATTATTAGCTCTCGATTTGAATCGGGATCTGAGTTCCCCTGCCCCGTTACGCGTGTAACACAAGCATGTGTTTCGTGCATAACGGGCGCCCTCTCCCTATTCCCGTTCCCGCCCTGAAACTCGACAAAAAACGTCGAAGTATTCTCTTGTGTGGGAACTCCGTGAGCCCCTCTCCGGCGTTCTCTTCTAGCCGAAAGTCGTCGAAGCATGTCCGTCCACCAGTTCCCAACGCATGTTCTCCTCCGGCCGAAGACCCAGCTTCCACAAACCCTTGGGGTTCGAAAATCCAGTCCATTCGAAGACACTCGGTTCACATTCCAACAGTCTCCTCTGCATTCTGGCCGCCTTCCCGACGTCGAACTCCTCCGACCTTGTTGTCATCGGCGGACGGCCCTTCGCCCTTGCCATGATTAATTTTGTTTCTTGATATTTCAGCATTGATGGAATATTAACCTATTTTGTTCATTCGGCTCGCTCTACTGTTTATCGTATTTTGTTCATTAGGATTTCTTTTTCATTGTGTGCAGGTGTTTGTGAAATTCGATTTTTCTAAAATAGAGGTAATGGTTTCCTCTTTGGCATTATTGTTTTCGTTTTAGACGTTGGCCTTTTAGTTATTTGAATTATTTGTGTTGATTGTATAGTTGTTGTTTTGTTATTAAAATTATGATTGACATTTTAATTCGATGGCGCATGTCTTAGATGCATTTAGCTATTATTTTACTTTCTCTTGGTTGGGCTGTCGATTGTGTTTATTTCAGTGCTTCAAGTTTTGTATGAGTTCTCGAAGGAGTTTAATTATTTATGTGCTTCAAATTTGATATGATGTTTTCTTTAATGGATTTGGTTTGTTCTCATATTCTGATAAAATGCATATCATGTTTTACTTTAATTCTCTCTCTGATTTCCTCTCTCGCTCTCTCTATCTATCTCTCTCTCAGTGTCTCGGTCTTTCCTCTGTATCTCTCTCTTGGTTCTCTCTTTCTCTCTCTCTCTCAAAATTTGTTTCACTCTCTAATGCGCTCTCTCTCTCTCTCTTTCTCTCGCTGATTTCTCTCTAGTCTTGATTTTCTCTCAAATTCTGTTTCACTCTTTTACTCTCTCTCTCCCTCTATCTCTCTTATCTTTCTATCTCTGATTTCTATATTTCTCTCTCGGTTTTCTCTCAAATTCTGTTTCACTGTTTAATTCATTAGTTGCCTTTTCTCTCTTATCTTTCTCTCTTTTCTCTCTCTGATTTCTCTCTTGGTTTCTCTCAAATTCTGTTTCACTGTTTAATTCATTAGTTGCCTATATCTCTTTTCTCTCTCTCTCTCTCTCTCTCTCTCTGATTTCTCTCTCGGTTTGCTCTCAATTCTGTTTCACTGTTAATTCATTAGTTGCCTCTATCTCTCTTATCTTTCTCTCTCTTTCTCTCTCTCTGATTTCTCTCTCCGTTTTCTATCAAATTCTGTTTCACTGTTCAAGTATCTCCTTCCCTCTCTCTCTTATCTTTCTGCTCTCTCTCTCTGCCTTCATCTCTCTCTCAGATTCTCTCTACTTGAAATTACCTCTCTCTCTCTCTCTCTCTCTCTCTCTCAATTTCTCATAAATTCTGTTTCACTCTTTCATTCTCTCCATCCCTCTATCTCTCTTATCTTTCTCTCTCTGACTTCCTCGATCTCTATCTCTCTCCTTTGGTTTTCTCTCTCTCTCTCTCTCTCTCTCTCTCTCTCTCTCTCTCTCTCTCTCTCTCATTTTCTCTCTATTTAAACACTATTTCTAACTCTCAGAAAATCCGTTGGAATCCCCAAACAAATTCCCATACAAGGATCTATAAATCAACATTATGTTTTTTTTTTTACCAAATCTCTGCGTGAGAAAAGCAGGATCAATTATGAGGTTCATTGAGCTCCTCCATTTTTGCTTCTTCTTCTTACTCTTCTCTCGGGCTACTCCGCTCAGGTATGCTTGGGTTTTGATATCTCTAATTCATAATTACTTTCTAACACAGTTTTTTATTTTTATTTTTTTGGTATGAATGATTGAGATTTTCGTGCTAATTTCCTCTCTTTATCGAATACTTTTGTTTCTGCCGTGGACAGTATGATGAGATCAGTTGAGCAAACTTCCCCATCTGAGGATTCGTTGCAGCCCGTCCCTCGGCCCCCTGCATCGTGGCCTCCACCACAAGCACCGGCAGTCCATCCATGGATACATTAAGGACTCCTCCTGTAGCAAGAAGAGGGCCAATACCATAAATAACATTTTTCCGGACTCCGGAGATCCCACTAATAACACATCGTTCTTAGCTGTTCTTAGTTTTTATTTAAGATTCAATCTAATCTTCTTAGTTTCAGTGTAGGTTATTCCGAAAAAATGGTTTAAGTTCTTTTGCGAACTATGTATAACTACTTAAATAAGTAAATTTGAACATGATTTTTTAAATCGTGTGCAAATGGTACTACTATATCCAATCTACTCTGGAGGACCCTCTCTTAAATAAGTTAATTTGATCACGATGTTTTGTGTGCACTAGGTAGTATTATAAGTTATATCAATTATGACAACTTTTTAATTTTTGCATGCTGACGCTAGCCGATGATTCGCCCTCATTAAAGACTCTCACACAACCAATCAAATGGCCATGTTCATTAACCTATCAAACAAAAAGATTGGTGCATGCCACACATATTAATAAATAAACGGACCTTGAAGATTAACGGACGCACGATTCACATCTACAGTAATTAAACAGATGAACCTGTCTGCTAATATTGGATCTGACTATATATCAACATGGGTTTCTACAAAAACTCAATATGGGAAAAGTAGAAGGCATGAGGTTCTTGACGCAGCCCCTCCAATTTTGCCTCTTCTTCTAACTCTTCTCTAAGCTGGCTACTCCCCTCAGGTGCCATTTTTGTCCACGCATGCACGCTCGTGTTTTTTATATCTAAATGATTCCCACTTAGTTTCTAAGGACAGTTTCTTTGTGAGAGTGATGGGGATTTAATTCATGCATTCTCGTTAATGCTCTGCACCGAAATAGATAGTTCAGTGGTGTTTTAAATATTAGTTTCTATAGAAAATTTAATGCAATTTTCTCAGTTAAGCAATGTATTGTATTTCGCGGGTGCATGTTTTAATAACTCGATAAATAAGCACCTGCAAAGGAGCCCATGGTTATGCATATACGGGTAAAACTATAGTAAAACCTCAGCAAAATATGGAAACAATAATATCATTTTTTTTGCATAATATTCATAACAAAATTATTTGCTTAAGAAAGATTTTAAAAACCCAAATATCGCATAATTGATAACGCTATAGTATGGCTTAAAGATCAATTAAATACTGGTTATTGGAGAGCTTCCCGCTTGGCCTGGCTGGTGGGTTCGGGATCGGCCTGGGTGGGTTTGTGATCGGCGAAGGCGGGACTCGACCACCCAGTCCCGGTCTTTAAAAGCTTTTAGCGATATCAAGCTGGTGATCAATGCCTTCTTCAATAACCAGTACTGCAACGTCTGCAAAAAGAAGGAACAGATTTAAAATCAGCCTGAGAAAACAAAATTATATATTATCTGATACACGTTGTCGTGTCTGAATAGTACTACTACTGTTATAAGTATGAAAATTAGTTAAGGAAGAAAAAGTACCGGGAATATTAAGCACTCTTGCTTCAGCAGAACCGGCAAAGACATGGACTAGTAGTAGAAGAGATGAGAAGACAAGGACTAGAGCCTCTCTCATGTTGATCATCTTCTCCATTGGAAAAATTATATATCCCCTGCAGCCAGCTGCTTTAATAATTTGAATGTTGCTGGGTGGCTACTGGAGTAAGGATTCAGAAAGTGGGAAGATAACTCAGAATTGCTTGCACACAAAAAGTAGACCATCGACGTACATCTCAGTACCCTACTACAGAGACGGATGAGAATATTAATTGTAAGCGGTGGGGTCTAGTAAGCGCAATCACAGAAAATTATATAATTGTTCTCGTCCCATGGGGATTGGGACTAGTAGTACTGGACGGCGAGGCGAGCTTGAAAAAGGATGAATTAATCAACGAGCGTGTGTTTAATGCGCTAGATTTTGCGTACGAATTAGACCGCTTCTAGAGATCATGTGGGCAGACTCCAGTCTCGAGTTTGGGTTGGATCAAAACTAAAGACTTGAGTCTCGAGTTCAGACCTACTAATATATATCCAATAAGAAACAGTACTTTTGAAACTGCCAAAGCTGAAACCAAAGAGCTACGTAGATAATGTTGCCTCAAAGCTACTAGCTAGAAAAACCATCTCCGCGGAGAAGCCAAAACCCGCTGGCGGAATCTCCGCGGCGGACAATGGGTTGTTGGTGGGTGAAATGTCAGCTGAATGATTCCGCGACGAAAACAACTGTCGGGCCACAGGCCACAGTTTAACCTCGGCCTCTCTGCGTCCGAAGGCAACTCCGCCGGCGGATGAAGACTCCACCGATGACAAGGCCTCCGCCGGCAGAACCTCTTCCACCATGGACAATACTATGATGAGATCAGTACTGGAGCAAACTTCTCCATCTGGGGAGTCGCCGCAACCCGTCCGTCGACTCCCTGCGCTGAGGCGGCACCTAACTAGATCAGAACTAATTCCGCCAATAAATATATATTAATGAATGCCTCCTCCTTTTGCACCACAAGGGCCGCACCCACTCATGACACGATATCATCGTTCATCGGTGTTCTTAGTTTTATTTAAGACGCAATCCAATCTTCTCAGTTTCAGTGTATTGGTTATTCAAAAAAAAAAAGAAAATGATAAGTTCTTCTGTCGAACTATTTATAATTACTGAACATATTGTTTTGTCATGTGAACTGGGTAGTACTGTAAGTTATATTAATTACGCCACTTCATTAATCTTTGCATACTAACGCTAGCTGATCATGATGGGCTCTCATTAAAGACTCTCACACAGCCAATCAAATGGCCATCTTCGTTAACCTATCTGGAAAAAAGATTGGTGCATGCCACACATATTAATGAAGAAACGGGCCTTGAAGATTAACGCACAGTTCACATCTACAGAAATTAAACAAACCAACCTATCCAGATCTGCTATTGGATCTGCTATTAATTACATCGACTTCTTGCGGGCGGTCTGACTCATTTCTTCAAAGTATGAATAGATAAATGCAAGTGCTGTCGACCATGAGTGTTTCTGATCTCTAGCTATAAACTAACATGGGTTCCTACAAAAACTCAGCATGGGAAAAGCAGTAGGCATGAGGTTCTTGACGCAGCTCCTCCAATTTAATGGCCTCTTCTTCTTACTCTTCTCTCAGCTGGCTACTCCCCTCAGGTACCATTTTCATCCACTCACGCTCGTTTTTTATTTCTAAATGATTCCCGTTTACTTCCAACGAGCAGTTTCTTTATGAGAGTGATGGGGAATGAATTCATGATGCTCGTTTATGCTCTGCACCGAAATAGATAGTTCAGTGGTGTTCTTAGTTTCTATAGAAAATTTAATGCAATTTTGTCAGTTTGATCAATGTATTTCGCGGGCTCATATATGGTTTAATAACTCGATAAATAAGCACCTCCTAAGGAGGCCATGGTTGTGCATATATAAGCCTTGTTTCGTTGTTTAGACTCTGGCATGGAACCAGTACCCAGCCTTGCTTATGCATATATAAACCCCTTCCAACTACTCATTCTGGACTGGTTACTCAGATGATGGGCAAGTTAATCATTTGCAAATTATGTGGAATAACTTAAATATACAAGTTAATTTAAACTTAAATATACAATTTAATTAAAACTTAAATATGAAATCATTAATTCAAAAGGAAAAGAATAATGCTAGACGTTCCTAGCGGACGCACCTATCCGACATACATGTTAATCTAAGCTCTTAAAAATATAAAAAAAAATATATTTTTATTAAATCCTATTTTCGATAGGATAAACCCTAGGTATCAATGGTTTAGATTAACAAGTGCGGCTAAATGCAACTAGTATTATTCAAAGGAAAATATTCAGCAGCTGCAGATCCAAGAGTTACAAGACAGATTTTAGAGGTATACACATGATATAAAATGTAATTCCTCCATCGAGAACGCGATATTTGAAACTAATGATCAAAATAGAATTGCTTTACAATGTGACATGGAGTCTTCGTTGGCAGTCCAAGTAAGAATTAGAATAGGAACTATTTTACTATTCTATAGGAAAGCCTAAACTCTAGACTTTATCTAGAATGCCAACTAGGTTGCTAGGAGGACAACCACATCACTATGTAAAACCTTACTAACTGATATCATTTTTCCCAGTTTTTTATGAGCCCTATGCATCGTTATTTCTATGTACCGCATGAAAATATGACGTTTGAATTAATAAATGGCACATTATGTAATTTCAATGACAAGAAGGTGGCCCCATTTGAAATGATAAAAAAATAGACTCATCAAATCGGGAAAGAACCAAGTTGCTACAAATTGCCAAAGCATGGTCAACTCTTCTTTGGCACTTTCTCATTATTATACATATTATATTGTTTCTTGGAGGCAGTGTACGTGACCCATTTCATTTGAATGTGAGTAGATACATCAAGATTCTCCTCCGACTCCGCGTGTTCAAAGCTGTGAGCTCCCAGTACCATAACTGTGTCTGATTAACCTTCAACAGTTCTCCCAAGTTGCGTTGTTGGTGGTTGGGAACTGGAATGACGAAATCCGTCCAATTAATCGAAAACTTAAGGGCAGCGCGTAATATATCATTAATTAAGCGCAGGGAAGGGATGCATATAGATTGTGGGGTCATTTAAAACAAATTCGATGAGGAAATCAGGGAGGAAGGGGTGTGGGGTCCGTGTGTGCGACCGTACGAAGAGAGGGACCCCACGAGCAAAGGTAATCCTTATCTTGATTCGAAGCCGCGTGGTTTCGGGATGCGGTTTTGGGAGGTCCACTGTATTTGGTAGTTTTGGAGCCGCCCCCGGGGCCGAGAGCTGAGATTCCAATATCCCGGAGAAGAGCAAAAAGAAAGAAAGAAAGAAAAAAAACAAAAAAAGGTAAGTTCTCCTTTTCCATCCTTTTTTGCACATCACATGCTTATCTTTTTCTCGGAGTCGCCAATGATGACGGAAACAAAATATTTCGCTGTTTCTTTCTTTCTTTTTTTCTTTCTTTTTTTCTTTCTTTTTTCTCTTTTTCCCCCCGTTCCGCTCAGTGGGCGGGTTCGCTCGGAGATACATGCGTCTTCTCTGCAGTTTCCTCGCTAATTAATTAATTTGTTCGGTCTGCGACGAGGACCATTTCTTTCCAAGGTGAAATCGCCGCCGAGGAAACAGACCCATAGAAGAATCACACTCAGGCATCTATAAATCAACATGGGTGGTGCCTACCAAATCTCATGCGAAATTAAACAGCACAAGGCATGAGGTTCTTCTTCAAGCTGCTCCTCCATTTTTGCCTCCTCTTTCTACTCTTCTCTTTGGGTACTCCCCTCAGGTATATATGTTTGATTTTGATATCTCTAATAATTCATAATTACTCTCTAAGACAGTTTTTTTGCTGTTTAAATCTCATTTTTCTTTCTAATTTGATCTGTTTATGGAATAATTCTGTTTATGCCATGGACAGGAGGATGAGATCAGTTGGGCAAACTTCCCCATCTGGGGAGTCGTCGCAGCCCGTCCTCGACTCCATGCGCTGAGGCACGACGACGAAGAAAGAGGACGCGTTCCGCCAAGTACTCGTCGATATTCAAGGCCTCCGAGTCCTGCAGCACGACGAGGGCGGCACCCATAAATAGCACTTTTGCAGACTCTGGAGAACCCTCTCGTAACACAATATCCAATCTTCTCTGGAGAACGCTCTCTTAAATAAGTTAATTTGATCATGATGTTTTGTGTGCACTAGGTAGTACTATAAGTTATATCAATTAGGGCCACTTTTTTAATTTTTGCATACTGACGCTAGCCAATCAAATGGCCATGTTCATTAACCAATCTAACAAAACGATTGGTGCATGCCACGCATTAATAAAGAAACGGACCTTGAAGATTAACAGACATACGGTTCACATCTACAGTAATTAAACAAACGATCCTGTCCAGATCTGCTATTGGTCATTAATTTCTTCATTGGTTTGAATTAATGTACCAAATTGAACACTGATCATTAGAAAAAGCAATAACAATTAATTTTTACGAATAGAAAAGTATTAAGTGATTATCTCTTGCGAAGGCGGGACTGGACCACCCAGTCCCGGTCTTAAAAGCTATTAGCATATCATGCTGTTGATCAATGCCTTCTTCAATAACCAGTACTGCAACGTTTCCAAAAAGAAGGAAGAGATTTAAAATCAGCCTGAGAAAAAAAATTATATATTATCTGATACGTTGTTGTCGTATCTGAATAGTACTACTACTGTTATAAGAATGAAAATTAGATAATTAAGGAAGAAAAATTCCGGGAATATTAAGCACTCTTGCTTCAGCAGAACCGGCAAAGACATGGACTAGTAGCAGAAGAGGAGAAGACAAGGACTAGAGCCTCTCTCATGTTGATCATCTTCTCCATTGGAAAAATATATACCCCTGCAGCCAGCTGCTTTAATAATTTGAATGTTGCTGGGTGGCTACCGGAGTAAGGATTCAGAAAGTGGGAAGATATATAACTCAGTATTGCTTGCAGAGAAAAGTAGATCATCGTGGTACATATCAGTACCCTACTACAGAGTCGGATGAGAATATTAATTGTTGTGGTACTGAGTCTCAACTGCTACTATTCAACGATGACGAAAGTCAGTGGGGTATAGTAAGCGCAATCACACAACAATATGCTGACAATTATGCCGTAGATTAAGGGATCTGTATCACTGCAGTTTTTCTTATAGAAATGACTGCTACAGTTCCCTTATTAGGTTACAACCAGAGACACATGGCCCTCTAATAATCCATCCTAAATACTCATTCTCTTCCATAAATAGTGCCTCCTTTTTGGCTTAAATGGTCGAATGTGATTGTGTAATTTTCCTTCCATGGTTAGTTCATGGTTAATGAAGGTGATAAGTATGCTTAATCTAGAATTCTCCTTTATTGGGTTGAGCGTCCAGAACTTCTTGTTAGAGTGGTTCGGGAATAAAGTAGCTTGCTTCGAAGAATCTGCAACGTCTGCGCAGCTGTGGCAGGTCATTTATATGGCTTATTAGGAGTTGGGATACGACGACCAACATGACGTGAACAAGAAATTTTAATTGCGGAAAACTATTCATCTTCCTCGAGGTAACCCATCAAAATATTGGGGTGTTGCATTGAAACTATTTCTTAATTGTCTGAGCTTTTGATCCACCGGTAATTGCCGTCCATTTAATTTGGGATTTGGAATATGCTTCATTGACTTTGTTGTGCTTAAGAACATTACAGCAAAGATGGTTTAGTATATATGATTCTACCAATTCCTGATGAACTCTTCCTGTTACCTAAACAGTTTTAAATCGCCATATATTTAACAAATCCGACGGAAACATACCAACTATCTATGACCAGTTGTGTTCGTCAGAAAAAAGATTGCAGTTTAATTAGATTTCTTTGTTCTTGAGAAATCAGTGAATTCCGGAGTTTTTTTTTTATATATATTTTTGGTGTGTGTTTCTTTAACCTCTTATCACAAGTACCCAAGATGAAAGGTTGCTACTGGGGGAGAAGCAGAAACAGCAGGAACAACGAAGATTCCCTGAGAATAAAGCTCATTAAGAAAAAAACGTCGATTAGCAAAACTCTGAATTAATCAACGAGCTTGAAAAAGGATGAATTAATAAACGAGGGTGTGTTTAATGCGCTAGAATTTGCGTACGAATTAGACCGCTTCTAGAGATCATGTGGGCAGACTCCAGTCTCGAGTTTGGGTTGGATCAAAACTAAAGACTTGAGTCTGGAGTTCAGACCCACTAACCATATCCAATAAGAAACAATACTTTTTAAATTGCCAAAGCTGAAACCAAAGAGCTATGTCGATACGATCAAAAGGAAAATATTCAGCAGCTGCGGATCCAGGAGTTAAAAGACAGGTTTTAGAGGTATAAAGCACAGTAAAATTTTCAAACGGATACGATATCATCAAATTCACCCACAGGATTGCTTGCTGTTTGGGAGGACGTCCTGAATCGTTGAACAAGTCTTCACTAACTGTTAAAGATGTCAGCTTGTTGTTTATACCTTTGGCTGAAACCCTCTTTTACAGATAACAGATATTTAAGCATCATCTTTTGCTTCAAGTTATCCTGAAATGAATATATCGTTTCTTTTCCTAACAATACATACAGTTTAGGTGAAAAAGAAAAACAATTTCTGAATATAAAAAGGAAAGAAGTTGGAATGTGAATGAACAGCCGACGTACCACATGGCAGCTGCAGGTCATCTTCTCTGTCTTTGTCCCATGCCGAGATATAGATTTCTTTCTTTCTCCAGGCCATACAGTATCCCCTCGATACCCGTCCTCTCCGTTTCCATTGCCCTTTCCCTACAAGAACCTTAAGCAATTAACATTCAGTCTCTTTTGCCATTTTCCTTTCCAAGGGAAAACCAGAATAAAGTATAACTCTGGTCATTTGTTTGATGAGCCTTACACATCCTTACTCCATTGTACTTACCCAACGAAATGTGGCATTTCATAAATGATGAAATGGACAGATGATATAAAACGTAATTCCTCCATGGAGAATGCAATATTTGAAATTAATGATAGAAATAGACTCGCTTTACAATGTGACATGGCATCTTCGTTGGTAGTCCAAGTAAGAATTAAAATAGGAACTATTTTACCATTTTGTAAGAAAACCTAAACTCTAAACCTTATCTGGAATACCAACTAGGTTGCCAAGAGGACAGCCACATCACTATGTAAAACCTTATTGACTAATATCATTTTTTCGATTTTTTATGAGCCTTATGCATCATTATTTCTTTGTACCGAATGAAAATATGGCATTTGAACGAATAAATGGCACATTATATAATTTCAATGACAAGAAGGTGGCTCCATTTGAAACTATCAAAATAGACTCATCAAATGAAGGAAAGAACCAAGTTGCTTCAAATTGCCAAATCATGGTCAAGAGTAAGACTCTTCTTTGGCACTTTCTCATTGTTATACATATTATATTGTTTCTTGAAGGCAGTGAACGTGACCCATTTTTTTTTTTGAACGTGAGTAGATACATGTAAGATTCTCCTCCGACTCCGCGTGTTCAAAGCGGTGAGCTCCCAGTACCAGTTGGATGCGTCTTCTCTGCTGTTTCCTAGCTAACGAGGACCATTTCTTTCCAAGGTGAAATCGCCATCGAGGAAACAGACCCATAGAAGAATCCCACTCAGGCATCTATAAATCAACATTGGTGGTGTCTACCAAATTTCAGTGCGAAATTAAACCGCACAAGGCATGAGGTTCTTCTTCAAGCTGCTCCTCCATTTTTGCCTCCTCTTCTTACTCTTCTCTCGTACTCCCCTCAGGTATATATGTTTGATTTTGGTAACTCTAATAATTCATAATTACTCTCTAAGACAGTTTTTTTTGCTGTTTAAATCTCAATTTTCGTTCTAATTTTCTCTCTGCCATGGACAGTACTATGATGAGATCAGTTGAGGGAACTTCCCTATCTGGGGAGTTGTCGCAGCCAGTTCCTCAACTCCCCGCGCTGAGGCGGCAACTAGCTAGAGGACGAGTTCCGCCAAGTGGTTCATATTCAAAGCCTATGAGTCCTGTAGGACAAGGTGGGCCGCACCCGTAAATAGCATTTTTACGGACTCTGGAGAACCTGTTGTAACTCAATTATATCGTTCTAATTCGGTGTTCTTAATTTTTATTTAAGGTTCAAATATCCAATCTACGCAGTTTCAGTGGTTTGGTTATAATTCCAAAAAAAAAAAAAACTGGATATATAAGTTCTTTTGCCAACTATGTATAATTAATAAATTACTTAAATAAGGTAATTGGAACATGATGTTTTGTGTGCACTGTGTATTAGTATAAGTTTTATCAATTACGGTCACTTTTTTAATTTTTGCGTACTGACGCTAGCTGATGATTGCCCTCATTAAAGACTCTCACACAGCCAATCAAATGGCCATCTTCGTTAACCTCTCTAGAAAAAAGATTGGTGCATGCTACACATTAATAAAGAAACGGACCTCGTAGATTAACGGACGAACGGTTCACATCTACAGTAATTGAACAAACGAACCTGTCCAGATCTGCTATTGGAACTGACTATAAATCATCATGGGTTTCTACGAAAAACTCAACATGGGGAAAGCAAAAGGCATGAGGTTTTTGACGCAGCTACTCCCCATAGGTTTAACCACTCACACACTGTTTTTTATTTTTAAATAATTCCCACGTAGTTTCTAAGAGCAGTTTCTTTATGAGAGTGATGGGGATTTAATTCATGCATGCTCGTTTATTCTCTGCACCGAAATAGATAGTTGTGGATCAACCCGAAGAGGTATGCATAAAAGTATTTGCCCCAAGGACGAATTAAGTGGTGTTTTAATTAGTTTCTATAGAAAATTTAATGCAAATTTTTCAGTTTGATCAATGTATTTCGCAGGTGCATGGTTTAATAACTCGATAAATAAGCACCAGCAAAGGAGGCCATGGTTATGCATAGGCCTTGTTTTGTTGTTTAAACTCTGGCATGGTGCCACTCCAGCCAATTTGAGAAAATACTTCCTATAAACCCATCACAACCACTCATTCTTGACTGGTTATTCAGAAGATAGGTAAGTTCATTTGCAAATAATAATAAAATGGAATTACTTAATTATACAAGTTAATTAAAACTTAAATATGCGGTCATTAAATTCTTCATTGCTTTAAATTTGTGTACCAATTGAACACTGATCATTAGAAAAGGATCCACCACAATAACAAATTATATGTTATGTATAGAAAAATATTAAGTGATTATCTCTTGTTTGTATTGACTAGGGATGTTTATGGGTTTGATCATGAGGATAGAATTGAAAAAAATTCAGCAAAAAAGAAAAAAAGGAAAAAAAAGTCATGGAATCCACACGGTGGCTACATGGCAGTCCAATTAAGAGATGAACTTGGAGAAAAATTAGGCAAAAATTTTATTTTTTTTATTTTAAATATTTTCATCCTATGCTATCGGTAAACTCTTAAATTTCTCTTAGAGAACTGCCAAGCAGTTGCCACATCATTGATCATGTAAAACCTCAAAGTAAAATATGGAAAACTGATATCATTTTTTTTTGCTTAATATTCATAAAAAATTATTTGCTATAGAAATATATTAAAAACTCAAATATCAATAAACCTATTGTATAGCTTAAAGATCAATTAAATATATGCATAAAATATATTTACTTCCTTTTTACTGCAAAGAAGTCACGTATGTGAATCTGTTGCACATTGACTATGAAAGTAGAAATCTCCACATTAGAAGCTGATTACGCCAACCAGCGAGCGCTGACTAGGGTAGGCCTTCAGGGCTGTTCTCCCGACATTCCATCTCAGGGTTCTCTGGGCCATGGACTTTTTATGGCGAGCGTTCCTGTTCCAAAACAGCTCAATTTTCCATGTCTTTACTGCTAGTTCATATATTCTACTTGTTTTCGCCTCAGTTTCTTCCAATTGAGCCTTACCACGTTCCTTACTTTTGGAATATTATAGTGTATATATCTTAAGGGGTATTTTGTAGCATTACTATAATATTTTTATGGTTTTTACATTGTATTTAAGTCTGATCTTTACATATCAACGTGAGAATGAAATACATAAATTTCAGAAACTCTTTCATGTCATGGTATCAGAGTAGCATCACTCTAGAGAAGAAAAATCTTGATTTCTTGATCTGCCTTGTCTAAAAAAAAAAGGATAGAGCCAAAGGTAGTGGCGATAGGACAATGCAAAGGAGGACGATTTCTCCTTATGACTTTGAATGACAATCCTGAACTTTTGATAACACTGGTCCAATTTAAAGGTGAGATCTATGATGAATGGGCTCACTCTCTATGGATGGCGTTGAGGGCAAGGAAGAATTTTGGCTTCATCGAAAGAATGCTCGGACGACTAGACAAAACTCTCTAGATCTTGAAGATTGGTGGACTAATAACTCATTATTAGTTTCATGGATCAGGAATACCATCGAACCTACTCTTTGCTTCACCATATTGCACGTGATCTTTGGGAAGATATCAGAGATCCTTTGTCAGTGGCCAATGGGCCCGCAGACAACAATTGAAAGCAACAGTCTTCAAATGCAGACAAAAGAGATTTACTATTGTTAGTTCCTATGGTAAATTGAAGAAAATATGGGAATAATTGGCCAACTACGAACAGATGCGAACGTGCATGATTGGGAAATACGTATGCAATCTCGGATTAGTGTTGGAAAAGAAATGTGAAGAGGAGAAAGTTCACCAATTTCTCATGGGAATTGATGACACAATTAATGGAACAGAGAGGTCTAATTTACTTGACCAAGATCTTATTCCCACCTTAAACAAAGTTTATACCACATTGGTAACTGAAGAAAGTGCGTGAACGGCTGCTCGTGAGAAAGAAGAGCATGGCGAGGTGATGAGTTTTGCTGTCCAGGCAGGACAGAGATCTTGTGGCCGAGGTGAAGGGAAAGACAAGTATACAATGTGCAATCATTGTAACCGTATAGGACACGTGCCCAAATTTTTTTTTTTCAGTAGATTGGTTATCCTGACTGGTGGGGATAAAGACCCCGAGGAATTGGACATGAAAGTAGACGTGGCAAGGAGGACTTCAGACTTCATCTTCCAAAGTGGTAAAGGATGAGGTGGAGTAATCAAGGCCAATGCAGCACAAACTTCGGCTCACGGAGAGTGATTACTGACACTGATAAAACTGTGTTTATGGGCTTAGTGGTGAGCAATGGAAAATGCTGATTAATCTTTTAAATGCTACCAAAATAGGAGCAACTAAGAAATTAATGGGTTAGTGTTCATACAATTGATTATCGACACAGTGCTTCTAATCATATGACAATGCTCTTGGGGTGTCTCACTGGTATTCAAGATGTGTTGGAATGTCCTATGGCCTTCCAGATGGGAGGCAACCTGCTACCACAAAAGAAGGAACAATAGTGCTTGGTGATGACATTGGGACATATTCTTTACATGCCACGCTTATGTTGCAATCTAATTTCAGTGTCCCAATTGAGTGATGATTCTAATTCTATTGTTTAGTTCACTAATAAATTTTGAGTTATTCAGGACTGCACTTCGAAGATGACGATTGGTGCGGGTGAGCAACGAGAGGGGTTCTACTACTTTCTAGGGATGGCCACTGTAGCAACTGTGAAGACTAGTGTAAAGACTGTATTTGATCACTAGCATATGTGATTGGGTCATCCATTGTGTAAGGTTGTTGAGCTTGTTCCGAATGTTGGTTTTAATAGAAATAACAGTTTACTTAAATAATGTGTACGATGTTTGTTTTCGAGCAAAACAGACTAGTGAATGTTTTCCTATTAGTGATAATAAAAACAGATATTTTCTAGTGTGACTTATGGGCCCCTATTGAACTCTGCCCTTTTGTGGTGTGAGGTATTTTTAAACTGTTGTTGATGATTATTCAAGAGGTGTATGGATTTTTTTGTTAGTTGATAAAACAAAAGTTTCAATAAACTAGCACAATTATTTCGCTTTGGTGGAACGTCAGTTCAACAAACAAGTGAAAATTGTTCGTAGTGATAATGGTACGGAATTTGAATGCATGAAAATTACTTTACACAACATGTTATTATACATAAAACATCTTGTACAGGACTCCACAATTGAATGGAAGGGTAGAATGTAAACATTGGCATATACTTATTGTAGTTCTTGCTTCCCAATTCCAAACTAATATTCCCATAGAATTTTGGGGAGAATGCATTTTGACTGCTGGATATTTGATTAATTGAACACCATCCCTTGGTTTGACCGGGAAAACACCATACCAGAACTTATTTGGTCAAATGCTTTCTCTTGAACATTTGCGTGTGTTTGGATGCCTATGTTATGTACATAATCAGAACCACAAAGGAGACAAATTTGGTAGTCGTTGTTGTCAATGTATTTTTTTTTGGTTACCCTATGGGAAGAAGAGATGGAGAGTTTATGACCCATAGTTAGGTGTGTTTTATGAATATAAGCTTCCTTATGTGAATGATGACTAACGAGTCATATCTTCTACACAAGATGAAGCTGGACCATGTGACATGGAATATTATTGTGCAGTAGATGAGAATGACGAAGAAGTCTTTGTGAGAGGCAGTCAAACAAGTATAGGGATGAGGGCTTAAGACCAACTGATCGTATGACAAGTAATGAAATGCAGTTCACTCGGGGAGGTGAATGGGTGATGCAGTTGCCTCAGCTGGTGGTGCTATTGGACATAAGTATAATGGGCTGTTCATGCAATAATGTCAAGTGGGGAGGGAATGTCAAACCTGAACACCATCCACTGTCTTCGAGGTTTTAAGACAAATACTATTTGCAAGCTGAGCTTCTCTTGAGTTCATTTGCTCACGCCCTCCTCAGGTATGCCTCATCCCATAGCACATTATTTGAACTGTACTAATTTTCTATCGACACAAAGTTTTTGGCAGCTATTACTATAGGAATTGAACCCCACACTTTTTCTTCAGCTGTAGAAAATGAAAGGTAGAGAAATGCTATGCAATAAGAAATACATGCATTGGAGCACAATGGCATTTGGGCTTTGGAGACATTACTGCCAGGCAAGAAAGCTATTGGTTGTAAGTGGGTTTATTAAGTATCACTCTGAAGGATAAATTGAGAGGTTCAAAGAAAGACTGGTGATCCTAGGTAATAACCAAGTTGAAGGTTTGGATTATAATAAGACTTTTGCTCTTGTGGCCAAAATGGTGATTGAGCGTACTTTTCTTGCAGATCATAATGCATTTTTTGTATAGTGATCATGAGGAGGAAGTGTATATGAAGCTACCTCCTGGTTTTCATTCTACGGATCCTGGAAAGGTGTGTCGACTTTGAAAATTGTTATATGGGTTAAAACAGGCCCCCAGATGTTGGTTCGCTAAATTGGCTAGTGCTTTGATAATGTATGGTTTCACACAATCTTACTCAGATTACTATCTTTTTACTTTGCCATGTAGTCACACACACCTCAATGTGCTGGTTTATGTTGACGACATGATTATTTTGGCGAATAATTCTGCTATGACTCAGGCTTTCAAAAACTATGTGAAGATATGTTTCCATATGAAAGGTCTTGGAGTTTCAAAATAAGTTTTAGGAATTGAAGTTGCTTAGAGTTCTACTGGAATTTTTTTTGTGTCAACATAAGTATGCGTTAGACATTATCTATGTAGTGGGTTTATTGGGGGCAAAGCCTGTTAGTTTCCCTGAAGAACGGAATCATAATCTTTTTTTGGCAAAAGGAAACCACTTTTGTGATGTGTTATCGCAGATTGGTTGGTCGATTGATTTATCTCTCATTACGAGACCTGAAATTTCTGTGTGCACATGCTTGCACAATTCATGTAGTGCCCATAGAAAGAGCACTGGGAAGTAGCTCTTTGTGTCGTGCGCTATTTGAATGGTAATCCAGGTCAAGGAATTTTGTTGCAGGCTGACTGTGACTTGCAATTATATGGTTGGCGTGATTCGGATTGTGCAAGTTGTCTTTTGACTCGACGATCACTTATTGGTTGTTTTCTTCAACTTTGTAATTCTCCTATTACTTGTAAAACTAAGAAACAACATATAATGTCTCTATCTTCAGCTGAGGCGGTGTACTGGTCCTTGGCAACCACAACTTGTGAACTCAAATGGTTAACCATTAATGTGTCTTGGTGTTGATCATTCTCGACAGCTTCATTGTGATAGTCAGGCGACCTTGCACATTGTCCTTTGACTGTCATTTTCACTTGATGAGATCTTACAAGGCAACATGGTTACAAGATATGTGCCTACATCTACTTAATTGGCAGATATTTTCACCAAAGCTTTGGGAACAAAGTATTTGATTACTTTATTTACAAATTGAGCATTCATAATTCGTTATGCACCAACTTTTTTGGGGAAGAGAGTTATTCGAATATTATATTGTATGTATCTTGAGGGGTATTTTTTAACATTACTTTAATCTTTGTTGGATTTTTACATCTTATTTAAGTCTTATCTTTAGAGATCAATGTGATAATGAAATACTGAAATTTCAGAAACTCTTACGTGTCACTTACCTTCCCACCGTTAAGAATTTCACCAACTTTCAGGCACTATCGCAACTTTGTACTGTATAATTAGGTTATTTTTGTCACTTCTGCTGGAATAAGAGAATCTGAAATATAGTTGCTTCTATCACTTTAGTAAAGCTTATAATGTACAAATCCGTGTCTCAAAAGTAAACAAAACGTACGATTACAACTGTACTGTATAACCAGCTTGTCTTTTTCTCTCGCGCAAAGTGGTTATTGTCCTAGGTAATTGCCCGGGAGCTTCACTGGTCTTATTCTCTAGATCATGGCGATATATTCTAAAATATTTTGCTGTTGCCCTGTGTGTATGTTTAATTGGTAGTTGATCCCGAATTCCCTTTTATCTTATCTTAATTGACTTGAAAATTATTTTATATTAGACTTGCCTCTGACTAGAGATGATGCACTATTAGTTGCTCTTGGGATTCTGTTAACCTATTTCATTGCTTGGATGGGAGAATCTCTTCTTTCTATGCAATTCATGCAGGACAGTGGTTCCACTATTTGCGGTATTCACATACCAAATCCTCTTTATTGTACGCGTGGAACCATATTTTCTTTATTTGGTAGCTAAGAATCTTGTTCTTGTTAGACATCATAATTGCAATTTTTGTCTTTTACATTGTAGGGGAAACCAAATGTTGTAGTGTAGCATGGGTGGACTTTTCCGCGGTAATAGTTAGTTTACTGTACCATCTGTTGTTTGATTCCTGCTTCACTTAATTCTATTTTTTTTTTATAATGGGACTGTCACATGGAACCAAGAAGCTTTCATAATTACCATTATCTTTGAGATTTTTTAATGTGAATATTTTTCTATGCCATTTAAAAGATAAATTGCTTTTTCAATAATGCAAATGAGGAAACAAAACCAGGATAACCTTTTGTGGTAATGGAACTAAGTTTACCTTTTGCAGTATAGTTATATATGTTTTGTTTTTAATTTTCGTCATGTGTAGATCACATATGGATTCGGTACAGCAGCACGTTTGGCTTTCTCCTCGTATATATTTCTTCCTGTTCATATGATGAACTTTAATTATTGACTTTACATTTCAATTATCTTTTTTGAGCCCTTTTTAGCGGCTTTTATGCATTGTTCTTTCTGTAGACAGCCCCTCAACTTTGAATATTTGATCATGCTGCGCTACTGTTTGTCAAAAAATTTTGCTCGAGTATGTTTAATAGCCCGCATGCATGTCATATGCTTTAGTCTCGGATTCGTTTGGACATCCGTTAGTGTTTCTAATTCTAAGTTATTATCGTTCTAGGTAATTGCCCGGAGCTTCGTTGGTGATCGATCTTCTTCTCTGGATTTAAGAGTGATATATTCTATGATTTTTTTTCGGTTGCCCTGTGTGTACGTATGTTTTCTCTATTTTCACTTTAGTTTTCTTAGTTGGCATCGAAGCCTTGTGTGTATGTTTTCTCTGTTTTTATATTAATTTTCTTAGCTGGTAGCTGATCCCGAATTCCTTTATCATATCATATCTTATTTGACTAGAAAATTATTTTCTATTAGACTTGCCTCTGACTAGAGATGATGATTCTCTATTAGGTGCTCTTGGGATTCTGTTAACCTTGTGGTGATTGATTTCTGCGTCAGTTAATTCTAATTTTTTTTTATTATGGGACTGTCTAATAACTGAAAGTACTTCTTCTAGATTATGCTTCTAGAACTAAGAAGCTTTTATTATTATCACTTTTTTTGAGTTTTTTTAAATATGAATATTTTTCTATGCCGTTTAAAAGATAGATAGGTTTTTCAATAATGCAAAATGAGAAAACATAACATGGGTATCCTTTTGTGGTAATGGAACTAGGTTTACCTTTTACAGTATAGTTATATTTGGTTTTATTTTGCTTCATGTGTAGGTCACACATGGAATCTGTACTGGATCACGTTTGGCTTTCACGTTGTAGATATTTCTTCTTGTTCCAGAAGAAGAATACCAGGCTACGGTTATTCATCCATGACGATTCATTTTTAGTGCTTTTGGAATCAAAGATAGAGATCTTACCAAATCAATATGTTGGAAACGTAGGCTTTAGCAAAGCTCTAAGTTATGATTGTTATTGATTGTTGCTCTGCTTATATATCCAGTTATATAACATTAGCTGTGTTCTATTCTTTTGGAACTCGAACAAAGTCTTCAAGTGTGGCTTGTGACACTAGTAGAAATCCGCTTTTTAATGGGGGTTGAAAAACCCCCACTAAAAGGGATAAAACCGCCGGTAATACCTTTCCTGGCGGTTTTTGAACCGCCATCAATAATTGCCTCGGTAAATGTTTTGCAGACGCATTTCCCGGCGGTTTTAACTCCCGGTAAAACCTTTTCAACAACGGCGGAAACTCAAACTGCCTGCAAAAAGGAGACTTTCCGCGGTTTTCAGAACTGCCGTGTAAAAGATCTTTTATTATTACTGATGGTTATAGAAACCACCATTAAATATACTCTTATATTTAATGGCGGTCAATTAAACCCCCATTAAAAAATGTTGAATGTTTTAACAGCGGTTTTGGAAAACCCCCATTTAAAAATATGAAGCAAGTTTAGAATGTCATCATGTTTGTGTTGTATTCAGAATTTCATTTACAGTTGTGTCTTTGTAGATTCAGTTATGGCAAATCACTGTTTGAAGTTCTTTCTTTTTAGATGGTTCCTATTTACTTATGGCATCGGTTGTATTGCACGTGCATTGGGATATTAAGACAACTTAATTTCATTCAGACTACAATAATTTTTCATTGGATATTTTGCACAAAAATTTAACCACCACTACCTCACTCCTGTAATTCAAATTTGCGTCTGAGTTGAGTACCATTTACTCTGCTTTTGCACCATTGTCAGTTCTCCTTCCCAGAACTTCATGGTTGTCTTTGCTTTGTGGAATATCTTAAAATGGCAGAATTAGTCCATGCACCTGTGTTATGGTGAACTCGTGACCGCCACAAAAGGCTCCTTTACTGTGGGTTCAAAACCGGCACTATAAGGCCCCAAACGGCCTCTAAAACATATAATGTCGGTTTTAGCAGCTCTTGTATAGAAGACGTAGGTAAAAGTATAAACAGTCAGTATAAACTGCCGCTAATGATCCCTCTTTCATGGCCATTTAAACTGCCTGTAATTCTATAGTTATAGAGGTGAAAAAAAAGACAGACGGTAATCCAACAAAACCACCACTATAAGCAACCACTGCTATAGATTCTATTTTTAGAAGTGGTTTTGGAACCCCTCAAAAATGACCTTGGGTTTTTTATGTGCAGTTTTGCCAACCACTATTAAAAATATTTTTGTAGAGGCGGTTTTGCCAACCACTGCAAAAAAAATATAATTTTTAGGGGCAGTTTTGTAACCACCATGATAAAATGTCACTCTTTGTACATGCGATTTTTAATCCACCACAACATATTTTTTCGCTCTATTTCTGTGCAGTTTTGACAGCCACCACTATAAGTTGTCATTTTTATAGCCAATTGTGAACCACTAGTAAAATTGTTTTATACGAAGCTATATTTTCAAAATTACATTCATTCAAACTATGTCAACCAGTATCCATTAACACGCATACATTCAAAAAAGAATGTCATTTCATTCAAAATTAAGTCAACCTGTACACTATCCATACACATGAAACTTTCATAATGCATAATTGTTACTAAAGTAGTCAAAATTAAGTTAACCTGTATACATTCAAAAAGTAGTACACCAAGAAGTTCGTACAACTACAATTTCCTATACATGGTTCCTAAAAAACTTAAGGTAATTGTATAAAAAAAGACAAACCCAATTTAACTTCGTGTTCACTCCTCATTGAGATAAATGGTCATATATTAGAAAATGCCAACCCCATTCAACTTCTTGTTCAATCCTCATTGAAATAAATGGTCATTACCCTCCTATGTTCCTGCAATGAATTTAACAAAATGTTAACAAAGAAAGAACAAAGATAAATAATATCCATGGTTATCACTTATTATTTAGGCAAAGAAAGAACAAACATAAACAATATACAAGGTTAAAATGTAATTTCTTTAAATAATTCAAACCTGAAGTTGATGTTGGGCTGCCATTGCGCTCTGCAACTAATTGTTGCACTTTTACCTGTATTTTAAAAAGCAACTTGTGCTTATAATTTGCTAGCTTTCTGCTTTTGTTTTGACAGGTCAGCCGCTTGTTGTTGAGAAGATTTCATATGACACCTTCTTTGTTGTCAAGACACTGATATTGGTTCATATAAAGAGTATGTCCCAACCAAGTTACTAGGCTGGTTGGCATTTCTTGCTGTGACTTTGTCCCATTATTTTGTGCAAATGCTATGGTGGTTCGACTTGCACCTTGTATTTGCAGCAAGGACTTTATTCCAGTTTGTTTCCCACTTCATTTTCAAACCATTTTAACTATGATGAGGTGATTCATGTCTCTACTATTGTTTATGTCTTTGTCATTTCACCTGGATCTAATGATGTGTGTTATCGTGATAATTGTAAATCAAAATCTTGGCCTTTATTTCATGTGGTTATGTTTTATGATGTATACTCCTTATTTGAAATAAGTTGGACTTTCAATATTTTATGGGGACCATAGATTTATCTTTAAAGATTGTACAAGGTCTACAGTTTAGGCTTTTGATTCTGTTTCCTGCCTGGGTTACCCATGGTTTTTATAACTGAGAATGTTGATGCCTTCAGATACTTCATAAGCTGTGTAGGGCTATGTTAATAGCAGTTGCATTTTGGATATGCAATTTGTCTTGTTTAGAGTTCCTTTACTCTTAGTAAAGTATCCGTGTTTTAAATGGATGTCTCAGGGTTGGGTTATGAATTCAAAGAAAACATGGCATGGAGGGATTTACTGCACACGCAAGGCTTCCGTGACAATTGCCTTGAAGATACAGAAGCTTGTTATTTATAATAGACATGTTTACAATAAAAAGACCAAAATACCCTTGAGGGTAAAAATTCAGAAAAAGCCCAAATAATGTACATAATCTAACATCCTCCCTCAAACTCAAGATGGATCAAAGCTGCACAACTAAAGTATGGAACATAAATAAGCAATCTACTATTCAGAGGTTATATACAACAATGTAAGAGGACTAGAAACACAATGATTTTCAATAAAAGGACTATCAACCTCATGAAACACATATTGTGAGCAATATGAAGAACACTCTTATTGTCACAATGAAGTGTAGTAGAATCCAAAGAAACACCCATATCTAGAAGTGACCAATGAAGCCAGACAAGCTCAGAAGAAGTGTCAGCCATACCCTGGTATTTAGCCTCAATATTAGAACAAGAAACAGTAGACTGCTTCTTACTATGCCAAGAAATCAAAGATTCACCTACGAAAATAGAATAGCCAGTACTAGAACGACGATCAGTAACATCCCTGCTCAATCAACATTAGAATATGCTAACAAAAAGTGGCGGAAGGCAGAGGAGAACAACAAACCTTTATACAAACTGCCTCGAACATAACGTAGAATGCGCAACACTGTAGCATAATGAACAGAGCAAGGAGAAGACAAGAACTGGCTGACAACATGAACTGCATAACTGATATGAGGGTGAGTAATGGTTAAATAAATCAGGCCACCTACAAGCTATCGGTAAAGTATAGCATAAGAAAATATCTCGCCATCTATTCCATCCAGCTTAACATTAAGCTCCAACGGCGTATCACAAGTTTTATTTTTTTTAAGACCGGCCCGAGTGTGTAAATCAAAAGCATACTTTACTTGAGAGAGTCCATAATCATCATGTAATGGAAGAACCTCCAAGCCAAGAAAATAAAGCAGTCGTCCAAGATCCTTCATCTCAAAACAAGAATGGAGATAGTTCTCAAGGTTAGAGATGCCCTGCAGATCATTGCCTATAATAACCATATAATCAACATATGTTAGAAACACCACTATACTACGCCGTCCAAGATCCTTCATCTCAAAACAAGAATGGAGATAGTTCTCAAGGTTAGAGATGCCCTGTAGTTCATCGCCTGTAATAACCATATCATCAACATATATTAGAAACAATACTATACTCAGAGAAGTTTGACAAGTGAACAATGCAGAACCATGAGAACTCGACTATAACCACACTGCACTATTTTCGAATAGAAAGTTAAAACCAAGCACAAGGCTCTTGTTACTTTGAGGATCATAACACAAAAACCTTTTTCCTCATTACCATACCCCATAAATATGCAAGACAAATTTAGCGGATGACTTATCATGTTCACGTGCATGAAGTAAAACAAAATTTGTGCAACCAAATATACAAAGAGAAGAATAATTTGGAGGCAAACCATAAAGATGATGAAAAGGTGTAGAACCCTTCAACGCCACAGAAGACAATCTATTGAAAAGATAGGCAAAAGTCAAAATCGTTTCACCCTAGAATTTTTAGGAATGGAAGATGACAAAAGAAGAGTACAAGCAGTTTGAATAATATGTCTATGTTTTGGTTCAGCAACCCCATTTTGTTGTGGACTATACAGACAAAAATGTTGTTGCAAGGAACCATGAGACTTAAGCAACATACGAAACTTATGGGATATTTGTTTCCCCCAGAATTAGAACGAAAAAATTTAATAGATTTATAGAATTGAGTGTGAACCACGGTGGAGAATACAATATGTCTTTCGTAAAAAGTAGAATGAGTCTGTAACAAATAAACCCAAACAAAACAAGAATAATCATCAACAAACACAACATAGTAGCAAGATCCGCTCATGGATTCTAAGTGGGAGTCAAAACTGTAATGGAGGAACAATCAACAGAAACGAAAACGGCTGTAGTGAGTCGTGTAGAATATAGATTCTGAGTCGTCTTGAGTTTTGAACAAGTGTACTTCATTTACCCATTCTCCTTACTGTAATTGCAACACACCTAAGTCATGTCTCGAGAAGCACTATATTATTATCGATGGAAGAAGGAGGTCGTTGAGAGGTAGCCAGAACAATGTCGATTTCTCGGACTGAAGAACCCATAGGACCCCCAGTAAGATGATGTGTCTCCTCGGCAATTAATTTTGACAAAGCACTCTTGACAGATAGCAAAGGACTTCTATGAAACATAGAGGACCAAATAGACTCATAATCATCACGAAGCGCCATTCAGAATTGAATTAAGTGTATCCTCTCAACATGTTTACGAAATAACCTCTGTATTTGCAGTGCAAACAAATTTCGGATCCATAGCAGCTAACTTGATTCCACAGTAAAGATGTCTGACTGTAAAAATTGAATATAGATTGAGCTGGAGTTTGTTTTAAAGATAGAATATCAATTTCAAGCTTATACTAATTAACAAAATTGGTTCCCTTATGTCGATTTTCTAAAAATAACCAAACATCCCTTGCATTCTCAAATTTGCCTACCTCCAAACTAAGAGACGAGGATGAAACAACACTGACCAACTATGTAATTGCCTGAGAATTCTTAATATCCCATTCCTCTATAGTTTTAGAGGTAGAATCATTAGTCAATTTACAATCAGTACTAACATACTTCCATAAATTTTTACCTTTCAAAAAATTGGCCGTGAGGGAGGCCCAATGAACATAATCAATCCTATCTAACTTAAATACACATTCTGAACATGATCACTAGACGAAGACATCTTTAAAAAATATGGCACGAGCAAAATCTCAGTCGCAAATCAACACAATTACAGACTCAAATTGAAAGCAAAGAAACCCAAAGAACCTGATCTGGACGAACCTTCACTAGAATGGTTTGGTCTGGGCTGGACTGCTTCGGTCTGGCCGGCTCTGGTTAACCCTAAATAGGGTTTCCTTTTTGGAAGAGAGACAACAAAGGTCGCCAGACAAAAGTGGCACCAGAGGTGAAGCAGCGGCAATAGTGTGGTGAGGGCACCGGACCGGTGGCGACAGAGAGGGAGTAGCGACAGCAACGACGAACAAAACACCAAAAATAAACCTTCAATGCTGACAAGGAGTTACAACTAACTCATAAATCGGCTCCAAACAGCTGTAACGGAAGCAAAACGCTGGAGATACGACATTGATGGAACAACCGGCAGTGACGAATTAATCGGCTAAGAAAGCAGAATACCGAAATCGTCTCATAAACCTTTTAATAACTAAAAATTAAAGATCAATCCGAGGAACCAGAGGCAAGGGAAAGTTTTTGACAAAGTTCCGAGCCGAACTGCTATGAGATGCTCGAAAATCGGTGCCAGAAAATCCAAAGAGTCGAAACCCTAATTTTGATTTTGGGAAGATGACCTAGTCAGACCAGGTCGACTCACTTGAGTCATCCGAATTGAACCCAAGTGGACCTATTTCAAGCCGATTTGAGAGAGAGAGAGAGAGACTGAGTTAAACTGAGTCGGCTCTTATACCATGAAAGAATAACATAATCAAACACAAAAGGGTTAATCTCTTATTAACAATTGAGGTATTTATAATAGACATGCTTACGATTACAAAAGACCAAAATACCCTTTAAGGGTAAAAATATTGAAAAAACCCAAATAATGTACATAATCTAACAAGACCCAGACCTTGAACCACAAACAACAACATCAATTTCAGCCTGAACTTTAGTTTGGATTTTTGGGTGAAGAACCATTCTGGTTAGCATCCATTCCAGGAGGAAGGCAATGGTATCAGTTCCACTGAAGTTCATTTCCTTTAAACCCAACTCGAAAGCATTAGCCACAATATAATAAATCTGTGCTTCAAGAACTTTGCTTAAAAATGGAATCAACAACATACAGAAAAAAAGAACTTTGCTTAAAAAATGGACATACGATATGAAATATTGCAATCTCGATTGAAGTTGGAAATTTCATGCACTTATCTTTCTTGCAAGGGATGGAGAAGCGGAGAAATGGAGATCAATTAATGATTCAGTGGAGATATATAAGTCAATTCAGCTTGAGTCAATTGAACCATTTAAGTTGCACCCTTGTTACCTTGACCCTATTGAAGACCGTTTGGTTGGTGGACTAAATGGTCTTAAATAGGTTAAAAATGTTTAAACATAACACAGGATTGAAAATAATATGCCGTGAATAATATAAAAGAAGAACTCTTGTTTTGTATTTACTCATAATATATAGACTACTTTTAATGAAGCATATGGAGCACATAAAATATCTATCATATACATAACAATTGTATATTTACACTTTTAGGTCAATATATGATTGTTATGTATATTATGTATTACAGATATTTCCATTTATAAACTTAATTTTTTAATTGTTTAAGCTATTAATATTATAATATATAAAGAGATATTTTTATGAGTTTAATGGGAATAATATAATATTTTAGCTTAAACTACATGTGCATAAGATATGAGCCTTTGAATTTATACTATGCCATAAAGAATTGAAGTTAATTTTTTAAAATGTTTTTTGGTTATATTTTATGATTTTTTATATATTTTAAGATCAATATGTAGAAGGTACTGGTCTTGATTATTAAACGAAACAAGAAATTTCATTGAAATACCTGGAGTACTCTAACGATACGAAAAATTGCAGTCTTGTTTTTGATAGTTGGAAATCATACCCAATCGCGCGCAGAATAAAATCCAATAGTTCGGCCTGGTTTCAGTCTGAATTATATCGGGACCTAAGTTCCCATGCCCCGTTACGCACGTAACCTGATTTTGGTCTGATTCATATGGGCCCTTTAGGCCCATTTGAAATTATTAGCTCTCGATTTGAATCGGGATCTGAGTTCCCCTGCCCCGTTACGCGTGTAACACAAGCATGTGTTTCGTGCATAACGGGCGCCCTCTCCCTATTCCCGTTCCCGCCCTGAAACTCGACAAAAAACGTCGAAGTATTCTCTTGTGTGGGAACTCCGTGAGCCCCTCTCCGGCGTTCTCTTCTAGCCGAAAGTCGTCGAAGCATGTCCGTCCACCAGTTCCCAACGCATGTTCTCCTCCGGCCGAAGACCCAGCTTCCACAAACCCTTGGGGTTGAAAATCCAGTCCATTCGAAGACACTCGGTTCACATTCCAACAGTCTCCTCTGCATTCTGGCCGCCTTCCCGACGTCGAACTCCTCCGACCTTGTTGTCATCGGCGGACGGCCCTTCGCCCTTGCCATGATTAATTTTGTTTCTTGATATTTCAGCATTGATGGAATATTAACCTATTTTGTTCATTCGCTCGCGCTCTACTGTTTATCGTATTTTGTTCATTAGGATTTCTTTTCATTGTGTGCAGGTGTTTGTGAAATTCGATTTTTCTAAAATAGAGGTAATGGTTTCCTCTTTGGCATTATTGTTTTCGTTTTAGACGTTGGCCTTTTAGTTATTTGAATTATTTGTGTTGATTGTATAGTTGTTGTTTTGTTATTAAAATTATGATTGACATTTTAATTCGATGGCGCATGTCTTAGATGCATTTAGCTATTATTTTACTTTCTCTTGGTTGGGCTGTCGATTGTGTTTATTTCAGTGCTTCAAGTTTTGTATGAGTTCTCGAAGGAGTTTAATTATTTATGTGCTTCAAATTTGATATGATGTTTTCTTTAATGGATTTGGTTTGTTCTCATATTCTGATAAAATGCATATCATGTTTTACTTTAATTCTCTCTCTGATTTCCTCTCTCGCTCTCTCTATCTATCTCTCTCTCTCAGTGTCTCGGTCTTTCCTCTGTATCTCTCTCTTGGTTCTCTCTTTCTCTCTCTCTCTCAAAATTTGTTTCACTCTCTAATGCGCTCTCTCTCTCTCTCTTTCTCTCGCTGATTTCTCTCTAGTCTTGATTTTCTCTCAAATTCTGTTTCACTCTTTTACTCTCTCTCTCCCTCTATCTCTCTTATCTTTCTATCTCTGATTTCTATATTTCTCTCTCGGTTTTCTCTCAAATTCTGTTTCACTGTTTAATTCATTAGTTGCCTTTCTCTCTCTTATCTTTCTCTCTTTCTCTCTCTCTGATTTCTCTCTTGGTTTTCTCTCAAATTCTGTTTCACTGTTTAATTCATTAGTTGCCTATATCTCTTTTCTCTCTCTCTCTCTCTCTCTCTCTCTGATTTCTCTCTCGGTTTGCTCTCAATTCTGTTTCACTGTTAATTCATTAGTTGCCTCTATCTCTCTTATCTTTCTCTCTCTTTCTCTCTCTCTGATTTCTCTCTCCGTTTTCTATCAAATTCTGTTTCACTGTTCAAGTATCTCCTTCCTCTCTCTCTTATCTTTCTGCTCTCTCTCTGCCTTCATCTCTCTCTCAGATTCTCTCTACTTGAAATTACCTCTCTCTCTCTCTCTCTCTCTCTCTCTCAATTTCTCATAAATTCTGTTTCACTCTTTCATTCTCTCCATCCCTCTATCTCTCTTATCTTTCTCTCTCTGACTTCCTCGATCTCTATCTCTCTCCTTTGGTTTTCTCTCTCTCTCTCTCTCTCTCTCTCTCTCTCTCTCTCTCTCTCTCTCTCTCTCATTTCTCTCTATTTAAACACTATTTCTAACTCTCAGAAAATCCGTTGGAATCCCCAAACAAATTCCCATACAAGGATCTATAAATCAACATTATGTTTTTTTTTTACCAAATCTCTGCGTGAGAAAAGCAGGATCAATTATGAGGTTCATTGAGCTCCTCCATTTTGCTTCTTCTTCTTACTCTTCTCTCGGGCTACTCCGCTCAGGTATGCTTGGGTTTTGATATCTCTAATTCATAATTACTTTCTAACACAGTTTTTTATTTTTATTTTTTTGGTATGAATGATTGAGATTTTCGTGCTAATTTCCTCTCTTTATCGAATACTTTTGTTTCTGCCGTGGACAGTATGATGAGATCAGTTGAGCAAACTTCCCATCTGAGGATTCGTTGCAGCCCGTCCCTCGGCCCCTGCATCGTGGCCTCCACCACAAGCACCGGCAGTCCATCCATGGATACATTAAGGACTCCTCCTGTAGCAAGAAGAGGGCCAATACCATAAATAACATTTTCCGGACTCCGGAGATCCCACTAATAACACATCGTTCTTAGCTGTTCTTAGTTTTTATTTAAGATTCAATCTAATCTTCTTAGTTTCAGTGTAGGTTATTCCGAAAAAATGGTTTAAGTTCTTTTGCGAACTATGTATAACTACTTAAATAAGTAAATTTGAACATGATTTTTTAAATCGTGTGCAAATGGTACTACTATAAGTTATATTAATTACGGCCACTTTTATAATTTTTGCATATATACTGATGCTAGCTGATGATGGGCTCTCATTAAAGACTCACACATCCAATATTCAAATGGCCATTTTCATGAACTTGTCAAGAAAAATGATTGGTCCCACACATTAATAAAGAAACGGACCTTGAACAACACAGAAATTAAATAAACACACCTGTCCAACTAGCTGCACATTGGATAGGTACTGGGGCCTAGGTACAGCTATTATTACTCATATTTTAAAAATAAAAAATAATATCGGTACTTCTATATTTTACTTTGAGGTTTTACATCGATGACATGACAACTAGGTTGTGGTCCAAGTAAGAGAAAATTTACGGTTCACTCATAGTATGGGAAGATAATATTTAAAATAAAAAACAAAATCTTTGTCTATTTTATAAAATAAAAATATATCTTTTATATTTTTAAAGGCTTAGATTAACATGTACATGGAATACGTATTGTGCATAGGGTTTAAGGTTTACTCATAGTTTTTTACTCAAAATCATTTTTTTAAAGTATGAATAGGTAATGCAGGTGATTCGACTATGAATATCATTAATTTCTCTCCATATGGGTTTCTACAAAGAACACAAGCCATGATGTTTTTCACGTAGCTCCTCCAATTTTTCTTTTACCAGAAGGATTCACACTTTTCCAGTGTGGCCAGGAAAGAGAGAATTTATAGCAGATCAGAGACCAATCTTCTCCATGGGATAATCCTGTGTCAGCGTCGAATTCTGTCTCTCTCCGGTGAATACCAAAACTATGGACAGGGTCTTCTCCATTGGAGCCTACCCACGTCATTCTTTTCAAAAGTTGTAAGTTCCGATGCAGCTGTCGTCTTAGGGGAACGATGAAAGGTCTGGGAACAAAAGGCCAGAGAATCTATTAGGCTTACCCACGTCAGTGGTTTACAAGTACACTTCTCCTCAAAAAGGGCAAAAAATATTTTGAGCTTCCGTGATGGGAACGCTAGCTAATATTTGTAATGATATGGCTGTCATATTTTGGGCGACGGTTACGGCATTTAGCCCATCATACACCTCTAGTGCAAGACTTCTGGCAGAGGAGAAACGAGAGGAAACACGACGTGCCAATGAACTCCATTAGTAACCTCACATTATAATTTCTTATTGCTGAATTGCCGGAAAGAAACTGCATGTTAATTACCACTAAATTGGTCCTGCATGACTCCTTTTGAACAAGATGGAAGCCGAATCTGATACGCCAACTCGTTTGGTACAAGAGGGCTCATCGGCAACACTGTCCGAGTGAGTGTAAACTCCAGAAGTAGAGAAAAAGGAAAGAGAACACTGCTCATTAGAAAAAGATCAACCGCAATAACAATTAATTGTTACGTATAGAAAAGTGTTAACTGATTATCTCTTCTTTCTATTGACTAGGGATGTTTATGGGTTAGATCACGGGGATAGAATTTAAAGAAATTAAGCAAAATAGAAAAAAAGAAGAAAAAGTCATATGGATTGGGATATCTATCTTGACAGGTCTCTACATGGCAGTCCTGGTAAAAGATAAACTTGGAGGAAAAATAGCATGATTTTATTTTTTTATTTTAAATATTATCTTCCTATACTATGGGTAAATTCTGAACTGTAAATTTTCTCTAACTTGGACTGCCAAATAGTTGCCACATCATCGATAATGTAAAACCTCAAAGTAAAATATAGAAACAATGATATAATTTTATTTTTGCTTAAAATTCATAAAAAAATTATTTGCTTAAGAAAGATATTAAAAACACAAATATCGCATAATTGATAACCCTATAGTATGGCTGAAAGATCAATTAAATAATGGTTATTAGAGAGGTTCCCGCTTGGCCTGGCCGGTGGGTTCGGGAAAGGCCTGGGTGGGTTCGGGATCGGCAAAGGCGGGACTCGACCACCCAGTTCTGGTCTTAAAAAGCTTTTACCGATATCAAGCTGGTGATCAATGCTTTTTTCGATAACCAGTACTGCAACGTCTGGAAAAAAAGGAAGATATTTAAAATCAGCCCGAGAAAACAAAAGTATACATTATCTAACAGACTTTCTCGTGTCTGAATAGTACTACTACTGTTATAAGAATGAAAAGGAATAAAAAGTACCGGGAATATTAAGCACTCTTGCTTCAGCAGAACCGAAAAGACAAGGACTAGCAGCAGAAGAGATGGGAAGAAAAGAACTAGAGCCTCTCTCATGTTGATAATCTTCTCCATTCGAAAAAATATATATCCCCTGCAGCCCGCTGCTTCATAATTTGATTGTTGCTGGGTGGCTACCGGAGTAAGGATTCAGAAAGTGGCAAGATAACTCAGTATTGCTTGCACAGAAATGTGGTGTAATATTTATAGGGAAAGTTAAAGGTAGATCATCGACGTACATATCAGTACCCCACTACAGAAAGTTGGATGAGAATATTAATAGCGGTGGAACGCCCCCCGCCCCCCTCCTCTCCCTCCGTCTGAGGCAGCCGCGAGACGGAGGGAGAGGGCGGGAAAGAGGGGTCGGGTAGGAGGGAGATAAAGGGGTCGGGCGGGAGGGAGACAGAGGGGTCGGGCGGGAGGAGACGGCGGGAGGAGACGGCGGGAGGGAGACAGAGGGTCAGGCGGGAGGAGACGGCGGGAGGAGACGGCGGGAGGGAGGCGGCGGGAGGGAGACGGAGAGAGAGGGCAGGAGGGAGACGGAGAGAGACGGAGGGAGAGGGTGGGAGGCAGACGGAGGGAGAGGTGGGAGGAGACGGAGAGAGGGTGGGAGGAGACGAGAGAGAGGGTGGGAGGAGACGGAGAGAGGGCAGAAGAAAGACGGAGAGAGAGGGCGGAAGAAAGACGGAGAGAGAGGGCGGAAGAAAGACGGAGAGAGAGGGCGGAAGAAAGACTGAGAGAGAGGGCTAGACGGGTGGAGAGAGAGGGCGAGAGGGAGATGGAGAGGTCCAGCGGGAGGGAGAGGGCGGGCAGGAGGGAGAGCCCGCCCAAGAGAGGGCTAGACGGGCGGAGAGAGGGACGTGAGAGGGAGAGGGAGAGGTCCGGCGGGAGGGAGAGGGCGGGTGGGAGGGAGAGCCCGGGCGGGAGATGGAGGGCGGGTGGGAGAGCCAGGGCAGGAGACGGAGGGAGGGATGCTCGGGCGGGAGACGGAGGGAGGGATGCTTGGGCGGGAGGGGGATGCTCGGGCGGGAGGGAGGGATGCTCGGGCGGGAGGGAGGGATGCTCGGGCGGAAGGGAGGGATGCTCGGGCGGGAGGGAGGGATGCTCGGGCGGGAAGCAGGGATGCTCAGGAGGGAAGGAGGGATGCTCCGGCGGGAGGGAGGGATGCTCGGGTGAGAGAGAATCTCGGCCGAGAGAGAATCTCGGTCGGGAGAGATTCACCGGAGAGATTACCTGAGAGATTGCCGAAGAGATTGCCGGTGGGAGGGCAAGCACTCGCCGGAGAGATCACCGGTGGGAGAGAGATCCTGGTGGGAGAGAGATCGCCGGTGGGAGAGATCGCCGGTGGGAGAGAGAGGAGGGTGGGAGAGAGGAGGTCGGGAGAGAGAGGAGGTCGGAAGAGAGGCGGGCGGGGGGAAAGAGGGAATTTTGGGTGACCGACAGGTCGATTTTTTGTCGCTTTGTCAGCTACTGACGTGGATGGGCACAAAAGCCATCCGCGTCAGAATGTGGCTGAGAGCAAGCACTAGTCGCTATAGCGTTACGAGCGCGTGTTTGACGCACTACATTTATTGTACGAATTAGACCGCTTCAAGAGATCATGTGGGCAGACTCCAGTCTCGAGTTTGGGTTGGATCAAAACTAAAGACTTGATGAGTCTCGAGTTCAGACCTACTAACTATATCCAATAAAAACAATACATTTGAAACTGCCAAAGCTGAAACCAAAGAGCTACGTCGAACGGTGAAATGCCAACTGAACGATTCTGCCCACGAAAGTAGACGTCGGGCCGCAGTTTAACCTTGGCCGCTCTGCAACGGCAGAAGGCAACTCCGCCGGTGGATGAGGACTCCCCCGACGACAAGGCCTCCGCCGGCAGAACCTCTTCCACCATGGACTATGACGAGATCAGTACTGGAGTAAACTTCCCCATCTTGGGAGTAGTCGCAGCCCATCCCTCGACTCCCTGCGCTGAGGCGGCACCTAACTAGATCAAGACTACCACACTATTGATCATGTAAAACCTCAAAGTAAAATATGGAAAGCTGATATTTATTTTTGCTTAATATTCATAAAAAGATTATTTGCTTTATAAATATATATTTTAAAAACTCAAATATCAATTAATTGTGATGGGGGAAGGGCAGAGTTAATTAATTGTGAAAGGCCCTCAAAATTTCACTCTCCTGTTAATCTTTTGAACCCCCTTGAAACTCTAAATTCTAGCTCCTTAAAATTATGAGAGAAATCAAAGTCTCCCTCCATGCGTAAATTGGAAGGCCCTGTGAGAATTCACTATCTCGCTCTAACTAATGGAATTTTCAAATGCCACCAATTCTTTCTCCCGAAAGAGTGCTTCCAGTGAGAAAAGCCCAGCGTGAGATGAAAATCAGGAACCCGAAGATGCCAAAAAGCCTGAACATTTGGATCCGATGGACCTGCACTTGAACCCTAAATTTTGGGGACCAACGCCCTGGAGCTCAACTGGGAGAGGTTTGCGAACGGCGTCACCGACGCATGCAAGCTCCCACTCTGCCATCACTTTTCTCCTTCTGCCTTTTCCTCTCTTCTTCCTTTTTTTTCTCCTTCCGCAGTCTCATCTCCTCGTTTTCTCTCTCCTTCCACTTTTCCCACTCTTCTACCTCTTCTTGCTCCTGCTTTTCCTTCAATTCCTCTCTTTGAGTTGTTAAAAAGTAATTTAGTTCGCCAACAATTAAAGTAGAAATTTCTTCTTGTTCCCCTCCGTCTATTTGTCGGGTGCCGCAGCAGACAGATGAATTTAATTTCTCTCTCCTACTGATTTTCCTTCTCTTCTACCTACCTACTGTACTTTACGAATTAGTTTCTCTCATATTAATTAATCTGCATGATTAATGTTGTGTTGCTTCTAGCCAGCGATCTGAACCCTCCCATTACTGCGGAGAAGCAATGTTGTATAATATAGAAAGAAAATAAGTAAGACTGAAAACCAGGATCGATCTCGATTATTAAAAACCCGAGTTATTTAGTGACTCCGGGCAAGATTGGACAATTCTAACTATACGAAAACTAAAAGTAATGCTGGCAGCACTTAAACACAATACCTATCCCACGTACAATGAATCTAAGCCCCTAAAAATATAAACTTTTTTTTTCTTTTTGAGTGATGCTAACTGCGCCTAGGGTGCAGTACCTATCCAATGTACCAGCCAATCGAATAACTAAAAAAAAAAAAAATACTTTTTTATTTTATAAAATCTTTAATTCTAAAGGATAATCCCTAGGCAACCGTGCTTTTGATTGGCTGGTACGTCAGACAGGTATTGCACCTAGGAGCAACTATGATTTTCCTAAAAAAATGATATTAGTAATTTGAGTAATGTAAGTAACCAGCCAATAGAAATTTTTATAAAAATAATATAATATTTTTATTTTTTAAATTCTTAAAATGTTGAGGATAAATCCTAGGTAACTGTGCTTTAGATTGGTTAGTTACACCATGTACGTCAGATAGGGTACTGTGCATAGGTGCAACTAGCATTTTCCAAGTAATTTTACTTTTGCATTGTGACATGGCATTGTAGTTGGCGGTCTTGGTAAGAGATAATTTAGGGTTTAGAGTTTACCATAGTATAAGAAGATAATATTTTATAAAAAATAAAATCTTTCCTATTTTATCTCTGAGTTTATCTCTTACTAGACTACAACGTGGACATCACATCAGGATGTAAACTAGCTCGTGCAGTAATACTCAGTAATACTCTTATCAGCACTCAAAACAGTAAACCCTAGGCAGTAGCGTTGCAGATCAGCTGCTACATCAGATGCATACTGTGTAGGGGTGCAGCTAGTATTTTCCTTTTGGGTATGTAAAATACTGTTACTTCTTTAATTTTTGCCTGGTGACGTCGATAATGAGCCGTCATTAAAGACTCAGACAACCAACTAAATAGCGTCTTCATCAATTTATCTAAACAAATGAGATCAGAACTACATAAATTAGTCGTATATAATTGATGTTAAGAGAAACAATTAACATCCACATTATAATATGCTCATTATGATAAAGGATGATACAGTTAAGTTTCCTTGCTATTCATGGTTATGTTTCCTTGCAGTTCACGGTTAAGTTTCCTTGAAGTTCACGATTAAGTTTCCTTGCAGTTCGCAGTTAAGTTTCCTTGCAGTTCACGGTTAAGTTTACATGTTGTATATATAACTCAATAATAAACACCTCGAAAAGAGGCCATGGTTATGCGTAGCAGTGTTTTAAAAACCGAACTGGTGGAGCTTCCAATTGTGGTTTAACCGGTATGAGTTGTATTTCATTAAAAACGTAATAAGATTTCTACGCACAAAAAACAAGTTTAAAAATACAAAAAATTATTAAAATACTAAAAAGGATAACTAGACAGGTTGAACTGGTCCAGCCCGATTCACAGTTCAGCTATTGAACTGCTAAAACCTGCCTGTCAACCGGTTTTTGACCATTTTTGGGTTTACGAACAAACCAAAATGTGCATAGCCCCGGTCCTGATTGAACCCGGTCGAACATTCTTTAGAATCTGGCATGCATGGAGCTAGCCCAATTTGAGAATTCATACTGACCATTCCGGACGGGTTATTTTAAAGATAGGTAAGTTCATTTGCTAATTATGTGGAATTACATAAATATTAAAGTTAATTTAAACTTATATATGAGGTCATTAATTTCTTCATTGCTTCGAATAAATGTACCAAATTGAACTCTAGACTAGTAGAAAGGTACTTTTTGCCGACGGGACGAAATTTTTTCGTTCGCGGACTACTTATTTGCCGTCGGGTATAATTTAGTCATCGGCGGAATTAATTTCATCTGAGCCAACCGCCGACGGAAGCAAATCCTGCCGTTGGGCCGGATTTGGATCAGGCCCATACGGGAACTTTGGTCCCGATTTGAATCGGACCTAAATTCCCGTACACTGTTACGCGCGTGACGCGAGCGCGCATGATGCCTGTAACGGGCTCTTTGAGTCTTCCCCTTCCTCGGCTTTCCTTCGACGAAACTCGTCGAAATCATCGAAGGAAACCTGCGCAGCAAACCGTACTCCGGCGTTCCCGAGCCATTCCACCGGCGTTCCTCCTGAAAGATTCGGTTTTTCCTCTTCTCGGCGTCGCACGTCCACCTCCGGCCGAACACCCTTTTTCGAAAACGCTCTTGGGTTCAAAAACCCCGATCATTCGAAGCCTATTGGGGTTATTTCCAACGGCGGCGTGCTCGCGTTTCGGCCTCCCACCCGACGTCGAACCCCTCCGGCTTCGTCACCATCAACGGAAAGGTCTTCCCCTTCGCTGCAGGTATTTAATTTGAAAGAGGTTTCAGTCTATTTCGGTTCTCAAAAACTGTCAATTTTTCTCTCTGTTTGACAGGTACTTTCATTTGTTTGAATACAATGTTATGGTTTGATTTTTAATTCGATGGTGGATGTGTCTATCTCTATGTATGAGCGATGGTGATGTGTTCATTGAAAATGTGAGTTTTCTGTGGAATATTTGGCTGGCCGGTGGTGACAAGTAGGAATTTCAATGTGGCCTACACGCAAGATGTTTCTGATGTGTTTATGAAGAAAAGCATGTTTCTGATGTTTCACGTACCAAATCACTCATGCTCTCTGATCCCTTAATTGTCGACCTGTCCCATATTTAGATTGTTGCTAATTAAGCTCTTTGTAATATATGGTCCTCCTTTATCTCCAATATTATTAAGTCTTTGGGGAAGAGGGACTTCTATTAAAAATCCAACTTCTTGGATTGATTTTTAACATGTCAATTTGTTTCATATGTTACTGATTTCTTAATTTAAAAATTTTGACTTCATATAGTTGGTATATCTTAAATGAAGCACACACCCTTGTCCTCATAAATATTACTCATACACGGGGTGGTAATTAAATCGTATATTAGATAAAAAATAAACTAATCTTTTAATTTGAAACTTCTATATTCTTCCTGCTAATTTAGAGAAGAGGTAAGATTTTCTAATTCTGTATAACGGGCATGTTTGTATTATGCTCAGGGACTAGTCTAAGGCAGTCTGTAAGATCACGCATGAACTTATAGAGAGTACCTCTTCTCTTACTCTTCTTTTTGGAGTGAAATTTTCTTGATTAGCACAAGAAGTTTGTTGCCTCCAGCTGCCCCTTCTAATCCAGTTGCCTCCAATTACAAATCTTACCTTCTCTTTTCTCTCTTTAATTTATTTATTTTTGCAGCATAATTATGCCACCGAAGGGGGCCACTGTGTCACTTAAGCACAAACGCACCCGGGCGACGACATCAACTTGGGCTCCAGCGACCCCCTCTGCATCGGGGTTGCCTCCTGCTGCCCCTTCGACATCGGCCAGGGCTCCAGCAGCCCCCTTTCCATAGGGGTTGACTCCAGCAGCCCCTTCGACATCGGCCCCGACTCCTGCAATCGATCCAACCTCAGCCCTTCTGTCTTCATCAGCGTTGCCGTCTTCATCAGCGCTGCCGTCTTTGGGTACTAACAAGTTCATTAACTTCATTTTCTGTGTCGTTTGCATAATTTTCCTTTACTTAATTTCTGATTCATTAATTTAATTTCAGAAGAATCAAGGCGCAAATTTAAGGAACTGTTCCCCTCGTACCAATCCCGTGAGAGTGATGATTCAGGTATAATCACATTCATACTGCTTAATAAAATGACATTTTAATGTTGACTAAATATGCATTTGATGTAAGGCCGGTCCCAATGGAGAACATGGAGACCCAGCCGCGAGATTGGACCGTTGATGGGATTGAGGATTCACAGCCTCAAGTACCACGCGTCAAGCGTAAGGTGAGGGCGACGTCATTCATGCCTGAGAAAGAGACAAAGATCATAATCAAGGATGGACAGATGGTCTCATCTGCACAGCATGACCTGTCCTTTCTCCTTGGCACACAAATTCGGGGCCAATTGCATTTCCCGCTACATCTGCAGTGGCGTGACCTCGGGCCCGAATGCATTCAAAGATTGGTTCACAGAAATCAATGTAAGGCCAACAACTCAAAATCTGTTTTTTGTAATAGTCGTAAGTACTAAGAAAATGCTTTTTTTAGGTAAGATACAAGTTTGTAATCAGGAGGATCAGCCCGTGACTGCAGCCATTGCGATGAAAGCTCTACAGCCGGTTGTGCGGAAAATAATACGTGACAACCGTAATTTCTATAAGAAGCAATACTGTCCGATTCAAGGTATGGCTCCTGAAAACTAGACACTGCTAGTGAAGTATTGGGATGGGGTAAGGGAGTCCGGGCGTGAGGTGAAGAACAAGGCGAACCGAGAGTGTCTGAAGACGACTCACAGGCTTGGGTGTAAGTCTCTTGCTCGTTTTTAGAAGAAGAGGTTCGTATTGAGTTGACTTTTTGTCTGCTTTGTCAATACTTCAGTTTATGCATTGCACAATACTTATTTTGGGAAATTTAATTTTATGCAGCGACAAGTTGAAGTTCTAAACTTCGTGTTTCTGAGATCTTTCCTGTAAAGGCGCATAAGAGGAAAGGTGGGACATATCATGATGAGGAACAACTGCAACAGGAAAGGCAAGACAAAGAATCAATGAAGAACCAGCTGTTGTTGGTGCAGTCTCAGTTGCAGGAACTGAACCAGTGGCGAGCTTCTCTCCAGTCGCCTACAGGTCAGTATTATTTTTACTCCATAGTTAGTTACTAATTTTATATATTTCATTACACTTATCATAAACTTATATTCATTTGTAGGGCCTTCTAACCCACAAGGCAGCAGTCAGTACTGATAGATCTGATTGTAATTTTCTTTTTGTTTGAACGGGACACTTGAAACGTATTATGTAATTTTTAGGTATATAAAAAATTTTGTAATGTAAATATTTTAAAGAGTAAACGATTTTTTTTATGTAATGGGCTGTTCTTAATTATCACAGGTACCAGGTACTAAAAAAAAGAAATTTAAAAATATATTTTTAATTAAAAAACCCTCCCCCGGCGGTTTAAACCATCGCCGCAACGGACCGTTATAACTGTCATTATCGGCGATGATTTACGAACCGACAACGGAACCTTGCCCCCCCCCTCCCCCCACGCTGGGAGCGTCGACGTCTCTTTGCCCGCCGTCAGGTGTTCCGCCGGCGATTGTTACGTTCTTCACTGCCGACTAAAACAACCGCCGGCGTTGCTTTTCTTGTAGTGCTGATTAGAAAAGGATCAGCCCAATAACAAATTATATGAAAACATTAGGTGATTATCTCTTGATGGTATTGATTGGGGTTTTATGGGTTAAAAGATGAGGACAGAAGAAAGGAAAAAAAAAGTCGGGGATAGGGAAGCCCAGAGCTACCAAAGTACGCCTTAGCGTGATCAAAATTATTCTGGTCTTTGGCATTTGACTTTTTCACCTTAGTCATATGTCATCTTTTCTGTAGAAAAGTGAGGAGATAAGTGCGTGTTTCTTCTCCATTGAGGCGCAGACCCATGTATAGAATAATTCAAAGGATCATAAACCTTAACCCTAGGCATCATTGGTTTAGATTGACTGGAACGTGGCAGTAGGTGTGGCAAGCATCTTTCTTAGTTAAATTCCAGTATAAAGGGTACTTGAGCTGTTTCATGATCTATAATATTATTAATACTCAAATTACAACTAACTATACAAAAATACTATATATATATATATATCATGTATCATGCATATGTTTCACCGTAACAAAATCTGAACTTGACTCAAAATTACATGTTAAAATATATCATCTTCTCTAATCTTCAACAGCATCAAATTTACTCAATAATATTACAATCTCTGTTCAAAATAAATCTGCTCGGATCCCACAGCGACCACCACGAAACTACATAGAGATCGTACAGAAACTGATAAATAGAAACAAACCCATCAAAGACAATACTACAAATACATAATAGCCAGCACGAGCAACAGGAATGTAGGTAGAATCAGAGCATGCACAAGTCAATTAAGTCAACGGCCTACATACAGATCGTAACTACTGATATATACTTTCTTGCCTCTCGTATTCAATGTATTTCTCCAGGACGTGGAACAGGGGAACGTATTGAACTCTCGCTTCGCACAGGCACATCGCCCATGAGCAGCTTTCTCCTAAGCTCAGCAGCAGGAGGTGGCAAGATCCTGCAATGCCGAACAGCTAGAAAAATCATTATATCCACAAGATACAAGATTTATAAACAATTAAATCGAAAAAAATTAAATATAATTATATGAAAAATACTGGTTAGGAACTCCCAGAATGTCATGAGATCTAGCAAATAGAAGAGCAAAAGGACGAAAATGGAAGACAGTAGTGGATTCTAGTTAGTTCCTGGCAATTCATCAGAAATTAATATGGAAGATATATCTGATCTGGTGACTTTCGATAGAGAAGAATACTAATAGGAGAAAACACATGAGACGAATGAACGCCATTACAGATCTCATCAATTTCCAGTTGCTGAATCCGTGGAAAGAAACTGTATGTACGTAATTAATCACCAAATGGGTCTGGCCGGATTCCTTTTATAGATCAGGACGGAAGCTGATCGAACCCGCAGATTGGACTTTTGGTGCAGGTGTGAAAAGGTTGAAATTATTAACATGATCAAGAAATGAATCATGAATGAGTAGGACTTGGAAATTTTGTTGCAATAATACATGGAGTCTAACACGCGCGAAGAAATTGCAGTCTTGACTGAAGTTGGAAATTTCATGCTCTTATATTTCTTGCAAGGCAGCTGCAAGGAAGGTACTGGTCTTGATTGTTATGCGAAGCAACAAATTTCGTTGCAATGCCTGGAGTACTCTAACGCGTAAAAAATTGCAGTCTTGATATTGAGAGTTGGAAATCTTTCCAAGTACGTTTTGATTTCGTTGTTCATTCAATAATTCTTTCCTACTGTGGGCCCCGGTCAACTTGTGATGAGTCTTACGTATTGAATGATCAAAATAGAATTAATATGAAGTGTAAGAAAGGAGCAAACTACAGAAAGGAGGCCTCTTCTCAGTTTCCTAATTAATTTGGATTTCTACCAGCTGCGGCCACTGAGGGGCAGACCCGTCAATGAATTCCCTTTTAGGGATCTATAAATCAACATTTTTTTTGAGTGGTGATATGCATACTGTGACCTTTTACTGTGAGTTTTTACCGTATGACGTGGCATCCTCGTTAGTAGTCCAAGTAAGAAATAAAATAGGAACTATCTTTCTATTCTATAGGGAAGCCTAAACCCAAGTCCATTTTTGCATCCGCTTCTTACTCTTCTCTCTGGCTACTCCCCTCAGGTAGGTATGCTTGGGTTTTGCAATCTAGCTCTAATTCATAATTACTTTCTAACCTAGTTTTTTTTTTGTATGAATGAGTGAGGTTTTTGTGCTGATTTATGTTGGGAAAATGACTCCCACGAGTTGGGCCTGGATCCGATTGTTGGATCCGACTCGTGTCTTATTCTCATCTTAGATCTCCCGATAGTTTTTTTGGGAAAATAGAGTTCAGGTTAGAGGGACAGGGAGACAGAGTGGAAGAAGAATCCGTTCGACAACGGCTCTTCACCCAACTGATTCGGCGAGGCGTTTCGTGACAAGGCGTTTCTTCAGCAAAAGATTCATTCTTCCCTGTCATTAGAGCCTTGGCACGGAAAATTCATTCTCACTTTCGATCTCTCTCAATCGATCAATCCCTCTCTGTTACAAATCCTTCCTTCGTCCTATTCTTCTTCGTTCCTAATCAAAGCATCAGTTTTATTCTTCGTCCAAACTCATAAACCCTGTTCTGGGCCATCTCCGACAATTCCACTTTTCCGGCGACGAGTGCACCCCACCGGAAGAGAGCTGTGTCACCTTGGGAGACTATTGGAATATCGATTGTGCATCCAAGATTGCCGATAAGTCTTTAAGGCAGTGGGTTCTCCATAATGCAGCTTGGATTTCCAAACCGATAAGTTTTTCCTTGTTTTTCAATTCGACTGCATGCCTGATTTTAAATAAGTAGTATTTATATATAATAGTGTGTGACAAGCATGCTGTAATTTAGATTAAGGTTTTAATTTAATTAGCTTGCTGTTCATTCCTTTGTTTATACTTTTATTATTGTAGTTCTGTTGGTTTTATTGAAGTAATTAGTATTTGATTGAATTATATAAGTTGTTTGGTTTTTTCTGGTTTCATTAGGTCCTCTGAATGTATACAATTAATTCCTCTGTGTTCTATGCATTGATTAGTAATAGTTGTTCAGCTTGTTGTTGTGTTTACTATTGGACAGTAATTGTCTCTTTTAATTGAATTTGTTACATCATTTTGTTATAATAACTATACAGCCATTGTTATTTCTTCTGTTTGCATTTTGTCATTGAGGTTCTGCTGGGTTTTATTGGATTGCATATTCATTTGTTTGTTTAAATTAATTAAGAAGACCAGGTTAAATTTGTTGGAATAGTATGAATGTAGTACTGTTGTGGTGAATTCCCTTTTATCTCAATCAGTTGAGTCTCATTGTTTATTTGTTATTCATACACTAAAGATTGTTAATAAGTTTGTCTACTTTCAGATGTTCTATGCTTCTACAGGTATAACATTTTAAAGACTTATCATACTGTTTAGGTGCATGATGTTTTGAATGTATTGTCTTTATTAGTTGAATCTGGGATCTGTTTGAGCGTCTGATTTTCATATAGAATCAGAAATACGTTTGCTGTAAAAACAGTAAGGATTTATTGTTTAATATCTTATCAATTTATTTTCGTGAGCATGCTTATTATTGCTGTCCCATATGTTCTTATTAGTGAAATTATAAAAAGGTTGTATGGTTGAGTGTTGAGTATTCAATAGTGATTTTAAATCCGCTGTAAAACATATTTTTAGAAAGAGAATATAAGTTGTTGCTGTTTCTATCTTCAAATAGTTTTCTAAATTTGATGACCAAATTCGTTTTACTACCAAGTAACATCAGTTTTTGAAAAATTTTCTTCACTTTAGTGGAAAATTCGATTTGTTTTTAAGTGTTGAAATTGGACGGTTGTTTTTCTCATAGAAATCAGAAAGTGGTGTTGTATTATTTGTTACTTTTAGGATTGTCAAATTGAAATCCTTTTATTATTATGATTTGATTGATTGAATTATAAAGTAAATCTGTAGTATATAGTCCAATCTGTACTTTGTTTTATGATAAATTAAACTTAGAATCAGATTGTAGATTCAGTTGCAATATCCTGTTCTGAATTCTAAAGTCTTATACTAGAACTTCTGAATTAGTTTGAAATAATTGATTAGGTGAAAAACTCAGATTTACCAAATTTGTGTTTACATAAAACACCTAATGGGAAAGAAGAAATTAATTGACTTGTCGAAACTACAACCATTAGATGGGACAAATTACAAATTATGGGTGGAAGCTGCTGAGACAAATGTGGGTGGAAGCTCCACAGAAATACAGATGACCACCCTTCCTACCCTTCGAACCAGGAATTCTGAACTAGTGACAAAATTAAGCCAAACATGAGTTAGACAATGAATTAGTGGGAGGACATCTAATAACTCACATGAAAGAAAACTTAATGCACTTGTTTGTAAACATTAAATCAGCTAAAGAAATTTGGTAAATCGTAGAGCAAAGATATGGGGGAGATATAAGCCGGAAAGAAAAAATATGTAATCGGAAAATTCCTTGATTTCAAATTGGTTGATGAAAAACCCATCATGGAACAAATACATAAATATGAAAATGTACTTCTGGAAATGATTAGTGCAGGATATAAAGTATGTTATTTGTTCCAAGTTGATTGCTTGTCGGAATAAGTTTCCACCATCTTGGAGTGACTTTTGAAACAAAATTAAACACGAACCGAAAATAATGACACTTGAAGAAGTTATAGGACATGTAAGAACCGAAGAAGCCAATTGCCTTAAAGATAATCCTAACTCGTCATGTGTCATTGGACATAAGGCTAACCTAATTGAATCTAGTGAATGCTCAAGAAAAAACAAGTTTAAAAATGGTTTCTAGAAAAGGACATAACAAAGGGGAGTACAAGAGGCACAAGGCGGCTCCAACAAAGTTGTCTAGAAGATTGAGAAAAGACACGCTCGTTTTTTATATCTAAATGATTCCCATTTACATTCAAACACAGTACCCTATTTGCGAATGTGATGGGGACACTTGTAAAAAAAAAAACAGACCCCACCGGCGTTTGTTTCTTTTTGTACATGTCTCCTATAGGAAAGGAAATAAAATCCGAAAATAACAAGAAACCAAATCTACTCCAACTTGCTAGTTTACTTAATTTTTGACTCTAACTCTACATACGAGAAGGAGATCCTAATTAATAAGATTTAATTTATGTCCTATATCAATGGTGCCCACGACGTCTCATTCTTTGTAGAATTGGAAGTTAATGTTGGGACAGGGTGTCTTGGTACCCCAGAAAGCTGCAGTGGTAGAAAGTCGATCTGCTTGAGTCACTTCTCATCGTCACTGCTTGACCCTTATATGGCCCTGGTCTGTTCTCGAATGTCATGTATTGAGCGGAGAATCCATCTCCCAACGCCACTGTTGATCGAAGAAGTGATTATAACCCTGCTGTTATTAGAAGGAATTGAATTTATAAATGAGGTATATATATATATATGTATATATATATATATATTATATATATATATATATTATTACCTAAAGCTGGTCCATGGTCACGAGAACAGAGTAGGACTGCCCCACATGGACGTCCAGAGATGAGTAGGTGTTTTGCACCGTGTGGGTGCCCTCCAGCTCTACCAGCTTCATCTTGTGGTTCCCGAATCGGATGTTGAGCGAATTCTGCAACCCGACATATATTCGATATCCGGAACCGATAAGTTTTCCCTGAAGATAATTAGGTTCCCTAAGTCACACGACGTTAATCAGTACCATTTTTAAAACTAGAGACCCGGCAATAGCACATGCAGTGATGTTATAACATGTCACAAACCAAACTCCCCCACCTTGTTCCACGGAGAAGTATGCGCCATTTGGACCTCGGCCATTGACGAGGATGCCATCGGGGTAGGGAAGCTTCTTGCCACCGTCTAGCTTGGTCCTCAAGACCTCAGTGATTTCATTACTCAGGCAACTTGAAACAAATAAACATTTTCTTATGAATGCTGATTAATGCAACTAAGTATATAATAGGCCTCGTTCCGAGACAACCCACGGAGTCACAGAGGGCGGGTTGCCCCACAATGGGTCAAACTTGCACTGCTGTCTCTCTTTATCTCTTTCTATCTCTCCCTCTGTCGGTGATCCGTGTACCCGTCTGAGCCACCCTTTGGATGGTCCAGTCGCTCTTCACGAAACGGCCGGAATGGGAGAGAGGTAGTACCAGAAGGAGGGAAAGAAGAAGATCCAACAAATTAGAGGACGCCATTGCCGATTTCCGTAGGAAGATACAAGGAGGGTTTTAAGAAAACAAACCAGGGTACTCTTTGTCTCGATGCTACATAGACCAGAATTCTGTTGCAACCTCTTTGAAAAGTATGGAGGGTCTTGGTAGATGTTTAATGCCATTCAGCAGTAACCAGCAAATGCAGCTGCCAATTGTAAAGTTTGTCTCATGGGATTAAGGAGGGTCTTGGCAGAGGTTTAATGCCATTTAGCAATAACCAGCAAATGCAGCTGCCAATTGTAAAGTTAATTTGTCTAATGGGATTCTCACTTCAAAGTACAAAGTGTTACACAAAGCAGTTATTCTATAGAATATTTCTCACATTTGCTGGGCATTTTAATTTGATTTTGGCTTTTAAAACTTCGCACAGATTCTTTTTATGTGTCTACATGTACATTTTCATAAAAACTTCTGTGACGTCCGAAACTCATTTTACCATGTGAGCTGAGGGAAATATTTTTGTTCAAATAATAACTTTTATATTTTGTTTAAAAAAATCTTATATACAAATAATGCTTGCAGTATTACTTAATTAAGAAAGTTTGTCATGATCATTAGTATTAATACTTTATATAGGAAGTACAATATGTTTCTTCCTAAAAAGTGCTTCCTTATTAAATGTACAATAAGCTTGTTTTCTCATATATGATGATATGTTCACATAGTTGTGTCGGACATAAGCAGCATTTGTCTACTGTACTCTTTGAGAGGAGTTTTTAAAGAGTTTCGTCTTGGAATCTTCCAAAGCATTAACTTCTCCTGAACGAAACATTAACGAAGGATAATGATATGCGCGTCTTGTTGGGGATACAATTGAAAGAAAGCCCAGAGCTACTACAAAGCGCTCTAACGAGACCAAGATTCTTCAAGTCTTTGGCAGTTGGCTTTTTCTCCTTAATCATATATTGTCTTTTCAGCAGAAAAATGAGGAGATAAGCGCATTTCTACTCCGATTCAGCGTCCTCTAGCTCCACAGAGGCTCAGACCCATAGACGACTTCCTGTTCAGGGATCTATAAATATTCAACAATATTCTTTGCTATCTACCAAATCTCAGTGTGAGAAAAGCAGGATCAAATTATGAGGTTCATTGCGCAGCTCCTCCATTTTTGCCTCGTCTTCTAACTCTTTTCTCTGGCTACTCCACTCAGGTAGGTATGCTTGGGTTTTGATATCTAGCTCTAATTCATAATTACTTTTTTGTATGAATGAGTATGGTTTCCAAATAATCCTGTCTCTTCCATGGACAAGATGATGAGATCACTCGAGCAAACTTCCCCATCTGGGGAGTTGTCGCACTTCGTCCCGCGACCCCTGGCGCCGCCACGATCTTCTACATTAAGGCCTCCTCCTCCTGTGGGATCTGGGCCGTCATTACCATAAATAGGACTTTTCCCGACTCTGGGGAACCCTCTCATAACACATCGTTCTTCGGTGTTCTTATTTTTTATTTAAGATTTAACCCAATCTTCTCAGTTTCAGTGATTTGGTTATTCCAAAACAATGGATAAGTTCTTTTGCGAAGTATAACTACTTAAATAAGTTAACTTGAACATGATGTTTTGTGTGAACTGGGTAGTACTATATATAAGATATATTAATTACGAACCACTATTTTAATCTTTGCATATACTGACGCTAGCTGATGATAAGTCCTCATTAAAAACACACACCAAATCAAATGGTCATCGCCGTTAACCTATATAGAAAAAATATGGGTGCCACACATATTAATAAAGAAGCGGACCTTGAACAACGGACGGTTCCCATCTATAGTAATTAACCAAACATCCAAATCTGCTATTGAATTCACGCCGCTCCTCCAATTTTGCCGTTTTTTCTTCTTACTCCCTCTCTGTGCATGCACTCGATCCCGTCAGGTTCGTTTTCAACGATGCACACTCCTTTTTTATATCTAAGTGATTCCCATTTACATTCTAACGCAGTTTGTTTACTAACGTAATGGGAAAAACTCTCTCTGCGCCGGCGGATCTTAAATCGTCGGCGGATGAGGCGTCGGCGGAATGTTTTCCCTGAAGAAAACAACGGCCTAGCCATTTTTCAGCTTCGACTGGCAGTTGAAAGACAGGCCCGCCAGTGGAAGGACGCTCCGCCGGCAGAAGGACAGTCCTCCGGTGGAAGAACGCTCCGCCGTCGGAATGTACCTGCGTTGGCAACAAGGCGTCCACAGGCGGAACGTTCATCCACCGGCGAAAAGATGTCCCCTGGCGGAGCGTTCCTCCGCCACCGCCGGCGACAATCATCCGCCGGCGGAAGATAATTCCGTCGACGACTTATCGACCGCCGGCCGATGGATTCTCCGCCGACGGATTTAACTGCGCAAAGGATTTGACAGTTTTTTCAGTTAATTGTCCCGACAGTTTATTTTTTCTAAAAAAAAGTTTTTGTATTTTTATGTTCCATTTGAACATGTTTTAACCTGCTACATAATTTATAAAAAACTTATTAAAACTTACCGAATATAATTGTTAAACTTGTTATGGTAAATAAATCATACAATAAAACTTCAAAACTGGTAAAGAACTAACATAATTACTTTTGTGTATGAATTAGTATGGTTTCCGAATAATCCTGTCTCTTCCATGGACAAGATGATGAGATCACTCGAGCAAACATCCCCATCTGGGGAGTTGTCGCACTTCGTCCTGCGACCCCTGGCGCCGCCACGATCTTCTACATTAAGGCCTCCTCCTCCTGTAGGATGAATATGAGACCAGTTGGGCATATTTCCGCATCTCGAGAATCGTCGCTGCGACCCCTGCTTCCATTATACCTCCTTCATCTGTCTTGATCAGTTTCGTAACAACCCTTGCCTCGAACCCCTCCGCCGACCTCCACCGGGGACGAGTTCCCTCTTGGAGATAATCAACACCCAATTAAGTATAGACTACCTAAAGAACCAACATACCCAAGGCTAGAAATAAATAACACCTTCCTGATTCCTGGAAAATCCTTGTTGGTCCTAATGGATAACAGCAAGGCACCTGAAGATCACAACCACCATTCTTTTTAATTAATCTGAATAAAGCTAATAAATTTTCTGAAATAATGTTTGGTAAACGAACTTAATATCTAGTCTCCATTACATATCCAATAACTTTCATAACAATAAGATAATGATCAGAAATAAATTCCAACCATCAAAAATTGCATTCTTTGAATCAGATAAACCAGCAATGCTTATTTCAAAACTGGTTATATATCCTAACAAATGGTCACCACTAATATGGGTTCAAAGTATGTTGCAACTTGATCAGTTCAGCAATACAATAATTACCAGGAAATGCTTAATATCTCATAACAGAAACTCAAGCACTAATAGCAGTTTTATTTAGAAAATTATACATAAAAAAAGAGATGAAGTTTAAATTTATGAACAGAAAATAACATACTATCAACCTAAACTGGTCCTCGTTTCCAAACAATCCTGCAGGATAATTGTTAGTCCAATATATAATTGGCAGAATGTAAATTTACTATTTCAGTTATTGAGGATAGGTATAACAAATACTTTTAACTATTTAATCCAGAAACAAAATATTAATTTCAGCACAACAAGAAAGAAAAATATTTACTGATAATAAGTCTAATACAAACACCTGGAGGCAGTAAGGATAAAAAAACAATCTAAAATAGTAATAAAAATACAAATAAGATTTTTCCTAGATCTTAACTTAATAAAACAAATAGTAAACAAGAAATGTAGGAACCAGCAATTAAGCGATGCTTAAACACAGGCAAAAAGACAACAATCTAACGAACTAAAACTAAAAAAAGAACTTATCAGATTGAAGCCATGACATGGAGAAATCCACTGCCATGCATAAAAGGGGTTTAGTTTATCATGATTTCAGTGTCAAAGATATCCACGTCTCTGAGATATCTCTTTTTTGTGTCAGTGGAATTATTGTTAGTTATGACATCAGATTGTCTTTAAATTTAGGAGAGACATTGAAATCCCACCTGCCGTGTAATTTTATGCTTTTAGTGAAAATTTTTTGTCACTCCATCATAGTTAGAATTTTAAATTTTCCTGAATTCTCTCACCACACTTAATATGAAAAAATAAAATCAGGGTGTTTATTTACCAAGAATTTTATGTCAGTAACTTGAAATTCTACGTGAAACATTGCTTTCTCTTTGGACTAACTCCCTTGAAGGCGTTATCAGCCACCAAGGTGCAAATTCACGAGGCAAGTGCCTCCAAGGTTATACAGTGCTCTCAGATGGACGTGCACTCGTTGTTGAGAGGATTTGAGTCATTAAAAAACCCAGAACAAGAGGACCCAATGGCAGAAAACTTTCTAAGCAGAAGAAAAGTCACACTAAGGAAGAAAAACTCAAGTCGACAAGAGAGACATGCAGTGAGAGAGAATGAGCAGTGACAGATTGAGAGAAAGAGAACAATTTACGTACCTTTGAGTTTTTGAGAGAACCCTATTTATCACCTTCTCCCAAAGTTTCAATGGTATCCTTTCCTTTAAATAAGGAAGTATTTTTCTTGCCGAAGTGGCACCTAGCCAAAGCCCGACATTGCCAAACAGAATTTTAGACCTCACCTCTTCTCTCCAAACCCTATCTCCCCAAAACAACGAACATACACGAAATCTTGGGAGGAGATTAGGTCATTTCCTAAAGACATATTTGGGTCCTCAATTAAAGGATCTGGACGCGGACCTGACTCATGGGAAAAAATTGCACACATGCACATGGTTTTCATTATCGATACATATTGGCTGATATAGAGCGATATGTGTCGGTTTCCTTAAGGAAACAAGATACTGGGGTCGTTTCCTTTTATAGGAAACTAGCCCATGTGTCGTCCTGTATCGTCCTGTATCGGCAAGTTTCCTAATATATCGAGGAAACTTGTCGAAACAAAACTCCAAATCTTCTATCCAGATCGAAATATGGTGAATCACACAATCAAAGTGATCGAATCTCAAAAAAGAGGGCGTATTTTGTTTTTTTTTTCAGGCAGAATCCGTCTTGGTCCGGGAACAAAACTCTAGGTGGAACAGTTGCTGGTGATCGGCAGACTGTTCCACGGCGGTCGCTAGTTGTAAGGGCGGCCGGAACGCCGATGCAGAGAAACTAGAGTTTCTCTGCAGCTGGCAGCAGGAGGTTAGAGATGACCACTTGTCGTCCGATCCCGATCCCGTGAGTCGGACCAGTTCGGTCCGTTTGGTGGTGGTTCAATAAAAATAGGGTTTTATATTAAAAATTATTTTAAATGCCCTGAAAGTCAGTTATGGATGAAATTTGGCATATAGGAAAAGTAAAATTTTTTTTCTTCTTTATATGGCATATTCTTTTGAATTTTAAATTTTTTTTAGAAATTCTAAATTTATGAAATATTGTTTGATGGTGGGTTTGGTTTGAAGTGTTTACATTTTATTTGAGATGATTAGTTAAAAAATAGAGATAAAAAAACAGTGAACAACTATTAATGGTGATATTTGTAGGTCATGTATATTTTAGTCACAAACAATGTTATTAGGTTGTTATACAATATTGTGATCATTGTGCTAGGGAGATATTAAATATAAGTATTTCGTGCAGTTTTATCTTCTTATTAAATTATTTGTATTAATAAAAATATAACATTTTTCGCATTAATAATATTAATAAGTTTTCTTATAGTATCCATATTTATCATAACCTATCCATACTACACAAGACACCAATCATGGTGCAAGAGAGAGACTAGGTGGTTATTTTGTGAGAGATAATGTTGTTTTTAAATACTTGAGTCAATAACAACCTTATACTTTTTATATTGATTGTATTAATAAATATTTGTGTGTTTCCAAATTTTTATAGGTTTTCCTAAAGTATCCATACTCATTACATTCATATCTTTGCATATCCATTAACATTTGAGTCAATAAGAACTTTATAGTTCCAGGTGATTCCGGAGAATTAATCCTCACGTAACATGATATCATTCTGGGGTGTTCTTATTGCTAAGTATAAATTAAAAATATAATGAAATTTTTCTCAGTTCCAATCTGTATTTTAGCCTGTAGTTTGTTTACAGTACGGTAAAGCAGTAGATAAATTAGAACCCATTCTCAAACAAGCATTTTCCTTCGAATGCATCGACCCTACATCCATTAATGTACCCCTATCCATTCTTGACTGGTTACTGTCGGGCTCCCCCGGAGCTAAAATTTCAATGCAAGAGTGAGTTGCAATTTGGAAAGTAAAGTGTTTAAAAGAACTCCAACATGAAGCTTTTGTTAGGAGTATAAACTTTTTCAAAGAACTTTACAAGGACCCTAGTTCTTTGTCAAAGAGCTTAACCAAACGTTGCCTAAAGATAGGCAAATTCTGCAAACTATGCACTAGCAGAAAATAGATTTTTAGCGGCAGGGGTTCACCATAACCATCCTTGAAAAATATTCTTTAGGAGCAGACGGTCTAAAGCCAGTTCCTCATTGTTGGCAGCCTAGTTGGTAGTCCAGATAAGGTCTAAGATTTAGGCTTACCTAAAGAATAGGTAGATAGTTCCTACTTTATATCTTATCTGGACTGCCAACGAGGACGCCATGTCACGGTGTAAACCCTCATAGTAAAATTCAGCAGTACAGTTATCACAACTCTTTTTTCTTGTGTCTCCGGCACACCTTAACCCTATTGTCTCCCGAGCACCTTAAACCATAAAATTGAAAACGTGTCTTAAACCTATAGTCTCCCGCGCGCCTTAAACCTATTGTCTCCCATGCACCTTAAACCTATAGCCTCCCGCCCCTTAAACGTAAAAATTGAAAACGTGTCTTAAACATATAGTCTCCCATGTGTGTTAAACTATAGTCTCCAGTGCGCATTAAACCTATAGTCTCTCGCGCGCTTCAGCTTCTCGCACGAAAAGTACTCTTGCAAACTCCACCTTCTCGTATGAAATATACTTTTGCAAACTCCTCGCCTGGATAATACCACAACCGCCCGTACGAAGCTTGGCTCAGAGATCCCATCTCCCCGACCTTGGCCAACAGGAACAGGATGATCTAGTCAATCTTTGCCCTGAAGTTTTATGCCTTTATCCCTCGTCAATGTTATGCATCTGCCGTTTGCTTTAATCAAAGGTTAGGACGTGAGAGATGCGGAAGATGGAGATGTTACAGTGAGGTACAGAAAAAATACACAGAGAGAGAGAGAGAGAGTGAGAGAGAGAGAGAGAGATAGATAGAGAGAGAGAGAGAGAGAGAGAGAGAGAGAGAGAGAGAGAGAGAGAGAGAGAGAGAGAGAGAGAGAGAGAGAGAGAGAGAGAGAGAGAGAGAGAGAGAGAGAGAGAGAGAGAGAGAGAGAGAGAGAGAGAGAGAGAGAGAGAGAGAGAGAGAGAGAGAGAGAGAGAGGAGAGAGAGAGAGAGAGAGAGAGAGAGAGAGAGAGAGAGAGAGAGAGAGAGAGAGAGAGAGAGAGAGAGAGAGAGAGAGAGAGAGAGAGAGAGAGATACATTAAGGTAATTTAAAATGGTTGATATATATACCTCTGGTGCAGAGAAGAATATGACGAGAAAACATAGAGGAATCAACACTATCAAAGAAGATTTAGGAATGCTCTTTTCCAAATGTGGTTGGAGACTAAGTTTGTTTTCATAACCAAAGATTTGAGTGTGAATTAAAGAGCTCAAAAAGAAAACTTTTCCAAAAAAGATTTTTTCAAAGAGAATCAAAGAGTTTAATTAAATGTTGTCGAAAAGATCTTGTAAAGCTGAATTTCATATAGAGTGGTAATATGCGTACTGCCAAATTTTACTATGACTATTTACCGTGTGAAGGGCCGTCCTCGTTGGCAGTCCAGGTAAGAGATAAAGTAGAACTATCATCCTATTCAATAGGTAAGCCTAAACCCTAGACCTTATTTAGACTGCCAAATAGGCTGCCTACTGGACCACCACATCAAGATGTAAAAACTGCCAAATAGAGTGGTAATATTTGTCGATGATATGTACATGATGGAACACTTCTTAACTAAAAATGAAACAAAGAGGAAATGGTAAAAAAAATTTTTTATTATTTTCATTTCTCATAAATTAAAGAAAATGATAAAAAATAGAGATAAAAGACTAGGTGTCAATTTTATGCATTTAGATGATGTCTTCTATTGAACTTAAAAAGAAAAGACAAAATCAATTTAGTCGATAATTAGAAACAAATATGTTAATGTCATAAGTTTTATTACATGATTATATTCCTTTTAGAGCGGTGATATTAGTACTCTGCTTTTTACTTACACAACTTTACATCCTGGCGTGACATTGACATTACAGTCCAGGAAATAGGTAAACTTGGAGACAAAATCAGCAATATTTTATTTTTCAAATAAAATATTATCTACCTATTCTATGGGTAAATCCAAAACCCTAGATTTTCTCTTACCTAGATTGCCAACTATACAGCCACGTCATGATGTAAAACCTCGAAGTAAAATCAGAAAGTATGGATATCATTTTTCTTCTTATAATTTAGGCCTAACATGAATAAAAAATGATTTACCAACCACTGCAGATTAAAAACTTTCACAGTTTTAAGGGGAGTTTGGGCAGTGCTGTATATTTGGTTTTGATAATTAAAGTAGTAATTGGTTTCCATGAGACTTTGGCTTTGTAATTAGTTGAAGTGTAGATGCAAGTAAATGTTTTTCTTTATTTTGTTTTATTGGACAGTAGTCTTAGCTTAACTTGTTCGATTAAATGGATTTGTTCATTTTGAAATCTTGTCAAGTGTGAACTGTTCTACTTGATTATTCCAACCAGATTAATTATAAGTGTTCTACAGTTGTTTGCACTTATATGACTCGGTCATCCTCATTGATGTCTATGCAAAAATACTTGCAATTTAGGTGTCTTAAAGTGGTGTTTTAACCTTCTGAACCAGGTATGAAACGATGTGTTTGTGTTAGATTAATATATTTTGAATGCTCAATGTATGGTTATAATTTTTGGATGTCGATAGAATAGTTGCTGTGTAGGTGTTCTGGTCTCTGTGAAGGATTTACTGAACAAACACTCTTTTTTCATGTTAAATTTGGACATCTTGGATCAGATACTCGATTGTGGAACATAATATCAAAACTATATCTTTTATATATAAGTTAATAGCTTAGGCACTTTATGTATTATGTATGGTCTTAGTTGTTTTATGGTTGTATGTACATGTGATGATTGATCCCAACCGAATGGTTGTGGGGGATCACTGTGCTATACTCTTGCTTGCAGCTGTCTATTTTGAATTTTTTCATACCTTGAACTTCCAGTTAGCAAAAGTTATTCTTCTGAAACTATAGTTTCAGTAGGACTTTCTTGGTTGCATTTTTTGGTATCTTGAAAGAAGTATTAAAGTGGTTTTTCTCATGAGATCATGTCTAACATGTGAGTTTTTCGAATGAGGCTCTCCATGAAAATATTGGAGCTTTTGTCAATGCTCTTTTGCTTGCAAATCCGGTTGGTCTGAAGAAGAGTAAGTTATAATGGTATTTATTACCTATTTAGTCATTAGTTTGTTTGCATTTGCTACTGGCCATCAAGTTTTGGTGGTGGTATTACTTACAAATACATCTGGCTTCCTAAAATTGTGTTTACATCATGACATTCTTTGATACAGATTTCCCTATTAATTAGCTGACTGAAGTGTTTAGCATATTTATTTATTTTTTTATATTGATGCTAATTATTTTCGTCACCCCTTCTCCGAACAATATATATTGGAGTTTTTCTTCATTCATAATTTGCAATTTGAAAATTGATAACATTTATAAGTTGGTATTTAACTTTTATTGATTCCCCTCTTGATAAACTTCTTCTTATACTTTAATGTGCATTATCAAAATATGCTGGCTATGTGAACAACTTCATATTGAGCAGCACTGTCAGCTTTCCAACTTTCTGTGGTAAACATTCGGAACAACTTTGTGAAACTGAGCCTAGGTCAGTGGTAATACGAGGGTTGTGTTGTTGGCAGGTCTCAGGTTCGAATCTTCCGGAGTATGAAGTTTATTGATGCAGCCCATGAAGCAATTCTGTAAGCAATGGGAATCAAACACTTCTTTCCATTTTTCTTTTTCCATGAGCTCTTGAACCAGGTATTCCAACTGCTTGTTCATTCCATGTAGATGCCCATTTGGGTTTAATAATGTTGCTAAAAATTCGGAACAACCAACTTTTGTTTTGTTGGGATTCGGGGAACTATGCACGATGATCTATGATATCTTTTAGTAAGACAATACATTGATTATCTTTTCTTCAACAGAGGATATCTTGCAAGGTGTGGCAGCTGGGGTTGATCTTTTTGACTCAATGTATGTCGTAATAAGCCCTTTACAGCTTTTCAGTTTTTGAAATTGAAAATTTGTTCTTCTAATCATGCTATTAATTAGCTTCTACCATTTATTATTTTTACTATCTCCAGCAGCAAAAGTTACCACCCTTCTTTTTTTTTTTCTTTTAGATCATTTGATCTCATGTTTTGTAGATTCCCGAACAAGTTGATTGTGCCGAGAGTTTTTAAATCAAGAACTTTGTTGTTCATCATTAATTGGAACAATGATTGAGAACTGTGAGTGATTTTTGTGCAAGTTAGAGAAAATTTTTCCAGCTGCGTTTGACATCATGGTTCATCTGATTATACACCTAGCAACGGAGTTCAAATTGGAAGCCAATGCAGTAAAGATGGATGCACCTGATTGAACGTCACTTGCTCACACTAAAGAATTACATTCGTAACAAAAATCAGCCAGAGGGCTCCATTGCAGAAGGATACTTGATGGAGGAAGTAACTACGTTCTGCACATGTTATGTTCAGGGGGGCTGGAGTCAAGTATTACCAGATCTATAAGCTATGTGGATGGACCTTTGGGGACAATACATCCTCACTTGCTCACCATAGATAAGGTATACTAGATCCACCGTTTTTTATCTCCGAGTTTATCTCTTACCTGGACTGCAATGTGGACGCATCGTCACAATGTAAAATCTTAGAAGTAAAAAGCCACAGTACTTATACCACCGCTCAATTTGGAAATACTGATATCATCTTTCTTTTGCATAATATTAATGCTAAAATTATTTGCTTTAGAAAGATTTACAAACCCAAATATCACATAATTGATAACCCTATAGTATGTCTTATGGATCAATTATATTAGAAAAAGGCTAGCTGCACCTATGCACAATACCTATTCCCTGTATAAGTTAGTCAAAACCATTGATGCCGAGGGTTAATCTTTAGAATATAAGATTTAATAAAATAATTTTTTTATATATATAAGGGCTTAGATTAGCATGTGTGAGGGATAGGTACTACGCATAGGTGCAGCTAGCATTACTCATTAAATAAAAGTATAAAATCTATTTAGTTTTTTTTTCTTGCTATTAAGAAGTACATATTTGATTCTATCGCACATTGATGATAAAAGTAGAAATCTCCACATTAGAAGTTCATAACGTCAACCAGCAACCCTCGACTCATGTAGCTCTTCAGGGCTGTTCTCCGACAGTCCACCTCTGGGTTCTCCAGGCCATGGACTTTTTATGGCGAGCTTTCCTGTCTTAATTAAATATATAGCTCAATTTCCGCATCTTTGCTGCTAGTTCTTATACTTGTCTCAGATTCTTCCAATAGAGCCTTACCTTGTTCCTTACCTTACAACTGTTTAGCCGCCACCACCTCACTCCTGTTGTTTGTGTTTGCGTCTGAGTTGAGTATGTGTACCCTTTACTCTCCTTGTGCACCACTGTCTGTTCTTCTTCATAGAACTTCATGGCTGTCTTTCCTTTGTGGAATATCTTAACATGAAAAAATTAGTCCTTGTTATAGTGAAATCGGTCTGTATTTGAAAAAGCAACTAGAGCTTATAATGTGCTTTTGTTTTTATCCAATCACCAGGATTTCCTCAGAAAAGTCAACTGATTTTTATCCAATAGGGGCGATAACTCTAGACAGTCGCACAAACTTGTCAAAAGTTTCATATTTTTTTTGGGTCACGTTTTCAACCGCCGTCCAAACTTATCCAATTTATAAAAACATGTATTCCTTTCCTTCGAGGATTAATATTTTTTTCCACCTGTTTAAATAGTTGATGTACCCACCTGCTAATAAATCAAATAATATGAAATCAAAGTACACATACACTCCTCATAAAGTCAAAATTACAGTTACATAAACTTTACAAAATATAAGTTTATCTACATGAGGATTTTTGCTCACTGAGGTCTACTAGCAGCTTCCTTAAATTTGCATTGCTTAATTTTTGTGAAACTTTTGCCTGTAAACAAACATAAAATCCTCAAGACTCAAATTTTTTTTAGAATCAATGAAGAACTAATTTATATAAGCTAATGTTGTCAATGCTTCAATACTCATTTGGAACAAATGAAGAAGTTTTTTTTATGAAAATGCCAATCTTAAAAATACCTTCTGATGTGTATGTATACGGTCCTCAAGAATATTCGAACAACTCTGTGCTCAGTCTAAATCATCCATATGTCAACTAACTCTCACACACAACATAACTTCGCAATTATATCAGCAGGGATAAAACACTTCTAGCAAAAATTAGCTAGAGAGAAATTTAACAAGAGGAACTGGAAAGGGTGATTGTTGCAATGGAGAGAGAGAGAGAGAGAGAGAGAGAGAGAGAGAGACCTAAGTTCAGTAATTAATTGAAGAAAACCACTAATCAATATGATTTTACACTAATCAAACAGAATTAAAAGCAGTTGATATAAGTTCAGCAATAGAGAGAGAGAGAGAGAGAGAGAGAGAGGGAGAGAGAGAGAGGAGAGAGAGAGAGGAGAGAGAGAGAGGAGAGAGAGAGAGAGAGAGAGAGAGAGAGAGAGAGAGAGAGAGAGAGAGAGAGACCTGAGACTTGGAGAGAAAAATTATCTGGATAAAAATTATCTGTAAGAGTCTCCCACTGCTTCAGTTGGCTCATTCAAGTTCTTTTTCACATAAAAATAATCTGTCCCGATTCTCTTGTTGATCTCTTTAGCTGTACCACAAGCAACTATATCAATTGTCTGGTCAGCATTCAACGTAATGAAATGTAAAAGAAAGACTATGGTCCTCTGACCGTTCAATTGCTTTATCAAAAGGAAAATATTCAGCAGCTGCGGATCCAGGATCCAGGAGTTAAAAGACAGATTGTAGAGGTATAAACCACAGCAAAATTATCAAAAGGATACGATACCATCAAATTCACCCATTGGATGGCCTGTCTTCACTAGCAGTTAAAGATACTAACTTGTTGTTTATACCTTTGCCTGAAAGCGTCTTTTACAGGTAACAGATATTTAAGCATCATCTTTTACTTCAATATAACATGAACTGAATATTTAGTTTCTTTTATTAACAATACATAGTTTAGGTGAACAAGACAAAAAGTTATAAAGGAAAGAAGTTGGAATGTGAATGTACAGCTGATGTACCACATTATATGGCAGCTGACAGATCAATTGAGAAGTTTAAAGAAAGACTTGTGGTCTTAGGTAATAACCAAGTTGAAGGTTTGGATTATAACAAGACTTTCCTCATGTGGCCAAAATGGTGATTGTGTGTACTTTTCTCGTAGTAGCTCAGCTAAGAGTTGGGAACTTCATCAGATGGATGTTCATAATGCATTTTGTATGGTGATCTTGAGGAGGAAGTGTATATGAAGCTACCTCCTGGTTTACATTCTACGGATCCAGGAAAGGTGTGTCGACTTTGAAAATCCATATATGGGTTTAAACAGGCTCACAGATGTTGGTTCGCTAAGTTGGCTGGTGCTTTGATACTATATGGTTTCAAACAATCTTACTCAGATTACTCTCTTTTTACTTTTGCATTGTAATCACATACACCTCAATGTATTGGTTTATATTGATGGCATGATTATTTCGGGGAATGATTTTGCAATGATTCAGGCTTTGAAAAACTATTTGAAGGTATGTTTCCATATGAAAGGTCTTGGTGTTTCAAAATAATTTTTAGGAAGTGAAGTTGCCCAGAGTTCTACTGCAATTTTTGTGTCAACATAAATATGTGTTAGACCTTATCTTTGAAGTGGGTTTATTGGGGGCAAAGCCTGTCAGTTTTCCTTTAGAGCAGAATCATGATCTTTCATTTGTGAAAGAAACTCCTTTCAAGAGGCGTAATCACAGATTTATTGGTCGATTGATTTATCTCTCTGTTACTAGACCTGAACTTTCTTTGTGTACACATGCTGGCACAATTCATGCAGTGCCCACAGAAAGAGCACTCGGAAGCACCTCTTTGTGTCGTGCGCTATTTGAAAGGTAATCCGGGTCATGGAATTTTGTTGCATTCTGACTGTGACCTGCAATTATATGGTTGGTGTGATTCAGATTGGGCAAGTTGTCCTTTGAATTGACGATCACTTACTGGTTGGTTTATTCAACTTTGTTATTCTATAATTTCTTGGAAAACTAAGAAACAACATATAGTGTCTCGATCTTCAGCTGAGGCAGAGTACCGTTCCATGACAACCACAACTTGTGAACTCAAATGGTTAAGGCACCATTACTGTGTCTTGGTGTTGATCATTCTCGACCTATGAAGCTTCTTTGTGATAGTTAGGCGACCTTGCATATTTCTATTAATCCTGTTTTCATGAGTGCACTAAACACATCAAAGTTGACTGCCATTTTTTCCGTGATGAGATCTTATGAGGCAACATGGTTACGAGATATATGCCTACATCTACTCAATCGGCAAAAAACATTTGATGACTTTATTCGCAAATTGGGCATTCATAATCCGTATGCACCATCTTGGGGGGGGTTCTTGGATTATTATATTGTATATCGCTTGAGGGTATTTTTTATTTTTAACATTACTGTAATATTTTTAGGGTATTTATGTCTGATTTTAGGCACAATTGCAACACTGTACTGTATGGTTAGGTTCGTTTTTTCACTTCTGCTACAGAAAGAGAATCTGAAATATAGTTGCTTCTATCACTTTAGTAAAGCTTATGTACAAATCCGTGTCTCGAAAGTTAACAAAAAGTACGATTGCAAAACTGTACTGTATAACCTGCTTGTCTTTTTCTCTCGCACAAAGTGATTATTGTTCTAGGTAATTGCCTGGGAGCTTCACGGGTCTTATTCTCCTAGATCATAGTGAACATATTCTAAAATATTTTGCAGTTTTCCTTTGTGTATGTTTTCTCTGTCTTTATTTTTATTTTCTTAGTTGGTAGTTGATCCCGAATTCCTTTTTATCTTATCTTGATTGTCTAGAAAATTATCTTATATTAGACTTGCCTCTGACTAGAGATGATGCTCTATTACTTGCTCTTGGGATTCAGTTAACCTATTTCATTGCTTTGATGGGAGAATCTCTTCTTTCTATGCAGTTCATGCAGGTCACTGGTTCCACTATTTGCGGTATTGATGTACCAAGTCCTCTTTATTCTTCTTGGAATCATCTTTTCTTTATCTGGTAGCTAAGAATCTTGTTCTTGTTCGACATCATAGTTGCAATTTTAATCTTTTACGCTGTAGGGAAAACCAAATCTTGTAGTGTAGGATGGGTGGTTTTTCCCGTGGTAATAGTTAGTTTACTGTATACCATGTGGCGATTGATTCCTACGTCAGTTAATTCTATTTTTTTTTTTTAATTAGGGGACTGTCTTATGGAACCAAGAAGCTTTCATAATTATCATTATCATTGAGATTTTTTTAAAGTGAATTTTTTTCTATGCCATTTGAAAGATAAATTGCATTTTCAATAAAGAAAAATGAGAAAACATGACAAGGATGGCCTTTTGTGGTAATGAAACTAGGTTTACCTCTTGCAGTTTTTTTTATAGTTTACCTTTCAAGCCCTTTTACGGCTTTTACACTTTCTTCTTTCTGTAGACAGCTGCTCAACTTTGAATATTTGATCATGCTGTGCTACTGTTTGTCAATTTGTTTTGCTCGAGTAATTGTAATAGCCCGCATGTCATATGCTTTAGTCTCGGATTCGTTTGGACATCCATTAATGTTTCTAATTCTAAGTTATTATCGTTCTAAGTAATTGCCCCGGAGCTTCATTGGTCTTCTTCTCTGGATTTAAAAGTGATATATGTTGGGAAAATGACGGGATCCAATTCGGGACCCTACTAATGGGTCGGGACCTGCTTCCCATACCCGTCAGTCTTTTTACAGTTTTCAAATGGTAACGACACTAAAGAGAGGACTGATTAAATCGGATCTCATAACACGAAGACGGGGTTTCTTCCGTTCGTGATTTTAGGGATAAAAATAGGATTCCCTGAAAACCCTACGAACGGAAAAACTCACAATCCTCTTCATCTTATGTGGCAAAAATCTCTTTCTATCTTCTTCCACGAAAAGACGAAAATCTCTTGCTGTCTTCTTCCAAGGAAAGACGAAAATCTCTTGCTGTCTTCTTCCACGGAAAATCAAAAATCTTTTGCTGTCTTCTTCCACGGAAAATCCCCTTGCTGTCTTCTTCTTCTGTGAATCTCTTGCGGTATTCTTCGAGCGACGTTTCTTCCTGTGCTGTGCTATGTATTCTTTGGTTCAGAATCGTCTCCAAGCCCAGATCTTCTTTGTTCTGTGTTTTGGAATGACTCCATCCTCTCAGCGACGAGTGCACGTCCTTCTGAGAGTGTTGTGTAACCTTGGGAGACGCTCGGCTCGTGATTGCACCGTGGTTGCTGATAAAATCGTTAAATTTTATCAGATTGTTAAGTTTTTATTTTGATTCCATTCCGCAACTTCAGATTGATAAATTTTTATTTTGATTTAATTTTATCAGATTGCTATCAGTTTTTATGTGTTTGTGCATCAATTAAATATTTAGTTGTTTTGATCAGAGGTGTTATTCATTCTGAAACTGATATTTCTAGTTGTTGTTTATTGTTTTAAGTTAAGAAATATATTTCACTTCAAATCCGTTTTTTTATCTGAAACTATCTCAACTCATGGCTGCAATTGTCTTGCTTTAGCCCTGTTTGTTTGGTTTAGCTTTTTATAGGACTAATAATTATTCTGCTCCACCAATCCTAAAAGCGCCCTTTGGGTTTGTCCATTGTTATTTCACATTAGAATTCGTTTGCTTCGGATCTACTATAGATTTACATCTTGTATGGATCAGAATATTGTTAGTATAAAAAATTATTACCTGACTTGTTGATTAATTATAATTTTATAATTGTATGTGTTAGCAATTCTGTTCTAAGTTATCTGAAATAGAAAACTTCTATATTATAAATTGTTCTAACCCTTGTTTTGCAGATTTTCTTCATTACAAAATACTGGTCAGTTTGGTTGATTTCATTTTGTAGTTGTATTAAAGTGTTGCTTATCTTCTGATTGATTTTTAATTGAATAATGCTAGTTGCACTTAGCCCACACACCTGTCCCACACACTTGTTAATCTAAAGCATTGATGGCTAGGGTTTATCCTCTAGAAAATAGGATTTTATAAAAAGAAATATTTTTTTATATATTTAAGGGCTTAGATTAACATGTATGATGGATAGGTTTGTCCGTTAGGTACGTCTAGCATTACTCTTTTAAATTAGGTGTTTGCTAACCCACTTGGTCCAACAATTTAAAGATGTTAAATTTCATAATTCACCTAATGAGAAAAAGGAATTAGTAGACTTATCAAAATTAGAACCTTTGGATTGGACAAATTACAAAAGGTGGTCTCAAAAGCTGTTAATATTTATTGAACAACTTGAGGTCGATTATGTGTTTTTTTCTGATCCTCCCTCTGAGTCAAACCCGATTGAACCCCTGCTACACCTCAAGTAACACCCCCTTTTGCTCGAACTAAAACTTCAGAAATAGAGGCAAAAGCTAAATATAAAAAGACAATAAAAAGGTTAGGAGTCATTTAACAAATCACAATACAAAAAATCTTTTCAACCTGTTTGTAAACCATAAATCAGCGAAGGAAATTTGGGAAATTTTGGAGAAGAGATATGGAGGAGATGATGCTGGAAAAAAAAATATGTAGTTGGAAAATGGTTTCAATTTCATATGGTTGATAGTAAGTCAATCATAGAACAAGTGCATGAGTATGAAATCATAGTCACTGATGTACTCAATGAAGGTATGAAAATGTGTGAGATCTTACAAGTGAATGTACTATTGGAAAAATTCCCACCATCTTAGAGTGATAATAGAAACCATCTAAAGTACAAAAAGAGAGATCTCACACTGCAAGAACTCATTAGCCACATGAGAACCAAAGAAGCTAATCGCCTCAAAGATAAACAAATTTATGATTCAATTTATGTTCCAAAAGATAATTTAATTGAATCAAGTAACTTCTCCTCCAGGAACAGGTTTAAGAAGAGTCTAAAGAAAGGACCACATAAAGGAGACAATAAGAAGCAGATTGGCATCATCAAGTCCAACAATAAAAACCCGAAAGCTCAATGTTACGTATGTGGGAAGCCTGGCCACAAGGCATATCAATGCTATCATCATCAAGGGCAGCAACAGAGGAAAAATGACAAGGCTGGAAGCAAGTCAACAAACCAAACTAACCTTGTTGAAAATGATGACATTGTTGCTACGATCGTCGTAGAAGTGAACTTGGTGGAAAATAAAATGATTAGGTGTTAGACACAGGAGTTTCTAGAAGTGCCTGATGGCGAACGTGTCTATATGGGAAACCAGAGTGTAGCTGGTGTTCTTGGCAAAGACAAAATTCTCCTAAAATTGACTTCAGGCAAAACCTTGGCCTCGCAGAATAGACTTTATGCACCCTCCTCACGTAGAAACTTAGTGTTAGGTGCCTTATTGAATAAGGCTGGTCTAAAGCTCGTCTTTGAGGCTGACAAAATTGTAATGACCAGAAAAGGAGAATTTGTGGGGAAGGGTTATCTCAATGAGGGATTATCCGTTTTGAACATTGTATCTAAAATTATTAATGAAAAGCCATCCTCTAGTTTTGTTTCTATTGCTTACTCTATTAATTTATGGCATGGAAGACTTGGACATGTAAATGTAGCTTCAATTAATAGACTTAGAAATCTAAACTTAATTCCCTCCGTGAGTACAAATGAATTTTCTAAGTGTCATGTGTGTGTAGAAGCCCAAGAAGTCCTTTAAATCAGTTGAGAATAGAAACACTGAACAGTTAGATTTAATTCATACAGACATAGAGGATTTTAGAAACACACTTAGTAAAGGAGGTAGAAGGTATTATGTGACCTCCATTGATGATTTTTCTAGATACACTAGAATTTACCTCCTAATGACCAAAGATGAAGTAGAAAATTAGCTGAACAAGAAAATTAAAAGGGTTAGGTCTGATAGAGGAGGACAATATAGTACTCTATTCCTCAAGAAATTTTGTGAAAAGAATGGTATTATACATGAATTTAGTGCTTCGAACACTCCCCAACAATACGACATTGCTGAGAGGAAAAATAGAACCCTTAAGGATATGATGAATGTTATGCTTATAAGTTCTGGATTACCTGAAAACATGTAGGGGGAAGCACTACTTTCAGCCTGTTATATACTTCACAGAGTTCCTAAGAAATTAGATAAAACTCCATATGAGCTATGGAAAGGATTTACCCCTAGCCAAGGTGAGTTTACCAGCTCCTAATAGGACTAACATAGGACCAAATACCTATGATATAGTGTTCATAGGTTATACAGAAAATTCAGCTGCATATAGATTCATGTCATTAGATGAAAATTCAATATCTAAATCTACAGATCCAGAATTCTTTGAGCACCTGTTTCCTTGGAAGAAACAAAACACAAGCATAGATCCTGGTCCATCAAGTGCAGCGTTGATTTTGCCTAGTTCTTCTCATAGAGTAAATGAATATACAGATGAGCCTAGAAGAAGTAAGAGGAAAAGGACAGAGACTAGTTTTGGACCTGATTGCGTTACTACTTTCCTAATTGAGAACCCTGATAGGATAGATGAACATGTGGTATCAGCATTCCTGATCGAGGATGATCCCAAAAATTATATATAAGCAATAACTTCCGTAAATTCTAGGTTTTGGAAAGAAGCTATAAATAGTGAGTTGGACTCTATAAAGTCCCACCATACATAGGACTTAATAGATTTGCCCAAGGGGTGTAAACCTATTATGTGTAAATGAATTTTTAGAATGAAATTTAGACCTGATGGTTCTATAGATAAGTTCATGGCCAGATTAGTTGTTGTAGGTTGTACACAAAAGAAAGGTATTGATTATTTTGACACTTATTCTCTTGTGACCAAAATAGCAACTATAAGAACTTTAGTTGCATTGGCTGCTATCCATAGTTTGGTTGTGCATCAGATGGATGTTAAAACCACATTTCTTAATGGTGATTTGGAAGAGGAGATTTACATACAACAACTAGAGGGGTTTGTTGTTCAAGGTCAAGAGGATAAGGTATGTAGTAAATGCCTCAGACACATGTTTGTATTCTAAAATATCTGAATCAGACTATGTAATAATATCTCTATATGTGGATGACGTGTTAATCGTTGGCACTAATGAGAACTTGGTGATTGAAACAAAGAGATTCTTGTCCTCCCAAATTGACATGAAAGACATGGTAGACGTTAATGTTATTCTTGGAGTAAAGTTAACAAAGACAGCGCAAGGTTTCTCAATGAGTCAGCCTTACTACATGGAAAATATATAGAATTAACTGTTTTGATCTCCAACCTAGTAGAACTCCTTATGATCCTAGTATCCACCTTAAGAAGAATAGTAGCGAGAGTGTGTCTCAAATTGAGTGTACTAAAATCATAGGGAGTGTGATGTTTCTCATGAACTACACTCGTCCAGACATAGCTTATGCAATCAACAAACTAAGTCTGTACACCCATAACCTTAGTAGTGAACATTGGAATGCACTCTATCGTTTGATGAAATATTTAAGAGGAACCATGAATTGGGGACTGCACTTTGGTAAGTTTCATGCAGAATTAGAAGGTTATTGCGATGCCAACTGGGTGTCTGATAATGATGAAGTTAGTTCTACAAGTGGTTATGTCTTCACATTAGGTGGAGGAGCGATTTTCTGGAAGTCTGGAAAGTAGACCTGCATTGCTCGCTCTACTATAGAGTCGGAGTTTATTACACTTGAATTAGCAAGTCAAGAGGCAGAATGGCTGAGAAATCTGTTAGCTAATGTGCCACTGTGGGGGAGATCTAGTGTACCTGTCTTCCTTCATTGTGATTCTCAAAAAGCTATTAGGATTTCCAACAGCAATGTATATAATGGCAGAAGGAGACATATACGCATTAGACAATGCGGTCAAACAATTGCTGAGAAATAGAGTAATTTCTTTAGATTATGTCAAATCTGAAAGAAATATTGCTAACCCCTTTACTAAGGGTTTGCCCAGAAAGTTAGTTCTGGATACGCCTAGGGGGATGGACCTGAAGCCCTGTGATTGAGGAGAAAATGGTGGATACCTCTCTTGTGGTTAAATGAAGCCAGTTTCTTCTTGATATTATTTCCATCCCTATGACATGAGTTTGAGCTTTATGCTCAAATGTGAGAAACTGTAGCCTTATTTTTTGGGTGGTCCCACAAAGACGGACTTGACTGTTTCATGACATGATACAAAGCCTTTGACTCCAATATGAGAAATTGTAGCCCTTTCTTTGGGTGGTCCTATAGACGTACTTGACGGTTTCATCATTGAGTGAGGTTGAGCATGTAGTTGCTCTTGATGGATTCATAGCCTATATGTGGTGGTGCTAGAGAGACGCACTTGATGGATCCACCTATGTGAGCGTGGGGGTGTGGGCGCCTCCTACGGAAGACTAGGGCTTTATCTTACTAGAGCACTCATGAGATCCTGAGGTATGTGCATGGCCTTATAATAGCGCAACATTTTATCGCGGAGTTCGTTCAAAATTATGAGCTCGATGCGTGTTATGAGGGTCTCAAATAAGGTTCACGAAGTTCAAGAGTACTTCACTTGGTGGATCTGTTTGTTGCCTCATTTCACTACCTATCAATTCAATCGAAAGATATTGATACTTAGGTATTCGACTCTTGCAATGCCCAGAACAAATATCCATTCTTCTATGTGTCGTTTTGTACGGGATTGTTGGGAAAATGACGGGATCCGGTTCGGAACCAGACTAAGGGTCGGGACCCGCTTCCCATACCCGTCAGTCTTTTTACCATTTCCAAATGGTAAAGACACTAAAGGGAGATCGGATCTCATAACATGAACTGGATTTTGTCCATTCATGATTTTGGGGATAAAAATAGGGTTCCCTGAAAACCCTACGGACGGAAACTCAGAATCCTCTTCATCATTCGTGGCGAAAATCTCTTGTTGTCTTCTTCCACAGAAAGGCGAAAATCTCTTGTTGTGTTCTTCCACGGAAAGGCGAAAATCTCTTGCTGTCTTCTTGCACGGAAAATCGAAAATCTTTTGTTGTCTTCTTCCTCAGAAAATCCCCTTGTTGTCTTCTTCTAACGTAAATTCTTACGGTCTTCTTCGAGCGACGTTTCTTCCTATGATGTGCTATTTATTCTTTGGTTCAGAATCGTCTCCAAGCTCAGATCTTCTTTGTTCTGGATTTCTGATCGACTCCGAACTCTCAGCGACGAGTGCACGTCTTTTTGAGAGTATTGCATAACCTTGGGAAACGCTCGGCTCGTGACTCTGCACCGTGGTCGCCGATAACGTTTTTATGGCAGTGGATTTTTCCACGCTGCAGCTTCAGAATGATAAGTTTTTATTTTGATTTAATTTTATCAGATTGCTATGTTTTTCTATGTGTTTGTGCATCAATTAAATATTTAGTTGTGTTGAATCAGAGGTGTTATTGATTCTAAAACTGATATTTTTAGTTGTTGTTTATTGTTTTAAGTTTATCTGAAATTATCTCAACTCATGGCTGCAATTGTCTTGCTTTGGCCCTGTTTGTTTGCTATCGCTATTTATAGGACTAATAATTATTCTGCAGCACCAATCCTAAAAGCATCTTTTGGGTCAGTCAATTGTTATTTCACATTAGAATTCGTTTCCTTCGGATCTACTATAAATTGACATCTTGAATGGATCAGAATCATGTTAGAATAAAAAATAATTATGTGACATGTTGATAAATTTTAATTTTATAATTTTTGCGTTAGCAATTCTGTTCTAAGTTATCTGAAATAGAAAACTTCTATATTATAAATTGTTCTAACCCTTGTTTTGCAGATTTTCTTCATTACAAAATACCGGTCAGTTTGGTTGATTTCCTTTTTTAGTTGAATTAAAGTGTTGTTTATCTTCTGATTATTTTTTAATTAGGTTTTTTCTTAACCACTAGGTCCAATAATATATTCAAAAATATTTTTCGGTTGCCCTGTGTGCATGTTTTCTCTGATTTCACTTTAGTTTTCTTAGTTGGCATCTAAGCCTTGTGTGTATGTTTTCTCTGTTTTTATATGAATTCCTTTATCATATCTTATTTGAGTAGAAAATTATTTTCTATTAGACTTGCCTCTGACTAGAGATGATGATCCTCTATTAGGTGCTCTTGGGATTCTGTTAACCTTGTGGTGATTGATTCCTGCGCCAGTTAATTCTATTCTTTTTATGAAGGGACTGTCTAATAACAGAAAGTGCTTCTTCTAGATTATTCTTATGGAACCAAGAAGCTTTCGATATTACACTTTTTCGAGTTTTTGTAGATATGAATATTTTTCTATGTCGTTTAAAAGATAGATAGCTTTTTCAATAATGCGAATTGAGAAAACATAACCTGGGTAACCGTTTGTGGGATGGAACTAGGTTTACCTTTTGCAGTACAGTTATATTTGGTTTTATTTTGCTTCATATGTAGGTCACACATGGGTTCGGTTCAGCAACACCTTTGGCTTTCTCCTCGTAGATATTTCTTGTTGTTCCAGAAGAAGAATACCAGGCAACGGTTATTCATCCATGATGATTCATTTTTAGTGCTTTCGGAATCAAAGATATAGATCTTACCAAATCAATATTTTGGAAACGTTAGCTTTAGCTCTAGATTATGATTGTTATTGACTGTTGCACTGCTTGATATCCATTTATATAACATTAGCTGTGTTCTGTTCTATTGGAACTCGAACAACGTCTTCAAGTGTGGCTTGTGAGGCAAGTTTAGAATGCCAATATGAATGTGTTGTCTTCAGAATTTCATTTACAGTTGTTTGTCTTTGTAGATTCATTATGGCAAATCACTGTTTGAAGTTCTTTCTTTTTAGATGGTTCCTATTTACTTATGGCATCGGTTGTATTGCACGTGCATTGGGATAGTAAGACAACTTAATTCCACTCATACAACAATAGTTTTTCATTGGATATTCGCTGAAAAGTTTAACCACCACTACCTCACTCCTGTCGTTCATGTTTGCCTCTGAGTTGAGTACTATTTACTCTCCTTTTGCACTATTGTCTCCTTCCCAAAACTTCAAGGTTGTCTTTCCTTTGTGGAATATCTTAAAATGGCAGACGGTAATCCAACAAAACCGCCACTATAAGCAACCACCGCTATAGACTCTATTTTCTGAGGTGATTTTGGAGCCGCCTATAAAAATGTCCTTGGGTTTTTTATAGGTGGTTTTGCCAACCACTACTAAAAATATTTTTGTAGTGGCGGTTTTGTCAACCATCGCTAAAAAATATAATTTTTAGTGGTGGTTTTGTAACTACAAAATGTCACTCTTTGTACATGCAGTTTTTTAAGCCACCACTACAAATTTCTCGCTCAATTTACAAGCGGTTTTGACAACCACCACTATAAGTTGCCATTTTCTTCTAGCCAATTGTGATCCACTGGTAAAATCATTTTATTTGAAGCTATATATTCAAAATTGCATTCATTGAAACTATGCCAACCTGTATCCATTCACTCACATACATTCAAAAAAGAATGTCATTTCATTCAAAATTAAGTCAACAGGTATACTATCCATACACACGAAACTTTCATAATGCATAATGGTCACTAAAGCAGTCAAAATTAAGTTAACATGCAAACATTCAAAACGTAGTACACCATGAAGTTAGTAAAACTACAATTTCCTATAAAGGTTCCTAAAATATTTAAGGTAGTTGAATAAGAAAAAGAGACCAACCCAACTTAACTTCGTGTTCACTCCTCATTGAGATAAATGGTCGTATAAAAAAAAGGCCAACCCCATTCAACTTCTTGTTCAATCCTCATTGAGATAAATGGTCATTACCCTCTTGTGTTCCTACAAAGAATTTAACAAAATTTTAACAAATAAAAACAAAGATAAACAATATACAAGGTTATCGCTTATTATTTAGAGAAAGAATGAACAAACATAAACAATATACAAGGTTAAAATATAATTTCTTTAAATAATTCTAACCTGAATTTGGTGTTGTGCTGCCATTGCGCTCTACAACCAATTGTTGCACCTTGAGCTGTATTTGGAAAAGAAACGTGAGCTTATAATGTGCTAGTTTTCTGCTTTTGTTTTGACAGGGCAGCTGCTTTCTGTTGAGGTGATTTCATATGACACCTTCTTTGTTGTCGAGACACTGATATCGGTTCGTATAAAGAGTATGTCCCAACCAAGTTAGTAGGCTGGTTGGCATTTCTTGCTGTGACACTGTCCCATTATTTTGTGCAAATTCTATGGTGGTTTGACTTGCACCTTGTATTTGCAGCTGGGAGTCTGTTGCAGCGTGCCACTTTTGTTGCCGAAGGACCATTATAATGGAACTGTAGAGGCATGAAACAACTAATTAAAGAATAACCAAGCTCAATTGAAAGAGGTGCACAGCAGCACTACAACGACCAAATATATCCACAACAAAAAATCAGGTTCTTTCTCTTCACTTACACAAACTCTGTATATGCAATCAAAATATTCACAATAGCTTTTGAAACAGTCAATAAGCAGATTAACTCACAATTCTCAGTATAGAAGAAATATTAATCTGAAACTAAAATTATTATACAACGGTTGAGAGCAAAGTCAAACAACAATGCAGATTTAATTAAAGAAGTTTACATAACATCTGAATCTTAAATCAGAACCTTTAATAATCTTTTGAATAATGGTAGTTGCACGTAACCCACACACCTATCCCACACACTTGTTAATCTAAACCAGTGATGCCTAGGGTTTATCCTCTAGAAAATAGGATTTTTAAAAAAATTAATATTTTTTATATTTTAACGGTTTAGATTAACATGTCCATTGTATAGGTGCGTCCGCTAGGTGCGTCTAGCATTACTCTAATCTTTTACAGCAAAAAAAACTATCTAATTTACTCTTCTCATAAAATCAGAATCAGCCAACAACTTAATTTTTCATTAACATAACTTACAGCATGCTCATAAAAAACTAATAAACAAGGAGAACTACTGAATTGCTTAAGTGATTCTAATCAAGCAAGAAATCAAACTGAAAACAAAGAAAATTTATAGATTTGAAGACCAAATCTGCAGCGTGGAGAACCCACTGCCTTAAAGACTTAATCAGCGATCTCGGATGCACAATCGAAATTCAATTGTCTCCCAAGGTGGTGCAGCTCTCTTCCGGTGAGGTGCACTTGTAGCCGGAAGAGTGGAATCATCAAGAGAGAGCCCAAAACAGAAAAAAACAGCACAACGTGCTTGCACAAGGGAAACCGAATCAGAAATATTGAACTTCGAGAGAGAAAGCAAGATTGAGAATTAGAGAGATTTGGGCGACAGAGAGATTAAGCGAGAGATAGTTTTTTGTAGCTTTTAGTTTTTGGCAGAGCCCCTTTTATATCTTCTCCCATCGGTTCAATGGCTATTCTTCTTCGACGGTAGGGAGGAACTCTTCGTTCTGAAGAGTCATCTCATCAAACCCCCTTGTTGAACAACCATTCATGAACGGAAAATTCCATTCTCTTGAAGCCGTAATTTGACGAATAGATAGAAAAGGGGAAGAGAAATTTGGGTCGTGTCTTAACTCAATAAGAGGATCAGGATCCGGACCCGGACTCGGTCCCGGAACCATAATCGGACCGTCATTTTCCCAACACATTATTCCAATTTGTTTTACACTTCATTTTCAAACCATTTTAACAATGATGAGGTGATTCCTATTTCTACAATAGTTTCTATCTTTGTCATTTCACTTGGATCTAATGATGAATGTTATCGTGATAATTGGAAAACAAAATCTCAGCCTTTATTTCATGTGGTTATGTTTTACACTGTATACCTCTTATTTGAAACAATTTGGACTTTCAATATTTTATGGGGACCATAGATTTATCTTTAAAGATAGTGCAAGGTCTAGGGTTTAGGCTTTTGATTTTGGTTCCTGCTTGGGTTACCCATAATTTTTATTTCTGAGAATGTAGAAGCCTTAAGATACTTCATAATCTATGTAGGTCTATGTTAATAGCAGCTGCACATTGAATATCAAATTTGTCATGTTTAGAATTACTTTCTCTCTTAGTAAAGTATATGGGTTTTTCCTGGATGTCTTAGGCCAGGTTGGGCTATGACTTTAAAGAAAACATGGCATGGGAGTGATTTACAGTCTCTATCACTTTGGCAAGATTTCCTTAATATGTTCCACTATATATCCATTATTATTATTATTATTATTATTATTATTATTATTATTATCACTATTATTATTATTGTTATTCTTATTAGTATTTTGAAGAGGTTGAGAGTATATATCCACTAATAGTAACTCAGATACTAAATTTTCTTTCTTCTGATATCAGATATGGAGATATCTCTTCATTACGGTCTTCTTATGACTTCTTACTAATTTTTTGTGTAGATTGACACCTTTTCCATTTGCAAACCAAGGTTTTCAGGTGGGCATATGCTGGTTTCTCCTAAGTGCAAAATTATGGTACCAATCTTTTTGATGCCATAGATTCAGACTCAGAGCTGAATGGGCATATTCTAGCAGCGTCTCAGGCATTAGCACATGCCCACATGTTCACCATTGTGCACAAGTTCATCATTACAGTGCTTCCCGCTGGTACGAAGTTCTCACCGAAATAGACATCGTGGATTGCCAAGCGAGCCCATGAAGGGACATGGCCAGGAGGATGCGTATGCAAGGCTTCCTTGACAACTGCCTTGAAGATACGAAAGCTTGTTATTTATAAAACACATGCTTACAATGGCAAAAGACCAAAATACCCTTGAAGGGTACAAATACAGAAAAAACCCAAATAATGTACATAATCTAACAGCCCCCCTCAATCTCAAGATGGATCAAAGGAGCACATCTGGAGTTTGGAAAATAAATACCGAAATCGCAATGAAGTAAGCAACTTCAATAATTAATCAACAATCTGATGTTCAGAAGGTATACATAATCAACCTCAATATGTTTGGTTCTCTCATGAAACACATCATTGTGAGTAATTTGTAGAGTACTCTTATTGTCACAGTGAAGTGGAGTAGCAAAATCCAAAGAAACAACCATATCCTGAAGTAACTAATGAAGCCAGACAAACTCAGAAGTAGTGTCAGCCATAGCCCGATATTCTGCCTCAGTAAAAGAACGAGAAACACTAGACTACTTCTTGCTACGCCAAGAAATCAAAGAGTCACTTAAAAAACAGAATAGCCGGTAGTAGAACGACGATCAGTAACATTCCCTGCCCAATCAGCATCAGAATATGCAAACAAAGTAGGCTAAGAAGCAAATAAGAACAACAAACCCTTATACAAACTACCCCAAACATAACATAGAATGCGCAACACTGCAGCATAATGAAGAGAGCGAGGAGAAGACATGAACTAGCTGACAACTTGAACTACAAAACTGATATCAGGGCGAGAAAAGGTTAAATAAATCAGGCCACCTACAACCTGTCAGTAAAGTGTAGCATCAGAAAATATCTCGCCATCTATTCTATGCAGCTTAACATTAAGCTCCAAGGGTGTATCACAAGTGTTTTTATCTGTAAGAACAGCCCGAGTTAGTAAATCAAAAGCATACTTCACCTGAGAGAGTCCATAACCATCACGTAATGGAAGAACCTCCAAGCCAAGAAAATAACGCAACCGTCCAAGATCCTTTATCTCAAAACAAGATCGGAGATAGTTCTTAAGTTCAAAGCTGCCCTGCAGATCATCGCCTGTAATAACCATATCACTAACATATAACAAAAGAAACACTATACCCCGAGAAATATGACAAGTGAACAAATGCAGAATCATGAGAACTCTGGCTATAACCATACTGCACTATTTTCGAATAGAAGGTTGAAAACCAAGCACGAGGCTCTTGTTTCAAATCATGAACCACACGACAATGTTTACAAACTTGCCTAGAGAGATGTTTAAATCTTGGCGTGGGCAACATATAAACTTCTTCAGACAAATCAACATTCAGAAAAGCATTTCTGACATCCATCTAAAACAAATCCCAAAGTCAAACTGAAGCAATAGCAATTAAGACACGGACAAAAGTCAACCTAACAACAGGAGCAAATGTCTCCTCATAATCAATACCATACTCCTGTGTATAACCCTTAGCTATTGTGCGAGCTTATAGCGTCACAGATTCATTGCCTTAGTCTTGACTTTATAACCACTTGCAACCAATAGTAGACTTACCAGGAGGAAGAGTAACAAGATCCCAAGTACAACCCTTGACCAAAGCCTTCAATTCCTCTGACATAGCTTGCTACCAAAGAGTGTCAGAAGAAGCCTCTCGATAGGAATAAGGTTCATGAATAGAAATAAGAGAAGATAAATAACAATGATAGTCATCTAGACATACCGGACGGTGACGACTATGAGACAGATATCGAGACTGACCGATAGGATCCTCCGGGGAGTGATCTACTGTCAAGCAAGGAGGCAAAGCTGAAGGCGAAGGTTGGTTTGAAGAGGGCACATGAGCATCAGGTAGAGAAGGCGCAAGGGACTGGTAGATGTTAGTAGGTGAACTTGGAATAGAACCAAACAAAGAAGATACAAAAGACAGGTCATCTAGAAAAAGATAAAAAATGACAGTGGGGGACACATCAGACTGTGATTTATGAGAAGGTAAAGTATAGAATAGAAATTTTTCCCAGAAAGTAACACGACGTGAAATATGCAACTTGTTACTTTGAGGATCATAACACCAAAAACCTATTTGCTCAATACCATACCCCCAAAACACACATGACAGATTTAGCAGATAACTTTTCATGTTCAAGAGTAGGAAGTAAAACAAAACACGTGCAACCAAATACACAAAGAGAAGAATAATCAGGAGCCAAACCATTGAGAAGATGAAAAGGTGTAGAACCCTTCAGCGCCACTGAAGGCAATTGATTGATAAGATACACAAAAGTCAAAACCGCTTCACCCCAAAAAATTTTTAATACAGAAGATGACTATAGAGGAGTGTGTATAGTTTCAATAAAATGTCAATGTTTTCGCTTAGCAACCCCATTTTGTTGCGGAGTATACGGACAAGAAAGCTATTGCAGGAACCATGAGACTTAAGCAACATACAAAACTTATGGGATATATATTTCCCCCCATAATCTGAGCGAAGAACTTTAATAGATTTAGAGAATGAGTGCGAACCATGGTGGAGAATTCAATATATATTTTGTAAAAAGTTGAACGAGTCTGTAACTAATACACCCAAACAAAATAGGAATAATCGTCAACAAAGGCGACATAGTAGTGAGATCTGCCCATGGAAAAAACAACAAACGGCCCCCAAATATCAGAATGAATAGCATCAAATGGGGCTAAAGAATGCACAACACTAGTATTAAAGGGTAAAGCAATATGCTTGCCAAGTTTACTACTAATAGATTCCAATAATTCAGAAGAAACAAACCCCAATTAGCCTGCATTAATCAATTTGTGAAGAGTACACGAACATACATAGCCCAACCGATTATACCAATGTGAAAAATCAGAACTATGAGTAGAACTCAAATTACTATGTAATGAAGAAGCAGCACCAAATGGAATATTCAAAGCATCTAGTTCAAGCAGTCTTGCATCACGACCTGTCCCAAGAACACTAATGGATCCTGTACCTAACTTTAGAAGAGGAAAAAAGAACATGAATTTAAGATCACACAATTGACCAACATATAACAAATTTTTTTACAAGCGAGGCACTAAGAGAGCATCTGAAAAACAAAGACCAGAAGAGGTACAAACAGAATCAATGTATTCAACAAGAAGATCGGAACCATCAGCAGTGTAAATTGGAGAAGAAGAAACAAAAGAGACAGAGACAAAAATAGAGGAATCAAAAGTCATATGATTAGACGCACTAGAGTCAATTATCCATGAATTGTTACCTGTATTGACAGACAATGTAAAATCTGAGGAAGTACCTTGACCAAGGCCAGCAAGAGCCTATCATATCTTGCATATCCATAGCTAACGGGGCAGGAGTGGGAGTCAGAATTGTACTAGAGGAACAATCAGTAGAAATAGAAATGGCCGTAGCGCATCGTACAAAATTAGGATTCTGAGTCTTCTTGAGTTTTGGACAAGTCAACTTCCTATGCCCATACTCCTTGAAGTAATTTCAACACACCAGAGTCATGTCTCAAGAAGTACTATTCTTATTAACAATGGAAGAAGGAGGTTGTCAAGAGATAACCATAACATTGTGGATATCTCAGACTGAAGAACCCCTGGAACCATAAGTAAGACGATGTGTCTCCTCGGATATGAATTCTTACAAAGCACCCTCGATAGAAGGCAAAGGAATTCTACGAAACACAGAGGACTGAATAGACACATAATCATCAGAAAGCGCCATTAAGAATTAAACTAAGTGAATCCTCTCGACATGTTTATGAAAAACCTTTGTATCTGCAGTGCAAACAAATTTCGGATCCATAGCAGCTAACTGATCCCACAGTATAGACATCTAACTATAAAAATCATATATAGATTGAGTTGGAGTTTGTTTTAAAGATCGAATATCAATTTCAAGCTGATACTGCTCAGCAAAATTGGTCCCTTTGTATCGATTTTTTAAAAATAGCCAAGAATCCTTTGCATTCTCAAATTTGCCTACCTCCAAACTAAGAGAAGAGGACGAAACAACACTGGCCAACCATGTAATATTCCGAGAATTATTAATATCTCATTCCTCTATAGCTTTAGAGGTAGAATCATCAGTCAATTTACAATCACCAGTAATATACTTCCATAAATTCCTATCTTTAAAATTATTTCGCATAAGGAGGCCCAATGAACATATTTAGTCATATCTAACTTAACAGGACGAAGACATCATTAATAAATATAGCACGAACAAAATCTCAATCGCAAATTAACAAAATTACATACTCAAATTGCAAGTGAAGAAACCCAAAGGACTTGATCTGAACGAGCCTTGGCTGGGCTTGTTTGGTCGGGCCCTCTCTGGTTAACCCTAGATGGTGTTTCCTTTCTGGAACAGAGCCAACAGAGGTCGCCGGACAAAAGCAGTGCCAGAGGCGGAGCAGAGGCGATGGTGCGGCGAGGGAGCTGAAGCGGTGGTGACAAGAGGGAGTGGCAACGGTGATGACAACCAAAACATAAAAAAAAAAACCTTCAATGCCAACAAGGAGTTACAACTAACTCCAAAATCGGCTCCAAACAACCGTTACAGAAGCAAAACGCTGGAGATTCAACGTTCACTGAACAACCGGTAGTGACAAATCAATCGGCGAAGAAAACCGAATACCGAAATCACCTCACAAACCTTTTAAAACTAAAAATTAAAGATAAATCCGAGGAACCAGAGGCAAATCAAAGTTCCTGACAAAGGTCCGTGCCGAATTGCTATGGAATGGCTGAGAATCGGTGCCAGAAAATCCAAAGAGTTGAAACCGTGGTTTTAGGAAGATGACCGAGTCGGACTGGGTTGACTTGCTCGAGTTGTCCGAGCCGAACCCAAGTGAACCAATTTCAGGCCGATTTGAGACCGAATCTGACTGAGTCGAACCGAATAGGCTCTGATACCATGTAAGAATAACAAAAATAGATACAAAAGGGTTAATCTCCTATTAACAATTGAGGTATCTATAACAGACGTGCTTACTATGGCAAAAGACCAAAATACCCTTGAAGGGTAAAAATAAGGAAAAAACCCAAATAGTGTACATAATCTAACAAAACCCAGGCTGTGAATGCACCAACAACATCATCAATTTCAGCCTAAACTTATAGTTTGGATTTCCGGGTGAAGAACCATTCAGGCCAAAATCCGCTGTAGGAGGATGGCAACAATATCAGTTCCCCGGAAGATCATTTCCAGTAAACCTAATTCGAAAGCATTAGTCATAATATAATAAAACTGTGCTTCAAGAACTTTGCTTAAAAATGGAATCAACCACTTCCAAAAAAAAGAACTTTGCTTAAAAATGGGATCAAACTCTTCCAAAAAAAAAAATTTGCCAAAAAAAAGGGACACTCGATATGAGAAATTGAAATCTTGATTGAAGTTGGAAATTTCATGCTCATATCTTTCTTGCAAGGGATGGAGAAGCGGAGAAATGGACATCAATTAAGAGTCAGTGCGGATATATAAGTCAGTTCAGCTCGAGTCAACTGAACCATTCAAGTTGAACCCTTACTTAAGTCACCCTGACCCTATTGAAGACCATTTGGTTGGTGGACTAATTGGTCATAAATAGGTTAAAAAATTTTAAACATAACCAAGAATTGAAAATAATACGCCATGTGGAATAATATAAAAGAAGAACTTATGTTTTATATTTACTGATCATAGACTAGTTTTAGGTATATGATAGATATTTTTAAATGGAAATATCTGTTATACCTAATATACATAACAATCATATGTAGACCTAAAACTGTAAATATACAATTCTGATGCATATGATAGATATTTTTATGTGTTTAATGGGAATAATATAATATTTTAGCATAAACTACATATGCATAAGATATGAGATTTTTAATTTATACTATGCCATAAGGAATTGAAGTTTTTAAAACTTTTTTTTTTATATTTTCTGATTTTTTATATATATTATGGTCAATGCGTAGAAGGTCCTTCCTGTGGATAGAATGAAAATGTGGTATTTGAATGATCAAAATAGACTTCATATGAAGTCTAGGAAAGGAGCATACCCAACCGGTGGTTATGAACAGCTCGTCGGCCGTATAAACCGAAAACATACCCAACCACCGGTGGAATAAAATCCGGCAGTTGGGCCTGATTTTGGTCAGATTCATATAGGCCCTTTAGCCCATTTGAAATTCAATTTTAATCGAGACATAAGTTCCCACGCCCTGTTACGTGTGAAATGTGAGCGCGCGTTATGCTCGTAACGCGCACCTGCTCCTTAATCCAGCTCCCGCCTGGATACTTGATGAAAATCGTCAAAGTATTCTCCAGTACGCACTCCGTCAGCCCATCTCCTGTATTCTCTTCTGGCCGAAAGTCGTTGAAGCATATCCGTTGGCCTGTTCACGGCGCATGTTCTCCTCCGGCCGATGACCCAGCCTCCATTAGCCTTGGGGTCCGAAAACCCATCCATTGGAAGACTCGGCACACATTCCGGCTGTCTCCTCCACGTTCCGGCCACCTTCCCAACATCAAACTCCTCCGATCTCGTCGCCGTCAAAGGAAGGCCCTTCCCCCTCGCTGGGAGAAATTTTGTTTCTTGATACTTTAGCATTGATGGAATTTTAAACTATTTTTTTCATTCGACTCGCTCTACTGTTTGTGAAATTCGATTTTAACAGAGAATCTTTCCCTCTTTGGTATTATTTTTTTTCTTTTTAGATGTTAGCCGTTTTGTTATTTGAATTATATGTGTTGATTGATTTTTTTAATTCAATGGTGCATGTTTTAGATGCATTTAGCTGTTGATTTTACTTTCTCTTGGTAGGGCTGTCGATTGTGTGTATTTCAGTGCTTCAAGTTTTGTATGAGCTCTCGTTAGTGTTTAACTATTTCAATGCTTAAAAATTGTTAAATTTTTTACTTCAATGGATTTGGTTTTGTTTTCATATTCTGATAACATGCATATGAAGTTTTACTTTAATTCTGTCTCTGATTTCCTCTCTCTCTCTATCTCTATCTCTCTCTCTCACTCTCTTGGTTTTTCCTTTCTCTCTCTGTTCTCTCTCTAATTCTCTCTCTCTCTCTCTCTCTCTCTCTCTCTCTCTCTCTCTCTCTCGCTCGCTCTCTCTCTCTCTATCTCTCTCACTTTCTCTCAAAATGTGCTCTCTGATTTCCTCTCTCTCTCTCTCTCTCGCTCGCTCTCTCTCTGATTTCTCTCTCTCTCTCTCTCTCTCTCTCTCTCTCTCTCTCTCTCTCTCTCTCTCTCGCTCTCTCTCTGATTTCCTCTCTCTCTCTCTCTCTCTCTCTCTCTCTCGCTCTCTCTCTGATTTCCTCTCTCTCTCTCTCTAATTTTCTCACTCTCTCTCTCTCTCATTTCCTCTCTCTCACTGTCTTGGTTTTCACTATCTCTCTCTCAAGTTTTAAATTCCTCTCTCTCCCCCGTCTCTCTCTCTCTCTCTCGGTTTGTTCTCTAGTTAAAAGTACTATCTCTCTCAATATATCTCTCAAAATCGTTATCATTCTCTAATTCTCTATCTCTGAAAATCTGTGCACTCTCTAGTTCTCTATCTCTGCAAATCTGTTTCACTCTTTAACTTTTCCACTGAATTTTGTCTCTCTTTTTTTTTCACTTTCTATGTTTTTACTCATGTTTAAACTGTTCGTTTGCTCTCTTGTTTTTTCACTCTCTCAAAATCTGTTTCACTCTCGATGTGTTAATTAAAAGCAGCTTGGTTAATATGTGTATGATTATCCCGATTTCTGCATTTGATAAGAATTTAAATGATGAAATCCCTCTAAAATTTTCTCTCTCGGTTTTCTCTCTCCTTCCTCTCTCTCCTCTCTCTCTCTCTCTCTCTCTCTCTCTCTCTCTCTCTCTCTCTCTCTCTCTCTCTCTCTCTCTCTCTCTCTCTCTCTCTCTCTCTCTCTCTCTCTCTCTCTCTCTCTCTCCCTCTCTCATTTTTCTCTCTACTTAAACACAATTTCTATAAATCAACATTATGTTTCTACCAAATCTCAGTGTGAGAAAAGCAGGATCAAGTATGAGGTTCATTGCGCTGCTCCTTCACTTTTGCCTCCTCTTCTTACTCTTCCCTCTGGCTACTCCCCTCAGGTATGCTTGGGTTTTGATATCTCTAATTCATAATTACTTTCTAACACAATTTTTTATTTCTTTATATGAATGATTGAGATTTTCGTGCTAATTTCGTCTGTTTATCGAATAATTTTGTTTCTTCCATGGACAGTATGAAGAGACCAGTTGAGCAAACTTCCCCATCTGAGGATTCATGGCAGCCTCTCCCTCAGTCCCCTGTGCCGAGGCCTCCCCCGCAGCCATCGGCAGGCGATTTCAAAATAGCACTTTTCTGGACTCTGGAGATCCCACAAATAACACAGCGTTCTTAGGTGTTCTTAGTTTTTATTTAAGATTCAATCCAATCTTCTCAGTTTCAGTGTATTGGTTATTCTAAAAAAATCGTTTAGTTCTTTTGCTAACTATGTATAACTACTCAAATAAGTAAATTTGAACATGATGTTTTAATAGTGTGCACTGGGTACTACTATAAGTTATATTAATTACAGCCACTTTTTAATTTTTGCATATATACTGACACTAGCTGATGAAGGGATCTCATTAAAGACTCACAAATCCAATATTCAAATGGCCATCTTCATTAACTTATCAAGAAGAAAGATTGGTCCCACACATTATTAATAAAGAAACGGACCTTGAACAACACAGTAATTAAACAAACAGACCTATCCCGATCTACTATTGGATCCACCTCATTTCTCCTCCGACTCCAGGGAGCCGTTGGGACATCGAAATATCTATATATATGTATATATAATATATCTATATAGTATATTTATAACTATATAATCTATATTGAAAAAAAAATGCTAGCTGCACCTATATATAGTATCTGTCTGACATACATGACGTAACCAGCTAATCTGAAACATAGTTGCTTAGGATTTGTCCTTTAGAATTAAGGAATTTAGAAAATAAAAAATATTTAATTAATTTTTAAAGTTTTCCTATTGTTTGGTTACATCAGCACGTTGGATAGGTACTGTAGCCTAGGTGCAACTAGCATTACTCATATTTTAAATATGAAAAATAATATCGGTACTTTCATATTTTATTTTGAGGTTTTACGTCGATGACATGGCAACTAGTTGGTGGTCCAAGTAAGAGAAAATGTAGGATTTAGGGTTTACCCTTAGAATTGAAGATAATATTTAAAATAAAAAGTAAAATCTTTGTCTATTTTATACAATAAAAAATATTTTTTTATATTTTTAGGGGCTTAGATTAACATGTACTCCTTATATTATATAGAGTAATGTTAGAGGCACCTACCCGACGCACTTAGCAGACGCACATGTTAATCTAAGCCAATAAAAATATAAAAGAATATTTTTTTTATAAAATCCTATTTTCTTGAGGATAAACTATACGCATCAATGGTTTAGATGGGATAGGTGTGTGGGCTAAGTACAACTAGCATTGTTCTATTATATATTCTTCTTGTACTCAGTCTCGAGTCACTTCTTTAAAGTATGAATAGGTAAATACAAGTGCTTTGACTATAAATATCGTTTCACTCCATATGGGTTTCTACAAAGAACAAAAGCCATGATGTTTTCCACGCAGCTCCTCCAATTTTTCTTTTAACAGAAGGATTCACTTTTTCCAGTCTGTGGCAAGGAAAGAAAGAATTTGAAGCAGAGATAGCGAAGCAGTTGAAGCTTCTCGTCTTTTCATTCTTACTGATCCAAAGACCCATCTTCTCTGTGCGATAATCCTGTGCCAGAGTCCTATTCTATATCTCTCCGGTGAATACCAAAACTATGGATTGGGTCTTCGCCGTTGGAGCCTACCCACGTCATTCTTTCAAAAGTTGTAAGTTCCGGTGCAGCTGTCGTCTTAGGGGAACGATGAGAGGTCTGGGAACAAAGGGCCAGAGAATCTATTGGGATTTCGTACCCACGTCTGTGCATGGTTTATAACTCTTCTCGTGTCGAGGTGGGCAATGGGTTAAAACCTGATTTTCTCTAACCCAATTTTTTCTCCTTAACTGGACTGGCAGGTAGAATTCGTGTCACAATGTAAACCCAACCCTTCGCAGTAAAAGTTACAGTACTGCTATCATTTTTTTCTTGTTCTAATTAATCACATAAATTTTAAACGAAAAGAAAGAAGGGAAACAAAAGACAGTAACTAATTTTTAAACTCTTAGGGCGTGACAATTACTGTTTTTCACCCCGGAGGCAAAAAAAACCGTTGCCCAAACTTCCTACAACGGTGGAGGCCTGTCGAGTATCAACTCTGTAGCCGGATGCCTCTACCGACGTTTTTTTGACGGTCGCTGAAAAGGGCAAAAAAAAATTTTGAGCATCCGCGATGGGGACGCTAGCTCATCGTTCTAATGGTAGGTCCGTCATATTTTGAGCGACGGTTACGACTTTTAGTTCATCATACACCTCTAGTGCATGGCTTCTGACAGAGGAGTAACGGGACATGCCAATGAACACCATTAGAGACCTCACATTATAATTTCTTATTGCTGAATCACAAGAAAGAAACTGCATGTTAATTACCACTAAATGGGTCCTGTATGACTCCTTTTGAAGACGATGGAAGCCGAATCAGATGGAAATTTATTATAAATTGATGATCAAGATAAGTTCAATACGTAGAAGGTGCTGCTCTTGACTATTAGACGAAGCACAAAATTATTATAATAACTGCATGCATTCTTGATTGAAGTTAAAAATCTTTCCCACTTTGCTTTCGTTGTTTGTGAAAAGAAAACCATGATTGAACTTTGACTTCGTTGTTCTTAAAAAAGAGCTTTTCCTACTCTCGTAATGTTTTTTTTATGAGCGTCATATTCAATTGCACCGAATGAAAATATGGCATTTGAATGAACACATTATATAATTTCAATGACGAGAAGGTGGCGCAATTTGAAACGATCAAAAAAGACGCATCAGATCAAGGAAAGAACCAAGTTGCTACAAATTGCAATATCATGGTCAAGAGTACGACTCTTGTTTGGCACTTTATCATTGTTATACATATTATATTGGTTCTTGAAGGCAGTGTACGTGACCAATTTCTCCAGAATATGAGTAGATAAATGCAAGTTTCTCCTCCGACTCCGCGTGTTCGAAATTCAAAGCTGTGAGCTCCGGGTACCAGTGGGATGCGTCTGCTCTGCAGTTTCCTAGCTAATTAATTAATTTGTTCGGTCTGCGACAAGGACCATTCCTATCAGGCATCTATAAATTAACATGGGTGGAGTCTACCAAATCTCAGTGTGAATTAAAGAGCACAAGGCATGAGGTTCTTCAAGCTGCTGCTCCATTTTTTCCTCCTCTTCTTACTCTTCTCTCTGGGTACTCCCCTCAGGTATGTTTGGTTTTGATATCTCTGAACGATGCTAATTAATTTGCTGAGTTAATGGAATAATTCTTTCTCTGCCATGGCCAGGACGATGAGATCACTAGAGCAGATTTCCCCATCTGGTGAGTCGTCGCAGCTATTCCCTCCGCCCCCTGCGCCGAGGCCACCGCCGCCGGCAGGACGATTTCCTCCGATGGGATCACGAAGTCCGCCGCCTCCTGTAGCACCGGGAGGGCCGATACCATAAATAACACTTTTCCCGACTCTGGAGAATCCTCTCGTAACACACATCGTTCGTTGGTGTTTTCAGCTTTTATTGAAGATTTAATGCAGTCTACTCAGATTCACTGAATTGGTTATCCCAAAAAAAAATGGATAAGTTCTTCTGCCAACTATGTATGTGTAAGTTAATTTGAAGTTTGAACATCATGTTTGTGTGTATTGTCAGTAGAGTACTGCTGTACTTATGCGAAGTACTCATCTGATGTAGAAGTCAATCTGAAACAATTAAAATAATTTTTTATATTTTATAAAATCTTAAATCTAAACGAAGGTTAGTTAATTGAGAAAGTAAAATGATAGACAAAGTCCCTCAAAATTCCACTTTCTCCTGTTAATTAGTACTCTTTCCCAAACCCCCTGAAACTCTCAATTCTAGCTCAAAATTAGGAGAGAAATCAGTCTCCCTGGATGTGTAAATTGGAAGGCCCTATGAGAATTCATTGTCTCGCTCCAACATGTAAAATTTTCAGATCCCTCCAATTCTTTCTCCCCAAAGAGTGCTTCCGGCCGGTGTAAAAAGCCCAAAGCGAAATGAAAATCAGGAACCTGAAGATGCCAAAACGCCTGAATATTTGGATCCGATGGAGACCTGCACTTGCACCCAAAGTTTGGGGACCAACACCCTGGAGGTCAACCGAGAGAGGTTTACGAACGGCGTCACGGACACATGCCAGCTCCCACTCTGCCAGCACTTTTCTCCTTCTGCCTTTCCCTCTCTTCTTCTTTTTCATTCTCCTTCCGCAGTCTGATCTCCTCATTTTCTCTCTCCTTCCACTTTTCCCACTCCTCTACCTCATCTTGCTCCTGCTTTTCCTTCAATTCCTCTCTCTGAGTTGTTAAAAAGTAATTTAGTTCGCCGTGAAAAGTAGAACTATCTTCTTGTCCCCCTCCGTCTATTCGTCGGGTGCCGCAGCAAATAGATGAATTTAATTTCGAGAAATGATATCAGTACTTCGAAGTTTTACTTCGAAGTTTTACAGTCTGACGTGGATGTCTTATGTGGCATCCACGTCAGCCTACTGGCAAAGAGGGAGAGAGAGAGAGGCCGGGCGGGAGAGGAGAGAGGCCGGAGCGGGAGAGGAGAGAGGCCGGAGCGGAGAGGGAGAGAGGCCGGGCGGGAGAGGAGAGAGGCCGGAGCGGGAGAGGGAACGAGGCCGGAGCGGGAGAGGAGAGAGGCGGGCGGGAGAGGAGAGGCCGGAGGCGGGAGAGGGAGAGGCGGAGCGGGAGAGGAGAGAGGCCGGAGTGGGAGAGGAGAGGACGGAGTGGGAGAGGAGAGAGGACGGAGGCGGAGAGGAGAGGAGGACGGAGCGGGAGAGGAGAGGGAGGAGGCCGCCGAGCGGAGGAGAGGCAAGGGGAGGCGGCGCAGGAGGCCGCCCGAGCGGAGGGAGAGGAAGGGGAGGCGCGCGAGGGAGGCCGGCGGAGGGAGGAAGGGCCGCCCGCCGGCGCGCCTCCCATTCCTCTCCTCCCAATCAGCGGCCTCCGCCCGCCGAGGCGCGTGAGGGAGGCCGAGGCCGCCTCCGCCCTGCCGCGCGCTGCGTGAGGGAGGCCGAGGCCGCCGCCCGCCCCCGCGGCGATTGAGGGAGGCGAACCCGCCTCCGCCTCCGCCCCGCGCGGCGTGTGAGGGAGGCCGAGGGCCGCCTCCGCCCGCGCGGCGGCGTGGGGCGGCCGAGGCCGCCTCCGCCCTGCCGCGCCGCCTCCCCCTTCCCTTTCGCTCCTGCTCGGCGGCCTCCCTGGCCCGGGAAGGGAGGCCGAGGCCGCCCGCCATGCACCTCCCCTTCCTCTCACTCCCGCTCGGCGGCCTCCTGGCGCGGGAAGGAGGCCGAGGCCGCCCGCCCGCGGCGTCTCCCTCCTCCTCTCCCTCCCGCTCGGGCGGCCTCCTCCCTCTCCCTCCCGCTCGGCGGCCTCTCTCCCTCTCCCTCCCGCTCCGGCTTCTCTCCCTCTCTCCCTCCTTGCCAAATGGGCAGCTGACGTGGATGCCACATAAGACGTCCACGTCAGACTGTAAAGACCGACAGTAAAATGTCGCAGTGCGTATATCGCGACTCTTTAATTTCCCACTCCTACTGCTTTTCCTTCTCTTCTACGTACACACTCTACTTTATATATAATTCACTAGTAGAAAACTGGGTTTGGGCGAATGGTTCCGTCGGCATGAAAATCGGCCGGCGGATCTGGGCCGTCCACCGGCTTATTAGTTTTTACAAAACTCATGGGCTTCCTCCTACTCCCTTTCTTCTCCCTCCCCCGTAGGGGTGTAAACGGTATCCGATTATCCGCTCTACCGTCCGACCGATTACCGTTCTACCGTCTGTAAACAATAAATAATATTATCCGTTTACCGTTCTACCGATTACCGTTCTACCGTTTAATAAATGGGACGGAAACGGAAATAACTCTTTCGTATCCGTTCTACCGTTCTACCGTTTAAATAGGGTAATATGGTAAATTTATCAATCTTTTTTATGTTTAACATTTTATTTTTATTAATTGATTAATTTACCAAATATACTCTTCACACAATGAGATATCATATAAATATTATAGAAAAAAATATATTTTACTTATTTACTTTTTTTTATAAAATAAAGTTCAAAAAAATATTTTACTTATATGAGTTATTGAAAATAATGACTCATTGTCCATTGGCTTAGAGATTTTACAGTTTTATACATAACAATTGTCAAAATAACATATTTGAGTTAAGTTTCTATTATGGTTTTTATTATGCAATAATTAATAATTTTTGTAACAATTAGAATATGTGAATATTTATTAAATCAATCAAATTTCTTAAATTTACTTACACAAATTATTATATTGCTATAATTGAATGAAATTTATTAAACTTAATATTGACTATACAATTACCTCATTAAGCAATAGTTAATACCTGTCTATGTCCTTAATTAAATCAAATAAACATCTAATAAGCAATATTATTGGTTTAGAATCTTAATTTTGTTTGAGTTATATCTTATATGAGTGATTGTATATAATGACTCATTGCTCATTGGCTTAGAGATTTTAGAGTTTTATACATAACAATTGTCAAAATAACATATTTGTAATAGGAGTTAAGTTTCTATTACGGTCTTTATTATGCACTAATTAATACTTTTTTGTAACATATAGAATATGTGAATATTTATTAAATCAAACAAATTTCTTAAATTTACTTACACAAATTATTATATTACTATAATTGAATGAAATTTATTAAACTTATTATTGACTATACAATTACCTCATTAAGCAATAGTTAATACCTGTCTATGTCCTTAATTAAATCAAATAAACATTTAATAAGCAATTTTATTGGTTTAGAATCTTAATTTCGTATGGGCTATATCTTATATGAGTGATTGAATATAATGACTCATTGCCCAATAGCTTAGAGATTTTAGAGTTTTATACATAACAATTGTCAAAATAACATATTTGTAATAGGAGTTAAGTTTCTATTATGGTCTTTATTATGCAATAATTATTACATTTTTGTAACATATAGAATATGTGAATATTTATTAAATCAACCAATTTTCTTAAATTTACTTACATGAATTATTATATTACTATAATTGAATGAAAATTATTAAAATTATTATTGAATAAACAATTACCTCATTAAGCAATAGTTAATACCTGTCTATGTCCTTAATTAAATCAAATAAACATTTAATAAGCAATCTTCCACAGTTTTACTTATACATCAACCAAAATAAAATTTACAAGTATTATATGCCATTGATTCATTTATTAGAAAAAATTTGATTTTTGTTTTTCAATGACCATGGGTCTATGAGTCCATTATCAAGAACCACATATTAAATAAAGTAACACTTTATTGACACCCAAAAATTTCAAATTTTAAGATTGTTTATCATATTTTTTAAAAAAATTATCATCATTCTATTACTCCAAAGTTTTAAAAAGCAAAGATCCAATTAATAATTTCTAACATATTCTAAAAACAAATCCCTAAAATCTACCTTGTTATAAACTTATTAAAGGCAAAGTCCTAAATCTATTAATCTAATGACTTATGTGATGTCAGTAAATATATAATAATAACTACACTCGGTGACTCACTGAGTCACTGTCACTACTCATGCCCTATAAAAGGCTAAATGCCCTAATCCAACTTCCCGTGCAATTGTTCAAACGTAAATCCACTCCAGGCGAGACGGAGAGGCGATTCATGCGACCATCGAGCTACCACTACCAGCGTACCGCTCACCTCTTGGCAAACTCTGTCTAAAGCCGAGGTATTTTTCTTCTTCCCTCTGATTCCTCTCTTTTTCGTCTAATTCCTCTCTCTTTTCCGTTTGATTCATCTCTCTTTTCCCTCTTATTTCTCTCTCTTTTACCTCTGATTTCTGTAATTCCTGATTCAGTGATTCCATTCTCACCAGTCTCGTCTCCATTTGTCTGTTCTCAGAGTCTTCACACCGTTGTTACATCGACGCGCGTCCTCCTTCCGTTTGTCCTCGCTGTTGCAGAAGTGGTCGTCTCTCGTCGAAATCCTTTCCAGCTCTTCTCCTCCCTATTTCTCCCTCTCTTTTTCCCTTCATTTTTCACTTTTCTTGTTTTATGGCTAAAATATTTGTTTTCAATTTTCTCTTTTATCCTCCCTATTTTATCTGTTTTGCTATTCATCCTCTTTGCTCTCGATTTTTTCCCTTCGAATCTGTTTTACTGTAGCTTCTATTCTGCTCTTTTTCTCTTATTATTTTCTCTGTTGTTTGCTTTACATTTCTTATAGTTCGTTGTTTATTTTCTCATTTATTTGGGATTATTATCTCTTAATCCACAAATTGATCTCTGTGTTTGAATGGTTAATTCAGCCTCTTGACGGTTTGTCTGGTCGATTGCCGACTGGTACCAAGAAATCCAAGAAATGGTACTGCCGAACGTCTCAGGAACTTTCCCAATAGGAAATGCAGATGAGCAGATGAGCAGCCTTCGGTATTTCTAATTTTTGCTGGGGGAACTCAATTGTATTGAAGAGATTTGGCTTGTGATTTGTGAGGTGGAGAGACCTATTGTAACTATATTTGTAATTTATTTGGTTTTTTAAATTTTTTTAATTACTATCCGATAAATTTATATTAATCTGACGAAATAATCGGGCCGGAACATAAGTAACGAAAATAGAATGAAAATAAACGGGCTTAAGAAAAATTATATATTAATCGGAACGAAACTAATCGGACGAAAACGGTAGAGAAGCATTTTCGTCCGATTATTAATCGGACGAAAACGGCAAAAATGAAGCGAAAATAATCGGACGAAAACGGTAACGGTATAAGATTTAGTAATCGGATACGGTAAACGAAAATGGTATTTTCGTTACCGTTTAGTTCCGTTACACCCCTACTCCCCGCCCTTCTCCCTCCCCTGGGCCTGTCGTCTTCTCCCCTCCCTGCGCCCGTCTTCCCCTCCCCGCGCCCGTCTTCCCCCCCCCCGCGCCCGTCTTCCCCCCCTCCCCCGCGCCCGTCTTCCCCTCCCCTGCGCCCGTCTCCCCTCCCCGCCCGTCTTCCCCTCCCCGCGCCCGTCTTCCCCTCCCCGCGCCCGTCTTCCCCTCCCCTGCGCCCGTCTTCCCCTCCCCCGCCGTCTTCCCCCCGTGTCTTTCCCCCGCCCTCCCCTGCGCCCGTCTTCCCCTCCCTGCGCCCGTCTTCCCCTCCCCTGCGCCCGTCTTCCCCCTCCCCGCGCCCGTCTCCCCTCCCCGCGCCCCCCTCCCCGCGCCCGTCTTCCCCCCCGCCCCGCGCCGTCTTCCCCTGCGCCCGTCTTCCCCCCCGCGCCCGTCTTCCCCTCCCCTGCGCCCGTCTTCCCCTCCCCGCGCCCGTCTTCTCGTCCCCCCCCCGCGTCCGTCTTCTCCCTCCCCGCGCCCGTCTTCTCCCTCCCCCGCGCACGTCTTCTCCCTCCCCGCCCTTCTGGCTGTCATAATGATTTATTTTGATGAAATTGAGGACATTGGTCAATTTAGACATATTAGTTAGCTGCACTTTAATGGACAGGCTGACTAGAGAGGTAGTGACACATTAGCACCTTGCTGTTGGTCCTTTTCTCTCTGACTTGGCTGTCTCCGCTTTTTGTCATAGACTTAGCCGCTTTTTGTGCATTTTTTAGTTGCTCTTATGGTTGTTGTAGTCAGCCTTGTCACCTATCTTGTTTTTCCTCTCTTTAGACTCTTAATGAGTTCTTCTTCTCACTTTTATGAGATGAGTAGTTCTGGACATTTTTGCATTTTTGTAATTCCGTGGGCATTTGTTAAAATTTTTTGTGTTGGTGGATATCTTTTAATTGATGGTGGCTACACAAGAAGGAATATCATATTTTGAAAATGATGGAAGAACTAGTAAATCTTTGTTTTTCACCATGAAAGGGTTCTAATTTCTTATTTCTAATAGAAGGTAGTCATATTTAATATTTATGTTGCCAAATATTTTTATTTTTATTTTTCCTCTTTTCCCTCATTTGGTTCTGTTTGTTTCCATCAGTATGATGTTTATTTAGTTAATTTAATATGCAAACTGACAAATTGTTTTTGCAGGAATATGGACATATTGTAAGGTTAGCAACGCATAATAACTTCTGCAATTTTGTGAAATCAGCTGGTGTGGGATTTTTTTCCACTAGCTGGTGATCCCCTGTATTCTCGCTGGATGTAAGGGGTCTTAACTTTTAAGGAGGATTTTCTAACCAGAAGATTTTTCTCATTGTTTTGATTTGCATAGTAGTCATATAGGCATTAATAGTTTATTTCAATGGTTAAATATGTTTTCAGTTGGTTTTGGCTGTCCAAAAAAGTTAATTCTATGTTCCTTGTGGATAAGTTCCTTCGAGGATTCCAGCTGTAAGTCAGTATTTCTTGGATTTGGCAAATGGTTAACTTGTTAACTTGTTTTTCTTGATGTATTTTGGGAAGTTGGGGGTAAGTTTTCTTGCCTTTAATTATATAATGAAAAAAGGCTTATGTAGTGCATGGATTTAAAATACCTAAGGCGGACAAACATGAAGGTCTCAATTGCATTTATTTGAAGTTATGTCCGACATTTTTGGCCTAGTTGCTGTTTCATGTTCCAGGAAGATGAACAACTTGTGGATATGTTCCTCTCCTTCTGTATGTAATTTATGAACAGTAAAAAATTAAATGTCTGTCCTTTGCAGAAGAGAAACATTTTGTTTATCACACCCTCATCTGTGTCATCTCTCTAGCTCTCTCTCACACTCTTTTATGCATGATAGATTAAAATATGATCATTACCTACTCTTTAGCCCAATTGGGCTACAATAAATAAATCACAACTTTCAAAAAAAAAAAATGATCATTACCAGTATAACTAAAAATTTGGACAAATGTTGCTTTTAACAATTTAACCACATATCAGATCTGTTTCCTTACTTTACATTAAAAGCTGGTGATGGGAGCCTCTGTGTTTTTAGTGAGTTTTCGAGATGCTTTTTGTGCAATGGCAATGAATGACATTCCAACAATGGCTTAAATGTTTCCTCTTCAAATGTTTTCTCTTATACGAATTTTTCATATATCTTTAACTATTTATTCTTGTCAACAGATATGGCAAGAAATAAAGGTTTTCTACCTTCTGGACCATCTGAGATACCTGAACAAAGGAAGCAGCTTAAGATTATTATAGATTCTCTTCTTCCAGCATGCATCAAATCAGATTTAGAAACTGGCATCCCTTTTACTGCTCAGGCAATTATTGCAAACCCTCCTGCTTATGGTGGGTACAAGCATTAAAGATTTGACCTGAAATTCAGCACTAGTCTTACCCATTTTACTCTGTTATCTCCATACTACGTTGTTTGCATAACCTTGTCACATTTGTATGATTTCATGTCTTTAATTGATACTTCTTGTGGTTTTCCATTGCCTTTTTGTTGTACTGCAATGCAAATTGAAATTAAGTTTTTATTTTGGCATTTTTGCTTGTTTGAGTGCTGTTTGTCTAAATTCTTCTGCAATTGGTATTGCCATTCCCTCGAAAAATAGATCTAATGATATTTCCATTAATTATGCATGCAGGATCACGATAGTTCTGATAACATCCAATGTCTTCTGATGATAGAGTCTCTGATGACATGGCACAAGGTTCTAGGGAACGTTGGGATGTTATTTTGTTCATCACCAACCAAAGTCTGGGAGGGTACTACTGCAATTGCTGCTTTTTAATGGGATTTTGCCGAAACCAACCTTGCGTATTGACCTCGTAGTCTCAGGAAGGATTGCTTCCTATTGATCATTCAGTCCTTATGATTAGTTTCCTGAAGATTGTTTCTATTGGGATGTTAAGCAGACAACTTGTTAATACTGTGACGTCAGATAAATTCCATTATAAGCTTGTGAGCTTCCTTATCAGATATCAGATTTTCCACATTAATCTGTATATTCTCTCTCTCCTCTCTCTTGCCTCTCTCTCTCCTCCTCTCTCCCCCTCTCTCTCTCTCTCATCTCTCATCTCTCTCTCATCTCTCTCTTCTCTCTTCTCTCTCTCTCTCTCTTCTCTCTTCTCTCTTCTCTCTCTCTCTCCTCTCTTCTCTCCTCGTTCTTGCTCTCTGCTCTCTCCTCTCTCTCTCTCTCTCTCTCTCTCTCTCTCTCTCTCTCTCTCATCTCCCTCTCTTCTCTCTCTATGCTCTTCTCCATAATCTATTTTTTTTATTTTTGCAAACATTCTGCCGATGCACCCCTGCACATCGGGGGAATCCATTCCGCCGACACTTTGCGGTCCGTCGTTGGATGACCAACTCTGCCGAGGGCTCCCGGCGTCGGCCAAGAATATTCGTTCGTGTGACTGGTGTGTTTTTGTCTTGCGACAGGTTTTTTCATTGGCCGAAGACTTTGCTGATGTTCCAACGACGTTGTCTTACCCGTCATTGGAATGTTCCGCCGATGCCTTTTGGCTGCCAGCGGACTGAGCTTTTTTAGCAATGATAGAAAGAAAAAAAGCAAGACCAAAAACAGGCTTGAATCTTGATTGATTATTAAAAACTTGAGTTCTGTAGTGACTCGGGGAAAGACTGGACAATTCTAACTATACAATAACAAAGAGTAATGCTAGCTGCACTTATGCACAATACCTATCCCACATATAACCATCTAATCCTTTAAAAATATAAAAAAATATTTTTATTTTATAAAAGAATAATGTTAGCTGCACTTAAGTTACCTATGCAATATACCTAATGTAACCAGCCAATAGGAAAAATTAAAAAAATAATAAAATATTTTTTATTTTATAAATTCCTAACTAGCATTTTCTTTTCTAAAGTCCTAGATTCTAAAGGTTAAACCCTAGGCATAGGTGGTTTGGATTGGCTTGTACGTGGGATGGGTATTGTGCAATAGGTGCAGCCAGCATTTTCCAAAATGTGTAATGTTAGCTACACTTAGGCCACAATACCTATCCAACGTACAAGCCAATCAAATAACTAAAAATAAATAAAATAATTTTTTTTTAAAAATATTAAATTCTAAATGATAAATCCATAAGCAAATGTGTTTCTGATTGGATGGTATGTTAAATAAGTACTGCACATAGGAACAAGTAGCACTTTCTTAAAAAAATGATATTAGTAATTTGAGTAATGTTAGTTGCACCTAGGCCGCAATACGTATCCGACGTACATGATATAACTAGCCAATAGAAAAAATTTTGAAAATATTAAAATATTTCTATTTCATAAAATCCTAAATTCTAAAGAATAAACCCTAGGTAACTATTTGGCTAGTTATGTTATGTATGTCAGATAGGTACTGTGCATAAGTGCAACTAGCATTTTCATAGTAATTTTACTCTGAGGTTTACATCGTGGTGTGGCAATGTAGTTGGCAGTCCAGCTAAGAGATAATTTTGGGTTTAGGGTTTATAATAGTATAAGAAGATAATATTTTATCACCAAGTTTATCTCTTATTGGATTGCAACGTGGATGCCACGTCAGGATGTAAACTCGTGCAGTAATACTCCGTATTACTCATATCACCACTCAAAACGATAAACCCTAGGCAGTCGCGTTTCAGATCAGCTGCTACGTCGGGTGGATACTGTGTAGGGGTGCAACAAGCATTTTTAGGTATATAAAATACTGTTACTTCTTTACTTTTTGCCGGTGACACCGATAATGAGGCCTAATTAAAGAGTCATACAGCCAATCAAATAGCGTCTTCATCAATCTATCAAAACAAATGAGATCGGAACCACACAAATTAATCGTATATAATTGATGTTAAAAGAAGCAATTAACATCTCCATTATAATAATCTTATTATGATAAAGGAAGATACAGTTAAGTTTCTTTGCAGACTTGCAGTTCACGGTAAAATTTCCATGCTGTATATATAACTCATTAAATAAACACCCTCGCCATTCTGGACGGGTTATTTTGAAGATAGGTAAGTTCATTTGCATTTTATGTGGATTTATTTAAATTAAAAATATAATTTAAACTTAAATATGTGGTCATTAATTTCTTCACTGCTTCGAATAAATGTACCAAATTGAACTCTGATTAGAAAAGGATCAGTCCAATAACAAATTATATTTTATGTAAAGAAAATATTAGGTGCTTATCTCTTGATGGTATTGATAGGGGGTCACAGAATTGAAAGAAAGGGGGAAAAAATAAAGTCGTGGATAGGGAATCCGAGATCTACCACAGTACGCCCAAGCTTGACCAAAATTCTTCAAGTCTTTGGCAATTGACTTTTTTTCCTTAGTCATATATTGTCTTTTCGATCTGCACCTAGAAAAGTGAGGAGATAAGCGCATGCATGTTTCTTCTCCACAGAGGCGCAGACCCATATATAGAAATCTAAATGACAAACGTTAATCCTAGGCATGCATCAGTAGTTTAGTTTGACTGGTATGCGTATTGTGCAATATGTGCAAATAGCATTTTCCTTAGTTAAATTCCAGTATAAAGCTAGGTACCTGAGCTGTTTCATGATCTATAACATAATTAGTACTGAAATTACAACTAACTATTCAAAAATACTATATATCATGTATCATGCATATATATGTTTCACCTTAACTAAACCTGAACTTGACTCAAAATTACGTGTTAAAATATATCATCTTCTCTAATCTTTTACAATCTGTGTGCAAAATGAATCTGCTAGGATCCTACATCGACCTCCACGAAACTACATAGAGATTGTACAGAAACTGAGAAATAGAAACAAACTCATCAAAGACAGTACTGCAAATACATAATAGCCTGCACGACCAACAAGAACGTAGGTAGAATCAGAGAATGCACAGGTCAATCAAATCAACGGCCTACGTACAGATCGTAACTACCGATATATACTTTCTTGCCACTCGATCGTATTCAATGTTTTCCTCCAGTAGGTGCAGCAGGGGAACGTATTGTATCTTTGTTCCCGCAGGCGCCGCTCGGCCTCAGAGCTCTCTCCTAAGCTCAGCAGCAGAAGGTGGCAAGATCCTGGACTGCCGAACAGCTAGAAAAATTATTATATCTACAATATACACGATTTATAAACAATTAAATAGATACAAATTAGATACAATTATACGAGAAATACTGGTTAGGAACTTCCAGAATGTCATGAGAGCAAGTAAAAGAGCAACAGAACGAACATGGAAGAACGTGGATTCCCTATTCCAGACTTTGGCGGCACTCAGCCTGCTAGGAGCTTCCTCCGTGGCTCTACAGCCTGAGGTGACAAGGTCCTGCAATATTGCCGAGGAGCAAGACATGTTACTCAGCTCGTCCATGTTATTAGACAAAATTTATAAACAAATATTACAAATTATAGTAATTATAGTCATATGGTCCTATTTAAGCTCATAATTAGAGAGGGATGTGGATACTGTGCGCATAGTGTTACTCATAAATTAAATAAGTAGCAGCTTCTTGATTCTGGAGAATCATCACGTAACATATGGTTCCATGGTGTTCTTACTTTTTAGTTTCTACTAACATTATAAAGCAATTTTACTCAGTTCCATTAATGGATATTTTAGCGAATAGTTAACTTACAATGTAACACAATAAATAAATTAGAACCCATTCTCAAGCAGCTGAAAGCATTTTACTTCAACTCCATCCCTACATCCATTGCACCCGACCCATTCTGGACTGGTTACTGTAAGGCTCTCCGGGGGACTAAAATTTCAATTAAAGAGTTGCTATTTGGAAAATAAAGTGTTCTAAACAGCTCTAAAAGATATTTTTCGGTACACTTTGTCAAAATATTTAGCCAAACGTGCCTAAAGATAGGCAAATTCTGCAAACTATGTATAATTACATAAAGAGTAATACTATATGCACTTTATTGTACATGCACTTAGTGCACTTCCCCCTCACTGTAGTGGTGAGACATTTAAATATTGCTAGTGTGGGTCTCACAGCTACAGTGAGGAGGAAGTGCACAAAAGTGCACCCACAATAAAGTGTGTATAACCTTTTTCTTACAAAAATAGACAAGTTAACTTAAAAAGGAAGATATACCTCCAATGACTTCCGACAGAGACGAATATGATGAGAAAACATAGACGAATATTCAGCGCCAACAGAAAAGATTTAGGTAAGCTCTTCAAGTGCGGTTGGATAATAAATTTCTTTTCATATGAGAAGATTTCAGGGTTCTAGAAGAGCTTCAAAAGAAAACTTCTCCAAAAAAGACTCTTTCAAAGAGATAATACATCAAATAGTCCTTTTACCTAAGAGTTTAATTAAATGTTGTTGCCTGACTGGATTGATTGAATTAACATTCTTAGCTATTCTGATTGTCTTTCTGCCAGACTGGATTGATGAAGAGGATTAACTAACATACTGGAATATTTTGGCTGATTGGATTAATGCACTGAAAAAAGTAGTGGAAAGTTGTAATAGATTCCACTGATTATTACTGTTAGGTATAGAAGGATTGTGTCAGTCTAATAGTACTTGTTCTGGGAATGAGTAACAACAATAACTTAACAATCTATGAAAACTCTAAACAAGGACCTTCTTCTAGAACCCACAAGCTGAAAGTTCTAATTGATTTTTACTCGTGGCTGGTAAATGAAATATATATGTGTCTGATCCATTGTTCTCTCTTTTAGTTCAAAATTTGAGAGTATGCTTTATAGGATCCATGGCCAGTTTTTTTCAGTTACAAAAGGAGTTTAAAGCTGACACGTTTTTCAGTAGGCTGCAGTAGGTGAAGTCCCTTTTAATTTTAGGTTCACAATGATTTTAACATTAATCTAGTTTATGATAGTGATTTTGATTTTATATGAATTTCGTAGGTTGAGAGGAAGTACTGTACTGTGTATCAACTTTCTGGTTCGTGTTAGGTGTTGTTACAAGATTTACAAGGTTTTTCATCTCTCTTTTATTATTCATCAAACACTGTTAGGTGCTGTTAGAATTACCATTTTATGCATAATTTCACTTATTAACTATTTGTCATTTTTTCGTAGATGAGACACGTGATGTAGACTGGAATAACCCCCTAGCTCATAATTGAAGTTAGATGAAGATAGAGCATTGAGGATGGAAGCGGTTTTTTTTGTCAGGATATTTTTTTTTTCACTTTTGTAAAACCAAAATTTTGGCCCACATTGTAGTTTTTAATTATAATTTAAATATAGTGCAATTGTAGATGATCTATAGTAAGTGTTGATTGTGGATTTTGTTTTAATTGTATGTTATTATTAATTTTAATATGTTGTCATGAGTAAACAGGTGAACTGATGTCAAATAGTACATTTTTTCAAAAAATATTATTGTCGGCGGTTCTAAAAACCGCCATTAACAACTATAAAAAACATGACCCGCGGTTTTTTAAACCGCCATTAAATATTGTAGAAGTGTTTAATGGGGATTTTTGAAACGGCCATTAAAAATTGGAGAATGTTTAATGGCAGTTTTCACAACCGCCATTAAAAACATTTACTGGTGGTTTCGTAAAACTGCTAGGAAAACATTTCTTTTCGCTGGCGGTTTTATTTTTGCCGATAAAAATAAATTATGTACCGGGAGTTAAAACCGCCAAGAAATGCGTCGGCAATACTTTTGCCGACATAATTATTGCCGGCTAAACGAAAACTGCCAGGAAAAGTATTACCGGTGGTTTTAACCACGTTACTGGGGGTTTTAACTCCCGGTACATAATTTATTTCTAATGGCATTATACGTAAAAGATAGTTGTCTAGTACTTCTTTAGAAGCCGATATTCTTGAAAGAACACTACGAAAGAGAAAATACGTATTAACTATAATTCAATCTTGATTTGTATTTATGGTTGTGAGTCATATACACAAGGTTTTTTCCAGGAGCTGCAATAGGCGATAGCGGTTTAACTATTCAATATTTTGGGGGCACTCGGCCAGCTGCGTCCATTCTTCGAGGCTCTCCAGAATGAGGCCTGCAATATTATGCAGCCACAAATGTTACTGGTCCATGATAAACAAAATCTATAAACCTTAGCAGTGAGTGAGAAACATTGGTTATCATGAACTCCCAGAATATGAGATCAAATATAGGAGAAGAAAGAACAAAAACAGAAGAAAGTAGCTGATTCTTGATGATATATATGGAAAACCAACATACCTCCAGCGACTTCCGATAGAGAAAAGTAACATGAGTAGGAAATAAAAACGACTGAACGTCCTTACAGACCTCATTGATGTCATATGGCTGAATCCCTGAAAACAAACATAGTCTATCTGGCTCCTCTTATAAGACGATAGAAGCAGCAGAACCCAATGGGAATTTATTATACCTTGATGATCAACAAAAAAAAATTCAATTCGTACATAGAAGGTGTTGGAAAAATGGCATATGTTATCGTCCAGCTGGTTATGTCCAGGTTGGGTCAGTCCAGGTTGGGTCGGTCTATGTTGGTTCAGTGCAGGTCAAATGTGTGTCCTAATATTATTAACTGTTTGGTTACTCTATCGCTATAAAATGGTTAACTCAATATCCTCTTTATGAGGATCTTAACTGAACGTGTCTCCTGAAAAATTTTATCCATCATCCTTTTCGTTGGGCAATCTCTCTCTGTCTAAGAGTTTTGTACTGATATCTTGTTCGAAGTTCTTGGCAGTCTTGGACGGACCTCAAATCTCCATCGAAGAGTGCATGTCTAGGAAGATTGGCTGCATTACCTTAGGAGACTTGACAGTAGGACTTTGCATTGGTGGTCGCCGAATCCATTTTTCAGGCAGTGGGTTCTCCACGTCGTAGCCTCTTCTCTTAAAGTGCTAAATTCTTCCTACTACTTTAAATATTGATTTACATTTATTTTATCATGATCTAATTATTTATCTGGTTAATTCATGAAGCTTATGATCTGTTAATTATTGTTTTTTTGTGTAAGTTATGGTCGATATGATCATACTAGTTGAGAGTTTGATTCCTGATAGAATTATTTTAATAAAGTGTCTGTTTGATTTAGTTGAATTCTGGCCATAAGTTCCCACATAAGGTACTGGTCTTGACTATCAAACCAAGTATGAAATTTTGTTGCAATGCCTAGAGTCTAACACGTAAAAAGTTGCAGTCTTGGTATAATTGAGAGTTGGAAATCTTTCCAACGTTTTCGTTTTGTTGTTCATGCAATAAATTCTTTCATACTCTGGTCATCTTGTGTGGAGCCTTACGCATCCTTACTCCATTGTACTGAATGAAAATGTGATATATTTGAATGATCAATTTAGACTCAATATAAAGTCCAGGAAAGAAGCAAACTGCAGCAAGGAAGCCTCTTCTCAGTTTCCTAATTAATTTGGATTGCTACCTATTGGTTGGTTACATGTACATCAGATAGTAACTGCATCTTAGGTGCAGCTAGCATTACTCTAATTTAATATGGTACGTTTGATGCGGAAAAACACATGCGCCCATTGTTTTCTCATCATTAGGGTTTGGCTACTCAAACTCTGAACCCAATTAGCTAGGAGTCCTAAAAATCCGAGTAAGTTCAGCTTGAGTGAATTGGACCATTCAAGTTGCTCCCTTACTGCTTAAGTCATGACCCAATTGAAGACCATTTGGTTGGGGTACTTGGTCGTAAAATGGGTTCAAAAAGTATAAGGGTAACCAATTTTTAAAATTAAAATTTTATTTGAAAATAATATGCCATGTGGAATAATATAAAGAGTAATGCTAGGTGCATCTAGCCCATAAAAATATAAAACAAATTTTTTATTTTATAAAATCCTATTTTCGAAAGGATAAACCCTAGGCATCAATGGTTTATAATAACATGTATGTGGGATAGGTACTGTGGATAGGTGCAGCTAGCATTTTCCCAATATAAAAAAGGACTCATGTTTTATCTTTAATCATTATAAAATCAACCATAGTATCAATTAAGCATATTAAGCGTAAGATATCTACTCATTATAGACTCAAAACACATGATATATATAAATCTGTCCACAATGACCACCGCTACCCCAACCAGGGCTGATCCCGATCAATACATTAAATAAGTAGCAGCTTCCTGATTCCGGAGAATTAATCCTCACGTAACATGATATCATTCTGAGGTGTTCTTACTGCTAAGTTTCTATTAAAAATATAATGCAATTTTCCTCTGTTCCAATGTGTATTTTAGCTTGTAGTTTGCTTACAGTACTGTAAAGCAGTAAATAATTTAGAAGCCATTCTCAATCGAGATATTCTGGACTGGTTACTGTCAGGCTCCCTTGGAACTAACGTTTCAATGAAAGAGTATTGCTATTTGGAAAATAAAGTGTTTTAAAAGATCTCCAAAATGAAGCTTTTCTTAGAAGTGCTCTGTCAAAGAACTTTACAAGGATCGGAGCTCTTTGTCAAAGAGCTTAACCAAACGTCGCCTAAAGATATGTAAATTCTTCAACTATGTATAATTACTAAAGTATACATTAAGCTAATTTAAAATGGAAGGTATATAAACCTCCGGTGACTTTCAACAGAGAAGAATAAGACGAGAAAACACAGAGGAATCAACATCATCAGAAAGATTTAGGTAAGCTAGGTAAGCTCTTTTCCCAATGTGGCTAGATAATAAATTTCTTTTCATAACAGAATATTTCAGTGTAGATTTTGTTTTCAAGGAGAATCCTATGTTTCACCACCGGGAGAGTGACCTATATAGAGGAAATCGATTGAACATTGTGAACAAGATAATTCTTTTTTATAAGGCAGCTGTTGAGTTTTCTTGGCATGTTCCGTGTAGAGGTGTGCCCTGTGGAGATGAGAATCTGGTGTTTGTTGTAACAATCGGTACACGACATTCTTATCAGTTACACGACGTTCTTAACAGTGTATCTCAAAGGGTAAATGTATACATGCTAAAGTATAAATTAAGCTAATTTGAAATAATGGAAGAGAGATAAAAGATGCAGTTAAATGATGTGTTTTATTTATCATGTATTAAAACAGAATAAGGTATAAGTCATTCAATCTCCATGAAGTTGGCAGTGTCCCGCATGAAGATTTAATGGTTGAAGATGCTATGACTCTTTCATTTTTTGAGGCTGACAAAATTGAAGTCCTCACCATCGCAGACATCAAATAACAGTGAGATGAAATCAAGTTATAAGTTGGGCAAGGTGGGAAAGTCTTTTACTTTTGATGAGGGTGTTTTTGGCATTGGTATAGGGAAAGAAATTGGAGTAGAATTAGCCGGTGAAATTCCAGTTTCATTCGATTTAGGAGAGCTTTCAAAAGAGTTTGAATTGCCCCTAATCAGTCATGTAGCTGACCTTGAGCATCAGATGTTGGGTGAAACATCCAAGAGCAAGACTAGAGCTGAAATGCTGGAAAATTAGAAACCGAAGATTTGGTGAGTGAGTGAGATCTGACTGTGTAAGTTGTTCTGAGCTCTCCTCCAAATAATGTCAGTGATTTCGAAAGGCCAATTGATCTATGTCCTGAAGAGGCACTTGAGTTGCCTCCTCTAGGTGAAGGGTTGTTCCCTTGTCTTCAAACAAAGGATAGAAGATATCTAAGGTCAATTGATCTCTCTTTTTGGAAATGCAAAGAATAATACCGGCCTGATCATGCAAGTTTCAAGTCAGTTTATTGTCCCAGATGAGATGGGTTCTAGTATTATGGAAATATTGCAATATTTGGCATCTGTAGGAACTGAGAAACACTCTATATAAGCAAGCAATTTGATGCCTCTAAATGATATCATAGGAAAAAAAATGCAGCAGGTGTTATGAGAGACTGCTCCCTTCCTAGAGTCTAGAGAAAGGGAGAAAATATTACACCAGCTGCCGCTTGATGGAAAATCAGTAGATTGTGGATATGATTTCTTCCATGGGAGTAAAAGAGGACAAGTGGTCATCTACGATGGATATGAGTTCAGTTAATGGATATGAGAAAAGAGGACAACGGGTCATCGGACGTAAACCCATCCCCAGCACCCATTCTAGATAGGCAAGTTCGTTAATTTGCAAATTATGTAGAATTACTTAAATATACATGTTAATTTAAGCTAAAAATTGAGCTCATTAATTTCTTCATTGCTTTAAATTAGTGTACCAAATTGAACACTGATAATTAGAAAAGGATCAGCCCAGTAAGAAATTATGTGTTATGTAAATAGAAAATATTAGGTGATTATCTCTTGATCGTATTGAGTGGGGGTCTTTATGGGTTAGATGATGGGGACAGAATTGAAAGAAAGCCCAGAACTACCACACAACGCCCTAGTGTGACCAATTGATTCTTCCAAGTCTTTGGCAATTAGCTTTTTCTCCGTAATCATTTATTGTCTTTTCTGCAGAAAAGTGAGGAGAAAAGCGCGTTTCTTCTCCGACTCAGCAGCGTCCTCGAGGCTCCAAAGCTCCACAGAAGCTCAGACCCATAGACGACTTCCCATTCAGGGATCTATAAATCAACATTCTTTGCCACCAAATCTCACTACGAGAAAAGCAGGATCAAATTATGACGACTAGGCAGATAGTGAGAAATACAAACAAACCCATCAAAGATACGTAGAATCAGAGCATGCACAGGTCAATCGAATCACCGGCTGGGTGATGTCAGGCACCGTGACCTGATGCAGCGTAGGGCCCCTGATCTGGCGGCGCTCGGCCTATGAGCTCCGAAGCTCAGCAGGAGGAGGTGGCAAGATCCTGCAATGCCGAACAGCTAGAAAAATTATTTTATGCACAATATACAAGATTTCTAAACAATTAAATCGATACAAATAAGATATAATTATATGAGAAATACTGGTTTGGAACTCCTAGAATGTCATGAGGGGAAATAGAAGAGCAAAAGATCGAAAATGGAAGACAGTAGGTGATTCTAGTTAGTTCCTGGCAATTCAGGAATATGGAAGATCGATATACCTGATCCGGTGACTTCCGACAGAGAAGAGTACTAACAGGAGAAAACACATGAGACGAAAATGGAAGACAGTAGGTGATTATATTATATTAACTGCATACATTCTTGATTGGAGTTTAAAATCTTTCCCAATATGATTTCGTTTTTTCTGACAAAAAACTTCTTGATTGAAATTTTAGTTCGTTGTTCTTAAAAAAAAGTCTTTTCTACTCTCGTCACTTTTTATGAGCCATACGCATCGTTATTTAATTGTGCCGAATGAAAATATGGCATTTAAATGAACAAACGGACACATTATATAATTTCAAAGACGAGAAGGTGGCGCCATTTGAAATGATCAAAATAGACTCATCAAATCTAGGAATGATTAACCAAGTTGCTACAAAATTGCATGCCCAAACAAGGTCAAGAGTAAAACTACTATTCTTCCCTTTCTCATAGTTATACATATTATATTAATGTTTCTCGAGGGCAGTAGAGTGACTCATTTTTTTTTTAAGATGAGTAGCAAATGCGAGTTTCTTCACGTTACTCCTCCATATTTGCCTCCTCTTATTACTCTTCTCTCTAGGTACTCCCCTCTGGTATGTTTCTTTTTTATATCTCTGATTCATAATAACTTTCTACCACCGTTTTTTTCTTCTTTTTTTTTTTTTTTGTATGAATGATTGAGGTTTAAAATCTCAATTTTCATTCTAATTTGCTCTGTTTATCGAATAATTCTGTATCTGCCATGGACAGGACGATGAGATCACTCGTGCAGGTTTCCCCATCCGGGAGTTGTCGCAGCCATTCCCCTCCACCCCATGCCCCTAGACCGCCGTCGCCGGCAGGACGATTTCTGCCGACGGATGACGAAGGCCTCCTGTTGCACGGAGAGGGCCCATACCATAAAATAGTACTTCTCTCATCCTCATGTAACACACACAATATCGAACGTTCATTGAAGATTCAGTGTATTGATTATCCCAAAAAATGGATTAGTTCTTCTGCGAACTATGTATAAGTAGATTTGAAGTTTGAACATCATGTTTTGTGGGTATTCTGGGTATATATTCTATACAGTCACATCTTTAATTTTTGCCTTGCGACGCTGATTATGGGCCCTCATTATTAAAGACTTACACAGCCAAATCGAATAGCGATCTTGTTAATTAATCTAAACAAATGAGATCGGAGCCACACAAATTAGTCGCATATTGATGGCAAAAGAAGAAATATCCCCATAATAAGCTCATAAATAAACACCCCCAAAAGAGGCCATGGACGTTATGCATGACCCTTGTTTAGAATCTGGAATGGAGCCACTCCAGCCAATTTGAGAAAATCACACTCACGATTCTGGACTGGTTATTCTGAAAATAGTGAAGTTCATTTGCAAATTATGTAGAATTACTTAAATATACAAGTTAATTTAAACTTGAATATGAGGTAATTAATATCGTGGTTGCTTTGAATGAATGTACCAAATTGAACACTGATTAGAAAAGGATCAGCCCAATAACAAATTATATGTTATGTAAAGAAAATATTAGGTGATTCTCTCTTGATGGTGTATGTTGACTGCGGTCTTTATGGGTTAGAAGATGGAGGTCGACAGAATTTAAAGACAGGAAAAAAAAAAAGAAAAAAGAAAAAGAGTCATGGATAGGGAAGCGTGACCAAGATTCATCCAAGTCTTTGGCAAATTGGCTTCTCTTTAGTCGTTTATTCTCTTTTCTGCAGAAAAGTGAGGAGATCAGAGCGTGTTTCTTTTCCGACTTTGCGTGCTGACGGCTCCAAAGCTCTGACGACTTCCTGTTCAGGATCTATAAATCAACATTCTTTAATGTCTACCAAATCTCAGTGTGAGAAAAGCAGGATCAAATTATGAGGTTCTTAACTCAGCTCCTCCATAATTGCAATCTCTTGTTACTCTTCTCTCAGGCGGCTACTCCCCTCAGGTATGTTTGATATTAACGTGTTCAAGAAATGAGTAGAAGAGGTTGAAATTATTAACGTGATCAAGAAATGTGTCATTAATGAGCAGGACTTGGAAATTTTGTTGCACTAATACATAGTCTAACACGCGCGGAGAAATTGCAGTCTCGACTGAAGTTGATATTAACGTGATCAAGAAATGTATCATATTATTCACTAATATATCCTAACAAATGGTCGCTACTAATATGAGTTTAAAGTATGTTGCAACTTGATCAGTTAAGCAATACCATGATTACTATGTAATTCTTAATATCTCAAAATACAAACTCAAGTGCTAAAAGCATTTTAAATTAGAAAACTATACATCAAAAAGGAGATGAAGTTTAATTCTATGAACAATACCTAAACTGGTTTTTGTTTCCAAACTATCTTGCAGGATAATTGTAAGTCCAATAATTGGCAGAATGTAAATTTACTATTTATTTTATTGAGGATAGGTATAACAAATACTTTTAACTATTTAATCCAGAACCAAAATATTAATTTCAGCACAACAAGAAGGAAATGTAAATATTGATAATAAATCTAATTCAAACACCCGGAGAGTAAGGAAACATAAACAATCTAAAATAGTAATAAAAATACAAATTAGATTTTTTATAAATCTTAATTTAATAAAACAAATAGTAAACAAGAAATTTAGGAGCCAACAATTAAGCAATGCTTAAGCACAGGAAAAAAAACAACAATCTACAAACATAAATTAAAACAAGAACTTATCAGATTGAAGCCGCGGCGTGGAGAAATCCACTGCCTTAAAGGGGTTAATTTATGGCAATTTCAGTGTCAGGGACATCCAGATCTCTGAGATATCTCTTTTTTGAGTTAGTGGAATTGTAGTTAGTTATGACATCGGATTTTCCTTAAATTTAGGAGCGACATCGAAATCCCACTTGCCGTGTAATTTAATACTTTTGGTGAAAATTTTTATCTCTCCTAAATAGGTGGAATTTTGAATTCTCCTAAATTCTCTCACCACACCTAACATGAAAAAAATAAAATAAGGGTCTTTATTTACCCAGAATTTTATGTCAGTGACTTGAAATTCTCCGTGAAACATTGTTTTCTCTTTGGACGTTAAGGCGTTATCGACGACCATGGTGCAAAGTCACGAGCCGAGCGCCTCCAAGGTTAGGCAACACTGTTAGATGGAGCACTCATCGCTGAGAGGATTGGAGTCATTCAAAAACCCAAAACAAGAGGACCCATGGGCAGAAAACTTTCTAAGCAGCTGAACAGTCAGAATGAGGAAGAAAAACTCAAGCAGAGAGAGAGACACGCAGTGAGAAAGAATGAATAGTGAGAGATTGAGAGAAAGAGAAAGATTTATGTACCTTTGGGTTTTCGAGAGAACCTTATTTAACTCCTCCCAAAGTTTCAACCACATCCTTTCCTCCAACGATAAGGAAGCATTCTTCTTGCTGAAGTGTCACCTTCCCAAAGCCATCGATGAAGAGACATTTCAGAACAGAATTTCAGATCTCGCCTCTTCTCTCGAAACCCTATCTCCCCAAAACAGCGAACAGACAAGAAGTCTTTGGAGAGATTAGGTCATTTTCAAAAGACACATTCGGGTCCTCAATAAGAGGATCTGGACCGCGACCCGGACCCGGACCCAACTCATGGGAAAAAAAAATGCACACACATGGTTATCATTATCGTTACATATCGGCTGATACATGCCTATGCATATCAGTTTCCTTAAGTAAGAAAACAAGATACGGGGGTCGTTTCCTTTTATAGATAACTAGCCCTGGTATCGTCTGGTATCATCCCATAGTGGCAAGTTTCCTAATGTATCAAGGAAACTTGTCGATAAGGAACTTTAAATCTTTCATCCAAATCGTAATATGGTGAATCACAGAGTCAAAAATCGTTCGACATCTCAAAAAATTTGGTGAGTTTTGTTTTGTTTTTTTTTTTTTTGGCAAAATCCGTCCCCATCTAGCGATAAATTAAACTCTAGGTGGAACCGTTGCCGGTGAACGACAAACTATTCCGCTGCGGTCGCCGGTTGTAAGGGCGGCTGGAACGCCGACGCATCCAAACTAAGGTTTCTCAGCAGCCGGTGATAAGAGGTTAGAGATGACCACCGGTGATCCGGTCCCAACCCCACGAGTTGGACTGGTTTGGACTAGTACTTTGACGGTGGTTCAATAAAAAAATGTATTTATATTAAAAATTCGATTAAATGCCTTGATAAAATCAGTTATGGATGCAATTCGGCACATAGGTAGAATAAATTTTTTTCTACTTTATGGTATATTTTTTAGAATTTTAATTTTTTTTTAAAAATCCTCAATATATGCAATATTGTTTAATGATGGGTTTGGTTCCAAGTGTATACATTATATTTGATATTATTTAGTAAAAAATAAAGATAAATAAAAAAAGTGAACAACTAATTTAAGTAGTAATTTGAGGTTACTTATCATATTAATGGTGATATTTGTAGATCATATATATTTTACGTACTCACAAATAACATTAAAAATCTTGTTATACAATATTGTGATAAGTGCAAGGGAGAGATTAAGTGTTAGTATTTCAGGCAGTTATTTCTTCTTCTTCAATTTTTTGTATTAATAAAAACATATCATTTTTCATATTAATAATATTAATAAGTTTTCTTATAGTATCCATATTTATTACATGTGTATCTTAACCTATCCATGCTACACAAGACTCCGATCATGGTGCAAGAGAGAGAGACTAACTAGTTATATTTTGAGCAATAATGTAGTTTTTTAAATATTTGAGTCAATAAGAACATCATACGTTATACATTGATAGTATTAATAAATTTGTTTGTTTTCATATTTTTAATAAGTTTTCCTAAAGTGTTTATACTCTTTACATGTGTATCTTTGAGTATCCATACCTACCCATGATACGTATCCGTTTCCGTAGTGACCGATACTTTGCGTCGTATATCCAATACTGAAAACCTTGCACGCATGCAGGCACTTGTCCATGTCATTTTCCCAACAATCTTCCTGTAATGTATAACTCAGTGGTGTTCTTAGTTTCTCTCAGAAATTAAATGAAAATATTTTCAGTTCCAATGTATTTGCTAGTGTTTACTTGGAAGCTAGTATAACTCAATAAATTTAAGAAAGCACTTCTCGTACGTAAACCCATCCCCACCACCCATTCTGGATAGGTAAGTTCATTTGTAAATTAATTATGTAAAATTACTTAAATATACAAGTTAATTTAAACTTAAAAATGAGGTCATTTATTTCTTCATTGCTTTAAATTAGTGTACCAAATTGAACACTGATCATTAGAAAAACGGATCAGCCCAGTAACGAAATACGTGTTATGTAAATAAAAATATTGGGTGATTATCTCTTGATCGTATTGACTGGGGGTCTTTGTGGATTAGAAGATGGGGATAGAATTGAAAGAAAGCCCAGAGTTACCATAGAACGCCCTAGCGTGACCAAGATTCTACCAAGTCTTTGGCAATTGGCTTTTTCTCCTTTATCACGTATTGTCTTTTATGCAGAAAAGTGAGGAGAGAAGCGCGTTTCTTCTCCGACTCAGCAGCGTCCTCAAGGCTCCAAAGCTCCACCGAGGCTCAGACCCATAGACGACTTCCCATTCAGGGATCTATAAATTAACATTCTTTGCCACCAAATCTCAGTACTGCGAGAAAAGCAGGATCAAATTATGACGTTCTTTAAGCAGCTTCTTATTAATTTGCCTCCTCTTCTTACTCTTCTCTTTGGCTACTCCCCTCAGGTAACTCTTCTTAATCTGTTTCGTTTGTATTTCTGATCCACATTTTCTTTCTAAACCAGTTTTTTTATGAATGTGATTAGGTTTTCATGTTAATTTGCTCCCTTTATCAAAAGATTCTGACTTTGTCCATGGCAGGTGGATGAGATCGGTCGAGCAATTTACCCCACCTGTCCGATCGTCGCAGGAGAAGTCTGGACGAGCTCCCTCTGGGGGTTGGGGATCATATATCATCTATCCGCCACCGCAACCCCGACCAGGGCCGCAGCCGATCGATACACTAAATAAGTAGCAGCTTCCTGATTCCGGAGAATTAATCCTCACGTAACATGATATCATTCTCTGGTGTTCTTACTGTTAAGTTTCTATAAAAAATGTAATCCAATTTTTCTCTGTTCCAATGTGTATTTTAGCAGGTAGCTTGCTGACAGTACTGTAACGCTTGCAGTAAATAAATTAGAACCCATTGTCAAGCAGAAAGCATTTACCTTCAAATGCATGCATAGAACCTACATCCATTAATTCACCTCGACCTATTCTGGACAGCTGGTTACTGTAAGTTCCCAGCGGGCTAAAATTTCAATGAAATAGTGAGTTGCAATTTTGAAAATAAAGTGTTTTAAAAGAGCTCCAACATGAAGCTTTTGTTAGGTGTACTTTTTCAAAAACTTTTCATACTGGTGAAGCTGAGCATAGTTTAGTGGTAACACCAAGGGGTGTGTTGGGGGAGGTCTCGAGTTCGAGCCTCTCAGACTGCGAAGTATTAGGCTACTACGAAGTATTAGGCTACTACGAAGTATTAGGCTACTACGAAGTATTAGGCTACTACGAAGTATTAGGCTACTACGAAGTATTAGGCTACTACGAAGTATTAGGCTACTACGAAGTATTAGGCTACTACGAAGTATTAGGCTACTACGAAGTATTAGGCTACTACGAAGTATTAGGCTACTACGAAGTATTAGGCTACTACGAAGTATTAGGCTACTACGAAGTATTAGGCTACTACGAAGTATTAGGCTACTACGAAGTATTAGGCTACTACGAAGTATTAGGCTACTACGAAGTATTAGGCTACTACGAAGTATTAGGCTACTACGAAGTATTAGGCTACTATAACCACTGTATTAATCCCACATATAATGGAATCAATTTTCGTCAAAATAAAACGAACTTTTATGATTGATAGGCAAATTCTGCAAACTATGTATAATTACTAAAATATTTATTAAGATATATATACATTTGGTGACTTCAGAGAGAAGAATAAGACAGAAAACACAGATGATCGATCGTAAGCTCTTTTCCAAATGTGGCTGGATAATAATTTCTTTTCATAAGAGCTCAAAAAACAAAAAAAGTTCCCAAAAAAGACTCTTTTAAAGAGATAATCAAGGAGTCCTTTTATGAAAGAGTTATTTTCACTACTAAAAATGTAGACTCTGCCGGCGGAAGAAAAGTTTTCCGTCGGCGGAAGATGATTCCAATGGCAGTTGTTTACGACTTGTCAGTGGAATATCGTTGAATCCGACCCAACCGCCAATGGAATGAAATCCAGCAATTGAGCCAAATTTCGATCAGATTGGGCCCATATGAAACTATTTGGTCCTAATTTGAATCGGAACCAAACTTCCCGTGCACCATTACGCACGTAATGCGAGCACACGTGACACGCGTTACGGGTGCGCGGCTTCTCTCGTTGAAGAGAACCATCGCACAAAAGCGTACCTCCGGAGTTCCCCGGAAAACTTTGCTGTTTTTGCTTCTCGGCGTCGCAAGTACTCCTTCGGCCGAATACCCAGCTTCCACAACGCTCTTGAGTTCGAAAACCCAATTCTTCCAAAGCCTCTCGAAGTGATTTCTGGCGGTCTCTTCTATGTTCCGACTGTCCTCGCGACGACAAACTCCTCCGACTTCATCACCGTTGACAAAAGGCTCTTCCCTTCGCCGCAAGTAATTAATTTGCTTTTCGATTCTTTGTATTTTGTTTTTCTTCCCCATTTCTCCTTATTCACTTATTTTGCTTTCGGTTCATTTCATTTGCTTTCGGTTAAATTTGTTTAGCTTTATCATACTGCAGTCAATTACGAATTTTTTATTCAATTTGTCAAGCTTTCTAATGTTTAATGGTTATTTGCAGCTTAGTTTGTTTACTTCTTGCTGCAGTTATTTTGGACCTCTTCCTTATGTAGATTTATTTGTTAGTGAATCGTGTTCCAGTTTTGTTACAAGGTAATAGTCACTCGCTGTATTCCTTTGAAGAATTCATTGAAACTCAAAGACTTCTATTTTGAAGAGAAAAAAATTGAAATTATGGTATGTTATTCTTTTAATTATGGTTATTAAGAAATATATTATTATTTTGTAATGAATTAAGAGAAGTCAATTAACCACGTCAGTATCAAGACTAGATAAAATAGGTTGTTTCAACCCAATTAATATAGAGATGCAACTTTCTCGTTAATTGTCAATCAAATGAATTAAGGGTAGGGAGTTTAGGAACCTGAAATCTCTGAAATCTCTCCTTCGCTAGAAAAGAAGGTGACTCTGCTGTTATAAACAAACCAAGAAGAAAACTGAGCGTATAAACAGTTTGACTTCAAAAAAAAAAAAACAAAGACTTTGCGTAAAAATCTCTTACTTACTAGTAATTACTAGTTAGAGTATAAAATTCATGAACAAATCAAAACCAGAAAAACCGTGAACCCAAAGAATCTCGCGAACATGTCTTCATGGCCTATATGTGAAACGGCAAAAAGAATCACAAAAAACTGATAAACCGTATACAGAAGAGAATAATGTTTCAGATTCAGAAGAAATTAGATGAATCAATCGAAGACGTCAATACAAGAGATAGCACATCACTAAAGAGAAAAATCAAATCCCACCCTAACCCGAAATACCTAATTTGGGAGAAAGGGGCCGAACTTCTAAAGTGGCGCTGCCGCGTCCCCTCGCCGGAAACGGTTGTTCGTTCGCTCGTCGCCGGAAATCTGGCCGCACGCGTGTTGTTCATGAAGAGAGGGAAGGAAGGAGAATGGGGCAAACTTCCGAAGCGTAGAGGTTGTGCGAGATCAAAGCTCTGTGATTTTTTTACAAGGGTAACTTAGCTGTCGAGCGATTAATTTTGACATGCTTACCAGCGGTTTAAAACGGCCGCTGAGCCGAACCGGACCGGCGGATAAATTTTATCGTCGGTAAGTTTAACTTACCGGCAGTAAAAATCACAAGGTAACTTAGGGGGGGTTATTTACAAATAACCCCCGCGGTGAGGTTACCGGCGGTTATTTCCAAATAACCGCGGTACAACCCGCATTTAATTAACACTTTCTCATAGTTATACATCTTATATTAATTTTTCTCGAGGGCAGTAGTGTGACCCATTTTTATTTTTTAAGATGAGTAGTAAATGCGAATTTCTTCACGCGCGTTACTCCATATTTGCCTCCTCTTCTTACTCTTCTCTCTTGGTACTCCCTTCAGGTATGTTTCTTTTTTGTATCCTTGATTCATAATAACTTTCTACCACCGTTTTTTTCTTTCTTTCTTTTTTTTTTTGTATGAACGACTGTGGTTCAAATCTCAATTTTCATTCTAATTTGCTCGGTTTATCGAATAATTCTGTATCTGCCATTGACAGGACGATGAGATCACTCGAGCAGGCTTCCCCATCCGGGGAGTTGTCGCAGCCATTCCCTCCACCCCCTGCACCTAGGCTGCCGCCGCCGGCAGGACGATTTCCGCCGATGGGATCACGAAGGCCTCCGCCACCTGTTGAACCGAGAAGGCCCATACCATAAAATAGTACTTCTCTCATCCTCTCGTAACACCCTCCTTGAACGAACGTTCATCAGTGATTTTAGCTTTTATTGAAGATTTAATGCAGTCTCTATACTCAGATTCAGTGTATTGATTGTCCCAAAAAAAGGTTAAGTTCTTCTGCGAACTATGTATAAGTTAATTTGAAGTTTGAACATCATGTTTTGTGGGTATTCAATACGGTACTCACTTCTTTAATTTTTGCCTGGCGACGCCGATTATGGGCCCTCATAATTAAAGACTTACACTGCTAATCAAATAGCGATCTTGTTAATTAATCTAAACAAATGAGATCGGAGCCACACAAATTAGTCGCATATTGATGGTAAATGTGAATCTCCTGATGGTGTATGTTGACTGGAGTCTTTATGGGTTAGAAGATGGGGGACAGAATTGAAAGACAGGAAAAAAAGAAAAAAAAGAGTCATGGATAGGGAAGCGTGACCAAGATTCATCCAAGTCTTTGGCAAATTGGCTTCTCTTTAGTCGTATATTATCTTTTCTGCAGAAAATTGAGGAGATCAGACCGTGTTTCTTTTCCAATTTTGCGTGCTCAAGGCACCAAAGCTCCACAGAGGCGCAAACCCATAGATGACTTCCTGTTCAGAACATTCTTTAATTTCTACACTAGTAGAAATAAGGGTTTTAACGGGGGTTTTCAACAAAGACCGCCGACAAAAATAGGCATTCCCGGCAGTTATCATAAATACCCCCAGTATTAGAAGAAAACAAAGAAAACCGCCATTAAAAAGAATTTACTGGCGGTTTTTCCTAACACCGCTAGTGAAAAGTCTTTGTACTGGCGGTTTTCACTTTCACCACCGGGAAAGGGTCATTTAATGGCGGTTTTGGAGAAAACCGCCACTGAATGTCTCTTTACAGGCGGTGTAAATCAAAACCACCAGCAAATGTCTGATTTTTACTAATATAAAAAAGTAAGTGCAGAATGCCGGTTTTAACGGAAAATTACCGGCGGTGTTAAGTTAAACCGCCGGGAAAGAGTTTGTTCATTAATTAGCTACTTGTTACTGTTATTTGGTTTATGTACCGGCGGTTTTGACTAAAACCACCACGAAATATCTGTTCACCGGCGGTTATTGTAGAAACCGCCATTGAAGTTGTAATTACTGGCGGTGATTTTTAAACCGCCATTAAAGGTTGCTATACCGGCGGTCATTATTAAACCGCCAGGAATAGGTTTTTGTTTTAATGGCGGTTTTCTTTTAAACCGCCGTTGAAGGGTGCTTTTTTATTCCAAATATCGTTCTCTCTCACGTTTTTTCTCTCGCGGGAACAAACCGAGCGGTCGTCTTCGTCTTCACCAGCGTGAATCAGCGTCAAAATTCACCCAAGCTTCGCTGTCGTCGCAGTGTCATGCTTCGGTGTCACCGCCAACATCGCAATCGTCGCCGTGGTCCCTGGAATCGTCGCGTGCAGTGGTCGCAGAAATCCTTCATCATGCTGTACGTGTGATTCTGTCGTCACCGTCGTCGCCGGCGCCGGCGCTTCTGCCGCTTCAGGTAGCCACCGCACTTACGAGTCTACTACCGCCTCGGTACATCAAGACCATGTGAGAATTTTATTTGCATCTGTAGTCCCTTGGGGGGGGGAGTAGTTCCAGCATTTTAGGATACTACTGGTTTGCCCTGTAATAACATAACATTTCTGTTTAGTTTTAATTTTCTAAACCAATCATTACTACTCATGCAATAGTAATTATTTGAAGACTGCTATTTTAATGCAGTAAATTAAGATAACCAAGGAAAGGAAAGAGGGCGAGAAGAAGAGTAAAAGGGAAGAAATTAAGGAGGGAATAAGAGTGGGTACGAGTCCAAGGAAGTCACTGTCTGTTGTAAACATCAGTCCCTTGAAAAGTGAGTGATCTTCTCCTCTTGTTGCTTTATTGGGTTTCTCTTTGTTGGTACTAGTTCTTTTCTATCTACACGACTAACATCAGATTATATGGGTGCAGCTATTTCCAACGTTTTGAAGTTGAGCTGTGAACTTATTAAGTTATTTGTCACAGGTAAATTGTTAAATTCTTTGTAAAAGAATCTATTGGTGGTATACCGCCTAGTAATTCAATTGTTGGAAACTTCAATAGATCTGAAAAGATTTCATTGTCCTTGTAGAAGCAGTAGTAGAAATCAGAGAGAGAGAGATCAGAGAGAGAGATCAGAGAGAGAGCTGAGAGAGAGAGCTGAGAGAGAGAGATTAGAGAGAGAGAGAGAGATCAGAGAGAGATTAGAGAGAGAGATCAGAGAGAGAGATTAGAGAGAGAGATCAGAGAGAGAGATCAGATGGAGAAGGTACCATATTCTGATTTCACTCTATTAGCTTGGATGATATGTGTATTTGAACTTGTCTTTGTTCTTATTTTAGTTCAGAAACAGTTCTCCATTTCTCTGCTCAACTCTTGCAATAATCCCTTTGAATATAAATTTTTATATCTTTTTGAGTTTAGGAAGGCTGTGAAATATGGAGACTGGTGAGAAACTATTATATCTTGGCTGTCTGGTTCAATGTTGATAAAGTCTACTAAGTGTTTAGTGCTGTTTTCTGTGGAATGCTGATAGCTATGTAATGTCGGAATGACCTGGACTGCCAGTGGAGGACCGTGGAGTTTCTTTTCCTTTTTCTTTTATGGGGTTTCTACATTTCAATTCGATAATATGTTAGCAGTTTATTGGTTGTCACTGTTTGTGAAGGCATTCTTAGCAAATAGTTAGAGTTCAAGTCACGGCCTTTTTGGATTAAATCATACACAATTGTGCCATTTCATACCCACTTTAGTATCTAAAGACTAACATATGACATGAAACAGACTAAACCTGGATCAGTTGTATAAAATGAGTTGCAGCATTTTAGGCTTTGTTGGTTTTTCAGGGGTTTACATCATGAAAAGGTTTCTAGTGAGGATTTTCAAGTTGAAGTCTCCGCCAGGGGAATATTGTGGTCAGTGTGCATCATGAAATACTTGTCTACATGATAGTGGGATTAAGCAATCTGTCAAAATTTATGAAAGCTGAAATTCTGGTCTGAATGGTAGGGTAATTTTAGCAAATTGCAACATTTTTACTTCATATGTATATGTATAGAAGATGTGAGTTCCACTTCTATCGTCGGTGAAACATGAGCTCCTCTTCTTTCCTTGTGAGGAGATGCCACATGTGTCCCATCTCTGATCCCCGTGCTCCAATGAGTGGACAGGACAGAGAGATCAGAGAGAGAGAGAGAGATCAGAGAGAGAGATTGGAGAGAGATCAGAGAGGGAGATCAGAGAGAGATCAGAGAGAGAGCTGAGAGAGAGATCAGAGAGAGATGGTCAGAGAGAGAGAGAGAGATCAGAGAGAGATTAGAGAGAGAGATCAGAGAGAGAGAGAGATTAGAGAGAGAGATCAGAGAGAGAGATTAGAGAGAGAGATCAGAGAGAGAGATTAGAGAGAGAGATCAGAGAGAGAGATTAGAGAGAGATCAGAGAGAGAGAGATAAGAGAGAGAGATCAGAGAGAGAGATTAGAGAGAGAGATCAGAGAGAGAGATCAGAGAGAGAGATCAGAGAGAGAGATCAGAGAGGCTGATTCATATTTATTTTGATAAATTAGATCTACAAACTTTTAGATCTTCAAACCATTAAATCATTATGGAGATAAATTCATGCTGGCCAAATAGGTTTTTGGTTGTGGGTTGTTTTTTGAAAACAAATTCATGCTTCACTTTCATTGAACAGTCATATACATGAAAAAAAAACAGATTCATATTAATATTGCATGGTTTTTAATTTTTTCTGGTATTTTCAGTTGCTCCGTTGGTGCTTGAAATTAAGTGTTGGATAGAGAGACTCCTGTGGTGTGGACTCTTTTTAGGTGTAGTTTTCCCAAGCCACTAAAGGTAGAGTACGTTTTACATTACAAAGTATTATACATCATGCTTTAATTTTGTATACATAAGTCTCTTCTGATTGGTGTGCCCTTTAAATCTTATGTTAATAATGATTTTAACATTATTCTAGTTTGAGATTCTCTGAATACATCATTGTCTGAATAAATATTGTAGTCTATTTTAATTCGATTTGTTTATGTATATATAGGTTCAGGTTCAACTCTTTTGTTTCCATTTGCTCCTTCCCTTTGCACTCTCACACTCTAACAGGGCGTGGGAGAGGAAGGTAGAGGGAGATATGGACTATCTTAATGACAAGAACTGGATGTACCAGTATAGGAATAAACATGACCGGTACCATCCTGAGTTTGTGGAAGACACTCGTTTCTTCGTTGAATATGCCAAACAATACACACCTGTCCAAAGTAGCGGTACAATGAGATGTCCATGTCTCAAATGTGAGAACAAATATTCATTTAATTGTGAGACAGTGGAGTACCACATAGTAAGGGAGGGGTTTGTTCCATGTTACACTATTTGGCACTACCACGGGGAACCACGATTTGTGCATGAAGAGAATATTGAGGTTGAGACCGGACACGGGCCTGAAATGTCTCAGTTGTTGAATGATGCTTTCATGCGAGAAGTGGATGTGGATAGTGCAGAGGGTGTATGTGAAGACCCAGAGTTAAATCGATTCGAACAGTTAATGGACGAGGCAAAGAAACCCCTCTATGACGGATGTGAAAAATTCTCCAAGCTTTCCTTTATGGTTCATTTATGTCAACTGAAGTGTTTGAACAAATGGAGTAACAAGTCATTCTCAAATGTCGTGGCACTTATTAAGGAGGCTCTTCCCTCGAGCAATACCCTTCCGCACAATTGGTATGAGTCCAAAAAAATGATGGCTGATTTAGGGCTAGATTACCACATAATCCATGCTTGCCCTAATGATTGTGTGCTTTTCAGGAAAGAATACAAAGATTTGAACAGTTGTGGAACATCGAGATGATTTGAACGGAAAGATAGTAGGAAGAAGAAGGGTGGGAAACCGGCTAAGGTTCTTCGTCATTTTCCATTGGTCCCAAGATTACAGAGGATGTTTATGTCAACGAAGACCTCTTCGTTTATGGCATGGCATGGCTCTGCTCCAGCGTCTGTAGAAGGGAAGATGAGTCACCCTAGGGATTCTTTGGCGTAGAAGCACTTCGATGCACAATATCCCGCTTTTAGTAATGATCCACGAAATGTTAGGCTCGGCCTAGCCAGCGATGGTTTCAGTCCCTTCAAAATTGGCACTGGTTCTAGTCGCAGCACATGGTCGGTCACCTTAATCATTTACAATCTGCCCTTTTGGTTGGCTATGAAGCAGGGTTTTTTTCTTATGAGTCTACTTATAGACGGTCCTAAATCACCGGGAAACAATATTGACGTTTACTTGCAGCCATTGATTGATGAGTTGAACCTACTGTGGGCTGTCGGGGTGAGGACTTATGATGTTGAGTACCGGTCGTTCTTTCAGATGCGCAGCGGTGATGTGGACTATTTCTGAATTCCCAGCAACTCCTCTCAAGAGTTACGATTACCACGTCTTGATGCAGCAACGCCTCTCAGTGGCTTTGAGGAAGTCACTTTCGAAGCCCATTGCAAAGGTCATTGATCTTATGCTTGCCCAATGATGCAGTTGTTTACGTTATTGTGCTAAATAATTTAGTTTCACCTCACTGAATTCCTGTTTTATGCTTGTGAGGTTGGTGAGAAGTCGATCTCTATTATTTTTTTATTGTTTTTCCCTCTTTTTTCCGCTAGTAGTAATAGTTTTGTGGGTACGTTCCTTACATCATCAAGCATCATCGAGTAGATCAAATTCTTATCTGCTTGAAAATGTGTTTTCTTTCTCTTGCTGATTGTTAATTGCTCTTCTAGATCTCTTCATGGTTTGCTTTTCCCCTTCATTTATTTACAAACTCATTTTGAAAGTTATTCAGCTGTTTTACTGTTGTGCTCTAAGGGTTTGGGTTCATTTCTTAGGCTTTTAGTCTAGGGGGATGGCTATTATGACGCTACAAAGCATTTGGGTCTCCCGGATGTTTTGGAATTTGGAAGTACCGAATTGATTCTTAAGGAATGGGAAGCCCTTTGGAGCACTTCAGGAGAGCGAGTTGGGCAGCTTAAAACACCAGCAGAAGATCCTGTTTATAATATTGTCAACAAAATAATGATGCACCAAGTTCATATTGGAGGAGAAGGGTGCGTAGCTTCCTTCTACTTTTCTAGAGTGGTTAATTTGTACTTTAACTTTCACTAAACCATGTTTTTTCCATTTGAATTGTTGGTCGTGCAGCCTTTACTGGAATTCACCAATGGATTACTCCCCAAACCTAGATGAGCAGTCAGGGCATTACAGAGGTATTTTAGTGATTATTTGTTAATGGCATAGGATATACGAAATATTTGAAAACTACATGAAGGTTTATGTTGGGCTTTTGATTATTATCATTTGTTTATCTTTAAACATGTTGTAACAAATCTTATAGTGTTGAAAATTTATATTCTAAATTCCTTTTTGAACATATATGGGTATTGAATACCTTCTGTCTGAAATTAACACTTTGTTACTATTCTGCAAATGATTTTGCTTTATATTAACAATCATTACAGGAGACAGTTATTATAACTAAGAATCTCATGTAGACTCTTCTCTTGTTTGTTGGTCAGGATGAGGAGGTGCATCTCCAAGTTTTAGCTGGCATGCAGGTCTTACTTCTTCTTTCTTTATCTTGTTGCTTTTTTCATTTAAGTTTATGAGAGTCTTCTTCAGCATAAGTAATATAGTCTGACATCTACATGTGAAGGGTTCGAGAGTGATCCAAAATAATCTGAAAAATATCACCCGCAGGATTATTCTTTAGATATCCTAGTAAGTTTAGGGGAAGACGAGAAAATTAAGTTAACTCCAGATTCGGTGTCACCATCATTATGTTGGCTGGTGCATAGTTATCAACCTCAAACAATTTGAGCTGTTATGCCTGCAAACATGCCTTAGTTACTGCTCAAATATGAGCAATCATGATGGAGTTCAATTGCATTTGAATTTATTTTCATCTGCATGTTTTTTGTGGCTTATTTGGAGCATTGTATCGTTCTGCAGACAATTGCCGTCATTCCTGTGGTTCCACATAGTGTTGTACAATTTGGTTCAAAAAATAAGGTGTGTACTCGTTGGTGCTCAATAGATTGAAATGCATCATGCATTTCTTCCCTACATATATCCTAAACATATATGCTTTGCTGCTAGGTAGAAGACCCCAATTATGAGGCCTTCAAATTGCATCTTCCAAGAATTTATGATTACCTGCGTATTGCTGAAGATGGAATGAAGATGAAGGTGTCATAAAGATTCTTATTTCTATTATTACAATGAGTAGAAGAACTGGATCTTCTTCTTCATCATTTTTTCCTCACTTTTGTAAAACCAGATTTTTGGCCCACATTGTAATCTTTAATTATATTTTCTATAAAGTGCAATTGTTGGGATCTATTGTAATTGTAGATTGTAAATTCTATTTAATATGTTGTCATAAGCAGACAGATAAAAAAATTGAATTTAAAAAAAACAACTTTGCCAGCGGTTTACCAAAACCGCCAATAAAAATGTTTTTTTAATGGCGGGTTAAGAAAACCGCCGGTAAATAAAGTACAGAATGTAACAGGGGTTTCAACCAACCACCGCTAATAACGGACTTTTACATGGCGGTATTCAAAACCGCCAGTAAAGAGATTTCCTAGCGGTTTTCAGACAAACCGCCGGTCATGAGAACGGACTTTACTGGCGGTTTTCAGGCTAACTGCCGGCAATAAGAATAGACTTTACTGACGGTTTTCATTAAAACCGCCAGGAATAAGATCCTTCTTTACTGGCGGTTTAACCTTCCGCCGTTACAAAGAATTTTTTACCGGGCGTTAAAACTGCCGGCAAATGCGTCGCCAAAACATTTGCCGACGCTATTATTACTGGCGGTTGGAAAACCGCCAGTAAAACCAATACCGGCGGTTTTAACCTCTTTAGTGGCGGTTTTGCAACCCCCGTTAAAAGTTCCTTCTCTAGTTACTCTTCTCTCAGGCGGCTACCGCCCTCAGGTATGTTTGATATTGATATCTCTAATAATTCATAATTACTCTCTAAAACAGGTTTTTTTTGCTATTTAAATCTCAATTTTCATGCTAATTTGCCCTGTTTATGGAATAATTCTGTTTATGCCATGGACAGGATGATGAGATCAGTTGAGCAAACTTCCCCATCTGGGGACTCGTCACAGCTTGTCCCTCAACTCCCTGCGCTGAGGCAGGAGCTACCTGGAGGACGAGTTCCGCCATGGGGTCCAATTTTATTGCCTCCTGTAGGAGGAAAAGGGCCGCACCCATAATATAGTTCTTCGGTGTTCTTAGTTTTTATTTAAGATTCAATCCAATCTTCTCAGTTTCAGTGTAATGGTTCTTCTACGAACTATGGATAATTACTTAAATAAGTTAATTTGAACACGATGCATGTTTTTTGTGCACTGGGTAGTACTATAAGTTATATTAATTACGGCCTCTCTTTTAATTTTTGCATACTGACGCTAGCTGATGATGGGCCCTCTTTAAAGACTCTCAAACAGCCAATCAAATGGCCATCTTTGTTAACCTATCTTTGAAAAAATTGGTTCATGCCACACATATTAATAAAGAAACGGACGTTGAAGATTAACGGACAGTTGACATCTACAGTAATTAAACAAATGGACCGTCCACATCTGCTATTGGATCTGCTATTACATTGTCTTCTTGTGGGCAGTCTGACTCAATATTTCTTCAAGAGTATGAAATTATGAATGGTTAATGCAAGTGCCCTCAACCATGAGCGCCTCTCTCTAGCTATAAATCAACATGGGTTTCTACAAAATCTCCGTGTGAAAAAGCAGAAAGGCATGAGGTTCTTCACGCAGCTCCATTTTTGCCTCTGTCTTACTCTTTACTCTGGATACTCCTTAAGGTAACTCTTCTTAATCTATTTCGTATGTATCTGTGAGTCATGTTTACTTTCTAAAACAGTTTCTTTAATTACCGGTATGATTAGGTTTTCGTGTTAATTTGCTTGGGGATCATATATTGATCCACCACCGCGACCTGTGGCACCAATAGGGCCGCTATAGTTAAGTAGCAGCTTCCTAATTCCGTAGAATCCTCACTTAGCATATCATTTCCGTGGTGTTCTTACTTCCAAGTTTCTATTGAAAATTTCGTGGGATTTTTCTTAGTTCCAATGTATTCAGGTGGTGGTTTACTTCCAAAGTAATGCAATTAATAAATGAGTAATGTTAGTTGCACCTATGCACAGTACCTATCTCACATACATGCAAATCTAAGCCCTCAAAAATATTTAAAAATATTTTTTATTTTTTAAAATCTTTTATTCTAAAGGATAAACCCTAGGCATCAATAGTTTAGATTACCATGTACGTGGGTTAAGTACTGTGCATTGGTGTAGCTAGCATTTTCCTTTATAAATTGACTGATTACTCTAAGGCTCTTTGGGGGCTACATTTTCAATGAAAGATCAAGTTGCTATTTGGAAAATAAAGTGTTTTTAAATATCTCCAAAATGAAGCTATCATAAGGAGTACTATTTCAAAGAGTTTTTCAAGGAGTTCTTTGTCAAAGAGCTTTTCAAGGAGTTCTATGTCAAAGAGCCTAACCAAACGTTTCCAAAAGACAGATAAATTCTGCAAAAAAGGTATAATTACCGAAAAAACAAGTTAACTAAAAGGTAAGATATACTAATGGAGACTTCCGATATAGAAGAATAAGAGGAGAAAACTCCGAGAAATGAACACCATTAGAGAATATTTAGGTATATGTATAAATTTATTTTCGTAAGTGAAGATTTCAGTGTTTTGAAAGAGCTACTAGTTCCAAAAGAAAACTTTCCATAAAGGACTCTTTTCAAAAAGATTCTCAAAGAGTCTTTTTAACAAAGAGTATAATTAAATGTTGCTGAAAAGATTTTGTGAAGCTGTATTTTATATACGTTCTCTTCTTATAACTGTCGTTGATGAATATTTACATCATGGACACTTCTTTACAAAAATAAAACAAAGAAAAAAATGGAATTTTTTTTCTTTTCTTAAATAGAAAAGGATAAAATAGAGAGATAAAAGATGAGGTGTCAATTTTATGCATTTACACGATATGTTCTATTTATGGTTTATTAATACAAAATAAGGTATAAGGCATTCAAGAATTTTTGCATAATAGTTAATTAAGCTTTTATTGATTGAAAAATTATGTTAAGGTCATTTCATATATGATTAATCCAATTATGCAATCATATAAGAGTAATTAATTTAAAATATTACTTTTGATTTATGTATATGCTTGATAATAGCCTAAAAGAATTTACAAGTATTTTTTCTAAGAATTTTGTTGTACAATAAAATGTCATTATTTTTTAAGTTTATTGTGTAAATGGTTACTCGTTCTATCAATCAATTGATAAGCAGATTATAAAAGTATACATGGAATTATCCATTACTATATACTAATAACTAATTGATATGACGTGTTATACATACGTACTGGCTTATTTTAATTCCACTATCAGACTATTTACATCCCTATAAAAGCATAGATGAAGAAATTGATGAAACTAGGTGCGCACAATATATACTAATAACTAATGTCATAAAGATTTATTATATGATTATGTTTCTAATAATTTAAGCCGTCGAACGTGATTAAATTGGTCCAGCCATAAAGGTTCATAAACAAAGTAAAAAATGTTTTATTTCTGGTTTAACCAGCCAGATCGAACCAGCAGATTCGGTTTAGCTTTCATAACTCCAACCTCAACCCTATTTGCCCATTTGCCAACTTTTGGTTCTATATAATTTGGATCTTCACTTTTGAGTATGACGCTACGTATAGTACGTAATCAGTTTAATTCCAGTATAAAAGGAACTTGACCTCTTTCATGATCTACAATATTATAATTAGTCAAATACTCTATTAAAGCGGAATTAAACTTGAATAGGAACGAATGAAATCAAAACGTAGAACATTGGAAATTACATCTATCTATCCAAAAATACGATAAATGTATCATGCATGTATCACCTTAACTTGATCTGAACTTGACTCAAATGTAAATGTAAATACCATCTGGTCTAATCTTTAATTATAACAACATCAAAACTCAATAATATTACAATCTGAGTGCAAACTAAATCTGGTAGGATCCCACATTAATGACGACTAATATGCAACAACTTACAGATCGATCGAACAGAAGCTGAGAAATACAAACAAATTTCCAGTTGTTGAATCCCTGCAAAGAAACTGAATGTACGTAATTAATCAACAAACAGGTCTGGCCGAACTCCTTTTAAAGAGAACGGAAGCTGAACCTGCAGATTGGACTTTAATTTGGCGCAGGTGTGAATAGGTTGAAATTATTAACATGATCAAGAAATGAATCATTAATGAGTAGAAGGACTTGGAAATTCTGTTGCAGTAGAGTCTAACACGCGCGGAGAAATTGCAGTCTTGACTGAAGTTGGAAATTTCATGCTCAAGGCAGCTGCAGGGAACGTACTGGTCTTGATTGTTACACGAAGCAACAAATTTCGTTGCAATTAATCCCTGGAGTACTCTAACACGTAAAAAATTGCAGTCTTGATGTTGAGAGTTGGAAATCTTTCCAAGTACTTTCTGATTTTGTTGTTCATTCAATAATTCTTTACTACTCTGGGCGCCAGTCATCTTGTGATCGATGAGTCTTACGCATCCTTACTCCAGTGTATCGAATGAAAATGTGGTATTTGAATGTTCAAAATAGACTTAATATGAAGTCTAGGAAAGGAGCAAACTGCAACAAGGAAGCCTCTTGTCAGTTTCATAATTAATTTGGATTGCTACCAGCTGCGGCGACTGAGGGGCAGACCCGTCAACGAATTCCCTTTCAGGAATCTATAAATATTCTACATTTTTTTCTATCAACCATATCTCAGTGTGAGAAAAGCAGGATCAAATAATGAGGTTCTTTGCGCAGCTCCTCCATTTTAGCCTCCTCTTCTTACTCTTCTCTCTGGCTACTCCCCTCAGGTATGCTTGGGTGTTGATATCTCTAATTCATAATTACTTTCTAACACAGTTTTTTCTTTTAATTCTATTTTTTTGTATGAATGATTGAGGATTTCGTGCTAATTTACTCTGTTTATCGAATATTTCTGTCTGTCATGGACAGGATGATGAGATCACTCGAGCAAGGTGCCCCATCTGGGCAGTCGTCGCAGTTCGTCTTCCCACTTCCCCATCTGGGGGGGCTGACGGCACTGATATTGGGACGAGCTCAGGATGCACCTGGGGGGCTCCTCCTCCTGCTCCTGTAGCACAAGGGCCGTCACAGTTTTAGAAATTAATACCACTTTTCCCGACTCTGGGGAACCCTCTCGTAACACATCGTTCTTACGTATTCTTACGTGTTCTTAGTTTCTATAAGATTCAATCCAATCTTCTCAGTTTCAGAGTATTGCTTATTCAAAAAAAAAGAAAAAGAAAAGGATAAATTCTTGTGCGAATTATTTATAATTACTTAAATAAGTTTATTTGAACATAATGTTTTGTCATGTGCGAACTTCTTTAATTTTTTAATACAGCTGACTCACACAGCCGATCAAATGGCTATCTTCGTTAACCTATCTGGAAAAAAGATTGTTGCATATCACACATATATATGAATGAAGAAACGGACCTTGAAGATTAACGGATGGTTCACATCAATATACATGCAGTAACTAAACAAACGAACCTGTCCGGATCTGCTATTGGATCTGCTATTGGATCTGCTATTAATTACATCGACTTCTTGTGGGCAGTCTGACTCATTTCTTCAGAGTATGAATAGATAAATGCAAGTGCTGTCGACCATGAGCGTTTCTCTCTAGCTCTAAATCAACATGGGTTCCAACAAAAACTCAACATGGGAAAAGCAGAAGGCATGAGATTCTTGACTCAGCTCCTCCAATTTAATTGCCTCTTTTTCTTACTTTCTCTCAGCTAGCTACTCCCACAGGTACCATTTTCATCCACTCACGCTCGTTTGTTTTTTTATTTCTAAATGATTCGCATTTACTTTGTAAGAGCAGTTTCTTTATGAGAGTGATGGGGATTTAATTCATGATGCTCGTTTAA
>CM039670.1:14911908-15196908 GCA_022405105.1 Aristolochia contorta
TACCTGATCTGGTGACTTCCGACAGAGAAGAGTACTAATAGGAGAAAACACATGAGACGAAAATGGAAGACAGTAGGCGATTATATTATATTAACTGCATCCATTCATGATTGAAGTTTAAAATCTTTCCCAATATGATTTCGTTGTTTCTGACAAAAAACTTCTTGATTAAACTTTTGAGTTCGTTGTTCTTAAAAAAAAGCCTTTTCTACTCTCGTCACTTTTTATGAGCCATACCGATCGTTATTTAATTATGCCGAATGAAAATATGGCATTTAAATGAACCAAGTTGCTACAAAATTGCATGCCCAAGCATGGTCAAGAGTAAAAGTACTCCTCTTTGGCACTTTCTCATATTTACACATATTATATTAATGTTTCTCGAGGGCAGTAGTGTGACTCATTTTTTTTTGCCTCCTCTTCTTACTCTTCTCTCTGGGTATTCCCCTCAGGTATGTTTCTTTTTTATATCTCTGATTCATAATAACTTTCTACTACCGTTTTTTTCTTTATTTATTTTTTTTTTTTTTTTTGGATGAACGATTGAGGTTTAAATCTCAATTCTCATTCTAATTTGCTCTGCATGCCATGGACAGGACGATAAGATCACTCGAGCAGGTTTTCCCATCCGGGGAGTTGTCGCAGCCATTCCCTCCACCCCCTGCGCCTAGGCCGCCGCCGCCGGGAGGACAATTTCCGCCAATGGGATCCCGAAGGCCTCCGCCTCCTAGCTGTGCACCGAGTGGGCCCATACCATAAAATAGTACTTCTCTCGTCCTCTCGTAACACACCTCGAACGTTCATTGGTGTGTTTAGCTTTTATTGAAGATTTAATGCAGGCTAGGTACTGATCAGATGCCGATTATGGGCTCTCATTATTAAAGACTTACACAGCCAATCAAATAGTGATCTTGTTAATTAATCTAAACAAATGAGATCGGAGCCACACAAATTAGTCGCATATTGGTGGTAAAAGAAGAAATATCCCCATTATAAGTTCATTATACGATTAAGGAAGACACACGGTTAAGTTTCCATGCAGTATAATATTTATAACTCAATAAATAAACACCCCCAAAAAACGCCATGGTTATGCATGACCCTTGTTTAGAATCTGGCATGGAGCCACTCCAGCCAATTTGAGAAAATCACACTTACCATTCTGGACTGGTTATTCTGAAGATAGGCAAGTTCCTTTGCAAATTATGTAGAATTACTTAAATATACAAATTAATTTAAAACTTAAATATGTGGTCATTAATATCTTGGTTGCTTTGAATTAATGTACCAAATTGAACAGTGATTAGAAAAGGATCAGCCCATTACCAAATTATCTCTTGATGGGGGACAGAATTGAAAGACATGAAAAAAAAAAGAAAAAAAGAAAAAAGAGTCGTGGATAGGGAAGCGTGACCAAGATTCATCCAAGTCTTTGGCAAATTGGCTTCTCTTTAGTCGTATATTCTCTTTTCTGCAGAAAAGTGAGGAGATCAGAGCGTGTTTCTTTTCCGACGACTTTGCGTGCTCACCAAAGCTCCACAGAGGCGCAGAACCATAGACGACTTCCTGTTCAGATATCTATAAATCAACATTCTTTAATTTCTGCCAAATCTCAGTGTGAGAAAAGCAGGATCAAATTATGAGGTTCTTAACGCAGCTCCTCCATATTTACCTTCTCTTGTTACTCTTCTCTCAGGTGGCTACTCCCCTCAGGTCTGTTTGATATTGATATCTCTAATAATTCAAAATTACTCTCTAACACGGTTTTTTTTTTGCTGTTTAAATCTTAATTTTCATGTAATTTGCCCTGTTTATGGAATAATTCAGTTTATGCCATGGACAGGATGATGAGATCAGTTGAGCAAACTTCCCCATCTGGGGAGTCGTCACAGCCTGTCCCTCAACTCCCTGCGCTGAGGCAGCAGCTACCTAGAGGACGAGTACCGCCAAGGGGTCCAAATTTATTGCCTTCTGTAGGACGAAGAGGGCCGCACCCATATTATAGTTCTTCGGTGTTTTTATTGAAGATTCAATCCAATCTTCTCAGTTTCAGTCTATGGGTGTTATTCCAAAAAAAATGGATAAGTTCTTCTGCGAACTATTGATAATTACTTAAATAAGTTAATTTGAATACAATGCATGTTTTGTGTGCACAGGGTAGTACTATAAGTTGTATTGATTACAGCGCGCCTCTTTTTTAATATTTGCATACTGACGCTAGCTGATGATGGGTCCTCTTTAAAGACTCTCAATTACAGCCAATCAAATGGCCATCTTCGTTAACCTATCTTTGAAAAAGATTGGATGCCACACATATTAATAAAGAAACGGACGTTGAAGATTAACGGACGGTTGACATCTACAGTAATTAAACAAATGGACCGTCCACATCTGCTATTGGATCTGCTATTACATCATCTTCTTGTGGGCAGTCTGACTCAATATTTCTTCAAGAGTATGAAATTATGAATAGATAAATGCAAGTGCCCTCGACCATGAGCGTCTCTCTCTAAGTATAAATCAACATGGCTTTCTACAAAATCTCCGTGTGAAAAAGCAGAAAGGCATGAGGTTCTTCACGCTACTCCTCCATTTTTGCCTCTTTGTCTTGCTCTTTACTCTGGATACTCCTTAAGGTAACTCTTCTTAATCTATTTCGTATAATGTATCTGTGAGTCATGTTTACTTTCTAAAACAGTTTCTTTAATTACCGGTATGATTAGGTTTTTCGTGTTAATTTGATTGGGGATCATATATTGATCCACCACCGCGTCCTGTGGCACCAATAGGGCCGCTATAGTTAAGTAGCAGCATCCTGATTCCATAGAATCCTCACTTAGCATATCATTCAATAGTGTTCTTACTTCCAAGTTTCTATTGAAAATTTAGTGGTTTTTTTCTTAGTTCCAATGTATTCAGGTGGTGGTTTACTTACAGAGGAATGCAATTAATAAATGAGTAATATTAGTTGCACCTATGCACAGTACCTATCCGACGTACATGCAAATCTAAGCCCTCAAAAATATTAAAAAATATTTTTTAATTTTTAAAATTCTATATTCTAAAGGATAAACCCTAGGCATCAATGGTTTAGATTACCATGTACGTGGGTTAGGTACTATGCATTGGTGTAGCTAGCATTTTCCTTTATAAATTGACAGATTACTCTAAGGTTCTTTGGGGGCTACATTTTCAATGAAAGATCAAGTTGCTATTTGGAAAATAAAGTGTTTTTAGATAGCTCCAAAATGAAGCTATCATAAGGAGTACTATTTCAAAGAGCTTTTCAAGGAATTCTTTGTCAAAAAGCCTAACCAAACGTTGCCAAAAGACAGATAAATTCTGCAAAATATGTATAATTACTAAAAAAAGACAAGTTAACTAAAAGGTAAGATATACTTCCGGAGACTTCCGATATAGAAGAATAAGAGGAGAAAACTCCGAGCAATGAACACCATTATAGAATATTTAGGTAAGATATAATTAAATGTTTCTGAAAAGATTTTGTAAAGGTGTATTTTATATACTTTCTATTCTTATAACTGTCATTAATGAATATTTACATCATGGGACACTTCTTTACAAAAGTAAAACAAAGAAAAAAATGGAATTTTTTTCTTTTCTTAAAGAGAAAAAGATAAAATAGAGAGAGAAAAGATGAGGTGTCAATTTTATGCATTTAAACAATGTGTTCTATTTATGGTTTATCAATACAAAATAAGGTATAAGGCATTCAAGAATTTTTGCATAATAGTTAATTAAGCTTTTATTGATTGAAAAATTAAGTTAAGGTCATTTCATATATGATTAATCCAATTACGCAATCATATAAGAGTAATTAATTTAAAATATTACATTTGATTTATGTATATGCGTGATAATAGAATATACAAGTATTTTTCTAAGAATTTTGTAGTACAATAGAATGTCATTATTTTTTAAGTCTATTGTGTAAATGGTTACTCGTTCTATTGATCTATTGATAAGCAGATTATAAAAGTATACATGGAATTATCTATTACTATATACTAATAACTAAATTGATATGTCGTGTTATACATACTGGCTTATTTTAATTCCACTTTCAGACTATTTACATCCCTATAAAAGCATAGATGAAGAAATTGATGAAACTAGGTGCGCATATATATCCTAGCTAATACAAGAAGGTTTTGAATTAAAAAGAAAAGACAAAATCAATTTACCCGATTGTTAGAACAAAAATATGTTAATGTCATGAAGGTTTATTATATGATTATATTTCTAATAATTTAAGCCGTCGAATGTGATTAAATTGGTCCAGCAATAAAGGTTCATAAACAAAGTAAAAAATGTTTTATTTCTGGTTTAACCAGCCAGATGGAACCAGCATAATTCATTATATCAATTTACGCATTTGCCAGCTTTTGGTTCTATATAATTTGGATCTTCACTTTGAGTATGACGCTACGATTTAGTACCTAATCACTTTAATTCCAGTATAAAAGGTACTTGACCTCTTTCATGATCTACAATTTTATAATTAGTCAAATACTCTATTAAAGTGGAATTAAACTTGAATAGGAACGAATGAAATCAAAACGTAGAACATTGGAAATTACATCTAACTATCAAAAAATACTATAAATGTATCGTGCATGTATCACCTTAACTTGATCTGAACTTGACTCAAAAGTATTTGAAAATATCATCTTGTCTAACCATTAATTATAACAACCTCAATATTACTCGATAATATTACAATCTGCGCGCAAACTAAATCTGGTAGGACCCCACATTAATGACGACTAAAATGCAACAACTTACAGATCGATCGTACAGAAGCTGAGAAATACAAACAAATTAACCCATCAAAGACAGTACTATACAAATGCATAGCCAGCGCGACAAGAACGTCGGAGAAATCAGAGCATGGACAGGTCAATCAATCAACGGCCTACGTACGTACAGATCGTGACTACTGATACTATCATGCCTCTCGTATTTAATGTATTTTTCCAGGAGGTGCAACAGGGGGACGTATTTTCTCTGTTCCCTGATCTTCCGGCGCTCGGCCCTCGAGCTCTCTCCGAAGCACAGCAGCAGGAGGCGACAAGGTCCTGGAATGCCCAACAGCTGAAAATGTTACTTAATTATCCACGATAAACAAGATTCATTAACAAATCATATCTAAGAATTGGATATACTTAGTTAGATGCTCATAAACTTATAATTTTTAAACGACGTACGTCCGTCATTGAGAAATACTGGTAATTAAGGAATTCCCAGATTGTTATGAGAGCAAAGAGAATAGAAAAAGATCAACGAAAATGGAAGACGGTGATTCTAGTTCCTGGCTGCAATTCGGTTATATTGGAAGATATACCTGATCTGGTGACCACCGACAGAGAAGAGTACTAACAGGAGAAAACACATGAGACGAATGAAGGCCATTACAGACCTCATGATCAATTTCCAGTTGTTGAATCCCTGGAAAGAAACTGTATGTAATCAATCTCCAAACGGGTCTGCCCGGACTCCTTTTGAAGAGGACGGAAGCTGAACCAGAGATGGGACGACTTTTGGCGCAGGTGTGAAGAGGTTGAAATTAACTTGATCAAGAAATAAAAGAATCATCGAGTCTAAGCTGTTAGTCTTCATTATTAAATCATAAAGTCAGAAATTTCGTCGCAATACATGAAAATTGCAGTCTTGATTGAAGTCGGAAATCTTATGCCATCATGTTTCTTGCAGGGGATGGAAGACGCGGAGGAATGGAGAATGATGCATGTGTCTATTTATTGTAAGGACGAGTACATGTACTTCGGCTCGAAGCAGGAAAACCAAAATCCATAATGTTGATTCAGTTCAGTTGCATCCTGCACATGGTTTTCATTATCGATACGTATCGGTTTCCTTAAGTAAGGAAACAAGATACGGGGTCCGTTTCCTTTTACAGGAAACTAAGCGCCGTATCTTCATGTATCGTCAAGTTTCCTCATGTATCGTCAAGTTTCCTCATGTATCGAGGAAACTTGTCAATACGATATCCAAAGTTTTACAATAGACGGGAAAATATGATTCGAGGAGAATCCGAAAATCAAGAAATTGGGATCAAGACTCCTTTAAACAGATTTTTTTTATGAAAACTAATTGGTTTTTATGCCCCTTCGTTTTTTTCCAGCTGAATCGTCACCTACCGACGACGGAACTACAGGCAGAACAGTCGCCGGTGGTCCAGCCACCATTCTGCGGCATTCGCCGGCTTTAAGGGCGGTCTAAACGCCGGCGCGGAGAAACTAGAGTTTCTCTGCAGCCGGCGGCTGGAGGTTAGAGATAACCTCCTGCTGCCCAATTTCGGACCTGTGAACCGGACCGGTTCGGTCCGATTTGGTGCTGGTTCACTAACATATTTTCACAGAATTGGTTCAATGACTTAGTAAAGTCCGTTTTGGATGAAATTTGGACAGTAGGTAGAATAAAATATTTTCTATTTTATTTTATATTTTGAAGAATTTTAAAATTTATACCAATCTTCTATTAATATGATATAGTTTATTAATGCGTTTGGTTAAATTCAAGCCCCGTATCTTGATGTTTCCACAGACCACAGGAGATTTCTGAACATCAATTTCAAGAACTTAAAGCTACCAATTTCACCAATTTCAGGTTTTTAGGAAGAACATTTACCATCGTTTCAAAAAGGAGATTTCGGAAGTCATTTATGTTTGTTAGTATTTATGAAATTGATCAGCCTTTCAATAGAAATGACTCTCTCTGTAACTGTATATAATTTATTCATCTGATGGATTTTTTAAAATGTTTCATTTGCAATGTTTGGATATCTATACTCTTTTGGATATTTTTTATGAGATTTTAGAAATTATTTATGCTTGTTAGTCCTTTTAATAAGCATAATTTATTGGCTGCATTGTTTAGTCCTTTTAATAAGTTTTACTAAGAAGAGTAACTCTGATAATGTAGTTTTTTTAAATATTTGAGTAAAAAGGAACATTATACTTTTTATATTGATTATCTTAATAAATATTAGTATTTTTCCATATTTTTACATACGTATCTTAGTGTATCCTTACTTATTACATACGTATCTTAGTGTATCCTTACTTATTACATGCGTATCTATGCGTATCCATGCGTATCCATGATACGTTTCCGTTTCCATAGTGACCGAAACTTTGCGTATCCCCGATACTACAAACCTTGATCCTGCATGCCTCCTAATTGTGGTAAGACGTGGTACAGCCATGTTAGGGACCAGTGTTGTACGATTTGGACTCGGAAACCAGTCACAATTCTCAAAGATCCGAGTCGGTTTGGGTTGTCTTTAGAACCCAATCATGAAAGAACGCCAAAAAGAAATATATATTTATAAACTGTTCGTAATACAAATTAATCACGAAAGAACAGCAAAGAGAAATACATATTTCTATCTAGATCACTTGTAGTGGCTGATAGTTTCTTCGCGCAATATTCAAGATACATATTTGTCCAAGATGTACAAACGGTGACCTTGGATTGCCTATTTCGAATTCGTAATTTGGGGGCCCTCGGGCAGGTATATATATATATGAGTAATGCTAGGCGCATTTAGCGGACGCACCTATCGGACGTACATGTTAATCTCACGTGGGATAGGTGCGTGGGATAGTGCATGGGCTAAGTGCTACTAGCATTATTCTAAATATATATATATATATATATATATATATATATATATATATATATATATATATATATATGAGCTCCTCCATGGATCCTTTTGATGATGTCCATGGATCAGTCTAACACGTAGAAATTGCAGTCTTGATTGAACTTTGATTTTGTTGATCCTGAAAATAAAAATTCCTACTCTGGTCAATTTTTTCTGAGCCTTACGTATCCTCGCTCCATTCTAACGAACGAAAATGTGGCATTTGAATATTGATAAAAAATAGACTCATAAAGTCTTGGAAAGAAGCATGCTTAATTCAACAAATTGCCCTAGCGTACGTGGTCAAGAGTAAGAATCTTCTTTGGCGCCACTTTCTCATAGTTATACAAAGAGCGATGTGAAGCTCCATTCTTCCATCATTCTCGCGAAGTGACTTCGCGAGGTCAAGGCTGTGAGTTCCGAGTACCAGGAAGCCTCTTCTGTGTTTCCTCATTTGTTTGGTCGGCGACGACGACCATTTATATCTCTTTATGAACATATATAGAAGACTTCCCATCAGGCATGCATCTATAAATTAATCAACATGGGTGGTTTCTACCGAATCTCCGTGTGAGAAAAGTAGAATCAAGTGAGGTGCTTATAATGCCAGCTCCTCCATCTTTGCCTCCTCTTCTCACTCTTCACTCTGGCTACTCCCCTCACGTATGTTTGGTTCAGATATCTCCAACTTATAATTACTTAGTAACACCGTTTTTTCTTTCTTTTTTCTCTTTTTGTAAATGACTGAGATTTTTATGCTAATTTTCTCTGTTTATCGAATTATTCTGTCTATACATGCCATGGACAGTATGATGAGATCAGTCAAAAGCAAACTTCCCCATCTGGGGACTCTGGGGTATCCTCTCGTAAAACACATATTGTTCACTGGTGTTCTTAGTTCTTATTGAAGATTTAATGCAATATTTTTCCTCAGTTACAATGTATTGGTTCTTCTGGAAATGTATGTTCTTCTACGAACTATGCATAATAATCACCTGATCATTGATGAATATGTAAGTTAATTTGAACGTGATGTTTTGTGGGAACTATGGTTATATTAATTAATACGGCCACTTTTTAAAAAATTTGTGCCTTGCGACACCCATGATGGGCCCACTGGGACAGCAAACCAAATAGCGATCTTCTTTATTAATGTGTCTAAACAAATGATTAGATCAGAGCCACACAAATGGACCTTAAGGGCAAATCACGGGCAAATCACGCCAGCGGAACAGTAAGACCCGTCGTCGGATATTCTGACGACGGGTGGCCATGCGCCGTCCAAACTGGCATAGGCGGACCACTCTACCAACCAAAAAACCCGTCGTAAGACAAAAAACCCGTCACGCGAACAGAAAAATTTGCCCGATGCGTGGGCCCGTCAGCGGAGATACTCAATCCGCCGACGAGTACGAACGCTGCTTCCACCGACGCACAGTGGTGTGCCGGCAAAAAAGGTCCCCCGGCGACGGATCTCACGCGTCGACAGTTTCTGTTCTGACAACGGGTCTCACGCGTCGGCGGAATCAAATCCGCCGACACATCCACGGCATTGGGATGCATCAGGGGAACTCCTCTGACGCATCCCTACGCCGTGGGTGCGTCGGCGGTTAAGATTCCGCTGATGCATCCCTGCGCTGGGGTGCATCGGCGGAATGGATGAAAAAAAAAAGAGATCTCGCAGAAGAGAAGAGAGAGAAGAGGGAGAGAAGTGAAAGAGAACAGAGAGAACAGAGAGCTGAGAGCAAGAACGAGGAGAGAAATGAGAGCGAGAGAGATGAGAGAGATGAGAGAGATGAGAGAGATGAGAGAGATGAGAGAGATGAGAGAGATGAGAGAGATGAGAGAGATGAGAGAGATGAGAGAGATGAGAGAGATGAGAGAGATGAGAGAGATGAGAGAGATGAGAGAGATGAGAGATGAGAGAGATGAGAGAGATGAGAGAGAGAGAGAGATGAGAGATGAGAGAGATGAGAGAGAGAGAGAGAGAGAGAGAGAGAGAGAGAGAGAGAGAGAGAGAGAGATGAGAGAGAGAGAGATGAGAGAGAGAGATGAGAGAGAGAGAGAGATGAGAGAGAGAGATGAGAGAGAGAGAGATGAGAGAGAGAGAGATGAGAGAGAGAGAAATGAGAGAGAGAGAGAGAGAGAAGCTTGACCTTTACTAAAGCCAACGGCAACAGTCCCCTTGCAAGTGACAATTAGAGGTTATGTTTGACACAATTCTGATCATACAAGGTCGTGCCAATTGAACTGGTGAGAATCTTGGATGCAACTTTTGCTTTAACTATTTCTCTGATGTTGGATAGATCAAAAAGAGGCTTCCCACTTAAGCCCCAGACCAGGAGTGTTTGGAGATAAGGGACCAATGAGTGAGAACAACCAAACTATACTGCTTAGAACAAATAATATAGGATCCCCTTTTTATGTATAGCCTTCTCAGTCAGTTTCACACCTTCAAGAGCTTCTGCATTTTTATCAAAACCAGTTACAAGACCAATTGGATTTGAAAATTTCCTGCTCCATACTTCAAGACCCAACAGTGGTGGGTCAGGTCTATCCTCTCTTGGGACCTAGCCACGAGCTGCTGCAAATACAACCAGGCTATGTGCAAATTCTGCATCTAGTAATGCAAACAAAATATTCAAATAGGTCATTGCAGAAAATAACCACCCGCTGTGCAACAGAAGATTAACAAAGTTAACAGAAATTTCATAAGAACAGAGAGATCAATGAGAATGATGAGGTCCTAGACTTTGGGTATAATGCGGTAATAGCAAATGATGAGGTCCTAGACTTTGGGAACAATAGGGTAAAAAAAAATTCTTCTTGGGGGTAGAAAGACTTAAAAAAATGCGAATGAATGAAAAAAAGGGGAAAACAATAGGAAGCAATGGTATCAATTTGAAAAGCTAAAGAGAGAATAAGAAAACCTACGGAAGAGAGAGAATGAAAGGGAGAAAGATAAAGTGAAGAGAAAGAATACAAGAGGAAGAATCGCGCTAGGAGCTTCGCTGGATACCTCGGGCGAGAGAGAGACTGTTTCTGTTCGTCGACTCGTCGAAATCGTTAGTCGCTGCTCTGAGAGTAAATTGGACGCAGGCCGGGGGAGGAAGAAGGGCGCGGGCGCAGGCCGGGGGAGGGAGAAGGGCGCAGGGAGGGAGAAGGGGGGGAGGGAGAAGAGGAAGGCGGGGGGAGGAGAAGGGCGGGGGGAGGGAGAAGGGCGGGCGCAGGCAGGGAGGGAGAAGGGCATGGGCACAAGCCGGGAGGGAGAGGGCGAGGGAGGAGAGGGTGCAGGGGAGGGAGAAGCGGGGGGGAGGGAGAAGTGCGCGGGGGAGGGAGAAGGGCGTGGGGGAGGGAGAAAAGGGAAAATCGTCTGACGACGGGTACCTACGCGTCGGCGCATATATTCCGCCGACGCGTGAGCAAGCGTCGGTGGAGACAATTCCCCCGACGGGTAGTTTTGCGTCGGGGGATTCTTTCTGCGATAAACTAATTTGTCCGCCGACGCGTATTGAGTGCGTCAGCGGAAGTAATGGTGTATTCCCCCAACGGGTTTAGTACTGGGGTATGTCGGCGCTTAAGTTACTATCCGCCGACGCTTGCAAGGGTGCGTCGGCGGATGAAATTGTGAGTTCCCCCGACGGGTTCTTACTGGAGGTGCGTCGGCGCTTCAGTTATTAGTCCGCCGACACTTGCAATGGTGCGTCGGCAGACTAAATCGAAGGTTCCCCCGACGGGTTCAAATTGGGGTGCGTCGGCACTTCAGTTTAGTGTCCACCGACACGTGTAAGGGTGCGTCGGCGGAAGTCTTTGGAAGTTCCGCCGATGGGTGGGAGGGATTCTCCGTTGTTTCGCCGACGAGGCAAAAAGACCGTCAGCGGAATACCTCTCCGCCGACGCAAAATGTTCCAACCGTCGGCGGATGGGACATTTTTGCTAGTGTTTGAAGAACAAACGGTTCACATTTGCAATAAATAAATGGATAGTCCATATCAGCAATTGGTTCATTTCTCCTCCACTATAAGAGACCTCATCAATTTCCTGTTGTTGAATCCCTGGAAAGAAAGAAATTAAGTGTATGTACGTATTTAATCTCCAAATGGGTCTGGCCGGACTCCTTTTAAATATCAGGACGGAAGCTAAACCTGCAGATTGGACTATTGGCGTAGGTGTTAAGAGGTTGAAATTATTAACTTGATCAATAAAATAATTAATGAATACAAGTACAGCTTGTAAATTTAATCTGTTGCAAAAATACATGGAGTCTAACACGCGTGGAGAAATTGCAGTCTAGCTAGATTGAAGTTGGAAATTTCATTCTCTTATCTTTTCTTGCAAGGGAGCTGGGAAGAAGCGAAGGAATGTAGTGTTGGAGCTTATGGCCAGAATTCAAATGAATCTTACAAAAAGATAATCATATTGTGAATTAATCTCACAGCATGATCATATCAATTAGAAAAAAAAAAAAAACAAGCACTGCTAAAAACCTTGAGTCCGCCGGCGGCCAAAAGGCACCGATGGAACACGAATACCTGTCAGCAGACATTCCGACTACGGGTAAGACCACGTTGTTAGAACGTCCGTCGGCAGAGACTTCAGCCGACGAAAAAACCCGTCGCGCGACAAAAACACCTGTCGTACAAAGTTGGTCGTCCAACGACGGACCGTACAGCATCGGCGAAATGGATTCCCCTGACGCGTGAGGGTGCATCAGCGGAATTGATTCCCCCGACGCGTGAGGGTGCATCAGCGGAATCGATTCCCCCAACACATGGGGGAGTCGTCGGCGGAATGGATTCCCCGACGCTTGGTGGTGCGTCGGCGGAATGAATTTCGGCCGATGGAACACCCGTCAGGGGAAGCTTTTTTTATTTATTATTATCAATATTTTTAATATTATTTTATCCTGCTTATAAAAAATCACACCACATCAGATAAAAATAAAACTCCACATACAAATGAAACTCCACATCAGATATAAAATTAAAAGTTTACGTGTAACGGTTACAATGTAAAAGTTAACATATACATAATGCACAATTACAATGAACAGAAGCACTAATATCTTCAACGACACGACTGGTCGCTTCCTCCATTGTTTGAAGATCCTGCACAAGGTTAATTATGTACAACATTACAGCTATACATTTAAATTCATCAATTTAAACTAATTCACAAGAACTGAAAAACAATACTTACCCTGTTGTGACTGTGCAATAATCAACATTTCTAGCCTCTCCACGCGTTGGCTCATGGTGTCCACCTTTTGGGACAATAACTCATTATGTCATCTCTCCTTCTCCAATTGTTCAGATAGGGCCAAATAATTAGGAGAGCTTGAAGAGGCACCTCTTCGTAGTTGAGCCCCTGTTCCAACTCCTTTGTCATAACCACCTTTGTGGCCCCCAAACACCGTATCTAGTACGGGTGTCACGTCTATGAGATCTTTGGAGGTAGCAACATTATTTTCGAGGGCTTGATGACGAACCGCTTCCTGCACAAGAAAATAATAAATTTAAATAATAATCAAGGTTTATCATAGTTGAACACAGTTCATAAAGCACTTGATAACTTACACAATGCTCAGTTGTTATTTCATCTGGATAAGTCTCATCCTTCCTCTGGTGAGCTTTGAGGTATACCTTTAAGAAGGTGTAACCATCAAGATCAGTCGTACGCTGTACTTAATGTCAATTCTAAGTATTCTAGGCTGAAAATAAAAAGTAAGTTTAGTTCAAACTACTAAGACATATAAGTACCTGTTCTTCTAAGAATAAGGGAAGAGACTTCGACCAAGGGTATGTGTTGTCTTCAACTGCTATCGATTAAGACTATTCTACTCATCGATACGCAATTTCTTAACATTGTCCCAATATTTAACGAGGAGAAGCCAGTCTTCTTAGCTCATATCATCTATGGGACAAGTCTTAAGTTGTTCTGCAGTCTTCCCATCATAGTGCTCTTTTTTATATGCGGTTCTATTGTCTCTGATGATTTTCTGAAGCACCGGCTTGATTTCCTCCATGGCCACTTGCTCTATGACTGCAGCACCCACATCATCCACAAAGGTATACTTTTCCTGCAAAAAAAAAAATTAGTGTAAATGCAACCATTTAAAAAAAACATAAACAAACATGACTTTGATAACATAAAATCAGGTTTGCAGCTCATGGGAGGGATAGTCACGCCACTAGAGATGCAACGAAAAGTACTGGTCTGCCCGAACAACTGTCCCAATGAGAAAGGACAACGAACCCTATCTTTCAGAAACCATCTGCCCTTCTTTGATTTTTATCGTCCATGGCTTATTTGGCAGAAACGAAGATGCTTTAACTTTCCGCTTCACGCACTGTTGTGGTGGCTCATCAGCATCTTCTGTATCTGCCCATTCGGATCTTTGTGTTTCCATTTCTTCCATGGGAATCGGGCCTGCCAAATTGCAAATTAGAACGTAATATATATATAACACACTGTAATTAACTAAAATACTACAAATTTACCTAAAAAGTGGCTCTCAGGGGATTCATATTCCGAAAATAGCTCTCTAAACTTACGCATACACTCAACTATAATTTGAAAGAACTAAAATTAGATGACATAACTGTAAAAAAAAAATAGATTCTATTTTTTGTTAGTACCTATGTCAGGCACCTGTGATGACAATGCTAGTGTAGCCAGAGCCGGAGTTGGTGGAGTCAGAGTCAGGACTGGTGTTGCCCGGGCTGGTCAAGTCGGAGTCGGGACTGGTGTTGTCTGGGCTAGCCGAGCACTCCGACGTTTGACCCTTCCCGATGTCGGTGATGACGAGTCAATAGGATTTTTCTTAGGTGGCATATTTACCCTGTAAAATTAAAGAAATGGGGATTGTCAGCTATTTTCAAAAAATAAATAAAATTACCTATTACGGTTAATAGTATAATAATTGTAATCCATTAAACTTACACTATGTTACCTTCAAGTTTGTAGGATCAATCCTTAATTCTGGACCTAGGTCAGTACGCACCCACAAAACATCATCGGCATGGTTAAACTCTATTACGTCTTCGGCCCTTGGGTCTTGTGCCAACAATCCACTAATTCACAAAAATGGCATCTAGGACAACAATACCTCAGGAAGAGAGAGAGAGAGAGAGAGAGAGAGAGAGAGAGAGAGACAACATTACCTCGGCAAAATTAAAGATGAACAACAAGAGTTTATGTAAAAACTCCCAACAACAGTCACTATGGTTTTGACCTGCATATTTGCATTTCCAAACATTCATGTAGTTCATTTTTTTCTCATTAAATCACATGCACCCCAAACATTCATGTATTGTCCATACAAATTCACAAGACAAGACAAGAACACATTTACAGACAAGACAAGACAAGGAGAAATTGCAAAAATTAAAAATGATACTAAGCAAAGATACATTTCAAATAGAAACATTGAAATTTAGTATCAATCATTGTATTTTCTTGTAAAAGAGATATGAAGTCAAGTAAAAAAAACATTCTTTCATGAGAAAACACCTTATCAATAGATGAGAAACAGTACTGTCATTTCGTTCTAGTCACATAAGCATAATGGACGTCCTGGGGAAATATCTTCTTATACAGAAACTTCCTTTTTCACTCTTCCATAAGCTTCAAAAAAGCTATTACTCATAGTGAAGGTGGACTCCCAAACAGCTCATAACATTAAAGAAGAAAACAAAAACATGAGTAAATTACCGAGAGAGGGAGAGTGAGAGTGAGTGAGAGAGAGAGAGAGAGAGAGAGAGAGAGAGAGAGATAGAGGCAAAGACAGAGACAGAGAGACAGAGAGAAACCGAGAGTGAGAGAGAGCAAGACAGAGAATTTGAGAGAGAGTGAGAGAGAATTTGAGAGAGAGGGAGAGAGAGAACATAGAGAGAGAAAACCGAGAAATGGAGATAAAACCAAGAGAGAGAGAGAGAGACAAAATTTGAGAGAGAGAGAGAGAGAGAGAGAGAGAGAGAAAATTTGAGAGAGAGAGAGAGAGAAGAGAAGAAGAGTTACTTAGTAATGCTTCTTTTTCAAATTTCAAAGCATTTTCATTGCAGAGATCAGCGAACTCATCCAAATTGATCTACAAGTCAAGAAAATAACTCAGAAATTAGTAGATGAAGGAAAAGAAAATCATGTATTGCATCCCATCATATTGTTAAAGATGTTTAATTTCACAACAAGAAATTCTCCAATTTAGTAAAATTTCAAGAAAAAATATAAAGATTGGAACTATAACTGCAAAGTAGTTTTATATATGGGTTTTGAATGGGAATGGTATCACATTTATCATTGCTTAATTCAGGTCCAAATAATGTTTTTCTGGATACTTCATAAATAAAGGCAGTTATACTTCACGGAGATTGTGATCAGTTTATGTATAGATACATTCTTGCAGCTACAACAATTTAGCAGCCATACAAGAGATTGACTAATAATACAAAACTATATTGTGAATTAAGGAATTGTACTACTAGGTAAAAGCTATTAACAAGATTACTCATCATTTCAAGTGCAATAGAATTAAACATCTATTGATGGGTAGAGGAAAGGAATTGAAACAAAATAAGCTCCCTACGATATTGTTTCCGTTTTAATGATTGCATCATTAGCTATTAACCATGACATCAAAAGACGTCTTGCAGATTAAGCCAAACGAAAACACCTATTCAGAAGCAACATTTGTATCGATTGAACCACATAACCGAGTCACCGACAATGAAGTTGTCAACATGAAGCAAATCAAATACTGAAAAGTGCTTTCTGAAATTGTGCTCAGACAGAACATATATTAAACAAGGAAAAATTAGAAGGGTTTCAAAAAAAAAAAAAAAAGACCATCGATTCCTCATACTCATCATCAACGCCATTCCTCCACAAGATGCAACAATGAAAACCAAATGACGCACATCAAATTAGAAACAGAAAATAAATTTGCTCCATCACTGATACTAACGCCATCAACAAATTATGAAGATCCAACAGTGACCAGAAGTAAACCGAAATTAATGAAAAATAAATTCCTGAGAACGGAAGCTATACTCTATGCCAAGTTCCTCATACTGACAAATTAAAAGGGGAAAATGAAATTCTGTTTCCATTTGAACAAGAAACTCAAGAAAAAGGTCAAAATGAAAAACCCATATTCCGTATTTCTACTCGATTCGAAAATAAAAAGGGGGAAATGAAATACTTTGTTTGAGTGAAAAATTTAACGCCACTACCCCTATTTCTGCTCAATTCGAATTGATTCAGATGAATACAGAAGTGCAATGGCAAGCTCGCCTAAAGGATTCAAACGAGTCTCATGAAGTTCCCCTAAAGGATTTCCAAAGGGTTTCGAAGAGGAGAGGGTCGAAGTTGCTTTCGATCGGAGGATAACGCACGCCTGAAGGATTCCCGAAAGTGTCGGTCGGAAAAGTACGCCGGAGAGCAAGAGGACGAAGAGGAGATTGAGTGTGGAGGAAGCAATGGGATTTTCATGGCAAGAGATATACTGGACGTTATATACATGTAACGGTATGGTCGAATTAAAATTATCCGTCGTCAGATAAATGGGCCTGACAAGCCCACTTATTTAGGGCTAAAAATCAGGCCCATCCATCCGCTGACAGGGGTTTAAAACCCCGTAGAATCAGCCGGCGGCTGGCTCAAGTCCGCCGGCCTATTCTCATTCCGCCGACGGCATCCGTCGGCGGAATGAGGTTTTTTAGCAGTGAAGCAGTACCAAATACATAATCTTCATGTATTAACCAGTCAGATCAAATCAATGACTAACTGAAATAAACAAATATAGCGAAAAGACTTATCGATTTTGAAGAGAAGTTGTCATGTGGAGAACCCACAGGCTTAAAGACGGATTCAGTGACCACCGGCGCAAAGTCCTTCTGCCGAGCGTCTCCCAAGGTAACGCAGCCAATCACCCTCGACGTGCACTCTCGCTGGAGATTTGTCGTCCGTCCAAGACAGCCTAGAACAATTGAAGGGATTCACGCACCAAAAACTCTAAGACAAAGAGTTTGCAAAGCCAGCTACCACCATCCTGCCAACCCAACCAGTGAGTTCAATAAAAAAATTTTCAGGAAAACCATTGAAGAGACTTTCCCTTTAGATCCTAAAAGAAAGGATCGTGATTTTATCTATTTAATAACTACACATTAACTAAACAGACATACACCCGACCCGGACTGGACCGGCTGGAGCATGCTATTTTTCCAACATAGAGATCATCGATGTGTTTATTTCTTTCCAAAGACTTTGTACATACTCCGAGTCTCCGAGTCACTAGGGATATATAAGTCAGTTCAGTTGAGTCAATTGGACCAGTCCGAGTCTCCGAGTCACAGACCCTATATATATTGAAGGCCTTTGGTTGGTGTGACTTGGTTGTAAAATAGGTTACATTTTTTTCAAAAAAAAAAATATTTGAAATTAATATGTCATGTGGAATAAAACAAAAAAGGAACTCATGTTTTATGTTTGCTCATTATTCATTATAGACTCTTCCATAGTATTTATTAAGCATATTAAGCATATCACATAACTATCCTTGTCTATCATTAGCTTTAAGAGTAATGTTGTGCGCACCCTCGAGGGTGCACATTCCGTCCACTCTTCCATGTGGGTGCAAAGCTGGTGGCTCGATTTCTAGATAAGAAATCCATAACAAAGTGCCACCTCTTTTCTACTTTCATAGACGACTTCCTGTTCAGAGATCTATAAATCAACATTACTTACTACCAAATCTCAGTATGGGAAACCTCCAAACCCTTTCACTCCTCTTTTCTCTTTTCTCCCTGGTCATATTTTGTCTTCTGCAGAGTAAAGTGAGAAGTTAAGCGCGTGTTTCTTTTCCGACTTTGCGTGCTCAAGGCTCCAAAGGTCACAGAGGCGCAGACCCACAGACGACTTCCTGTTCAGGGATCTATAAATCAACATTCTTTGCTATCTACCAAATCTCAGAGTGAGAAAAGCGGGATCAAATTATGAGGTTATTTGCGCAGCTCCTCCATTTTTGCCTCCTCTTTTTGCTCTTCTCTCAGGCTACTCCCCTCCGCTGGTATGCTTGGGTTTCGATATTTCATAATTATTTTCTAACACAGCTTTTTCTCTCTCTCTTTTTGAATGAATGATTCGAACGGAAACTGCAAAGTAGTTTTATATATGGGTTTTAAATGGGAATGGTATCACATTCATCATTGCTAAATTCAGGTCCAAATAATGTTTTTCTGGATACATCATGAATAAAGGCAGTTATACTTCACAGAGACTATGTGATCAGTTTATGCATAGATACATTCTTGCAGCAACAACAATTTAGCAGCCAGACAAGAGAGACTAATAATACAAAACTATATTGTGAACCAAGGAATTGTACTACTAGGTAAAAGCTATTAACAGGATTACTCATCATTTCAAGTGCAGTAGAATTAAACATCTGTTGATAGGTAGAGGAAAGGAACTGAAACAAAATAAGCGCCCTACGATACTGTTTCCGTTTTAAAGATTGCATCATTAGCTATTACCCATGACGTCAAAAGGCGTCTTGCAGATTAAACCAAACGAAAACACCTATTCAGAAGCAACATTTGTATCGATTGAACCACATAACCGAGTCACCAACAATGAAGTTGTCAACTTGAAACAAATCAAATAATGAAAAGTGCTTTCTGAAATTGTGCTCAGGCAGAACAGATATTAAACAAGGACAAATTAGAAGGGTTTCAAAAAAAAAAAAAAGACCATCGGTTCCTCATATTGATCAATATCAACGTCATTCCTCCACTAGATGTAACAATGAAAACCAGATAACACACATCAAATTATAAACAGAAAATAAATTTGCACCATCACTGATACTAACGCCATCAACGAATTATGAAGATCCAACACTGACCAGAAGTAAAGCGAAATTAATGAAAAAGAAATTCCTGAGAACGGAAGCTATACTCGGTGCCAAGTTCCTCATACTGACAAATTAAAAGGGGAACATGAAATTCTGTTTCTATTCGAACATGAAACTCAAGAAAAAGGTAAAAATGAAAAACCCACATTCCGCATTTCTGCTCGATTTGAAAATAAAAAGGGGAAAATAAAATACCTTGTTCGAGTGAAAAATTTAACAGCACTGCCCCTATTTCTGCTCGATTCGAACTGAGTCTCATCCAATGACGGATTCAGACGAGTACGGAAGTGCAACGGCAAGCTCGCCTAAAGGATTCAGATGAGTCTCGTGAAGTTCGCCTAAAGGATTTCTGAAGGGTTTCGAAGAGCAGAGAGCCGAAGTTGCTTTCGATCGAAGGATAACACACGCCTGAAGGATTCCCGAAAGTGTCGGTCGGAAAAGTACGCCTGAGAGCAAGAGGACGAAGAGGAGATCGAGTGCACGGGAAGAAATGGGATTTTCATGGCGGGAGATATACTGGACGTTATATATATGTAACAGTATGGTCGAATTAAAATTATCCGTCGTCAGATAAATGGGCCTGACGAGCCCATTTATTTAGGGCTAAAATCAGGCCCATCCGTCCGCCGACAGGGGTTTAAAACCCCGTAGAATCAGCCGGTGGCTGGCCCAGGTCTGTCGGCCGATTCTCATTCCGCCAACAGCATCCGTCAGCGGAATGAGGTTTTTTAGCAGTGAAGCAGTACCAAATATATAATCTTCATGCATTAACTAGTCAGATCAAATCAATGACTGAAATAAACAAATTATATGAAAAATATATAGTGAAAAGACTTATCGATTGCACTCTCGCTAAAGATTTGTCGTCCGTCCAAGACAACCCAGAACAATTGAAGGGATTCACGCACCAAAAAGTCTAAGACAAAGAGTTCGCAAAACCAGCTACCACCATCCTGCCAACCCAACCAGATAGTTCAATAAAAAAATTTTCAGGAGAACCATTGAAGAGACTTTCCCTTTAGATCTTAAAAGAAAGGATCGATGATTTTAACTTTTTAATAACTACACATTAACTAAACTGACATACACCCGACCCGAAGTGGGGCTGGACCTTGCTATTTTTCCAACATAGAGATCAATTAATTATAGATGTGTTTATTTCTTTCCAAAGACTTTGTACGTACTCCGAGTCCGGGTATATAAGTCAGTTCAGTTTGAGTCAATTCGACCAGTCCAACTGGGTATTTTTCCAACAGACCCTATATATATTGAAAGCCTTTGGTTGGTGTGACTTGGTTGTAAAATAGGTTAATTTTTTTCAAAAACAATTATTTGAAATTTTTATGCCATGTGGAATAAAACAAAAAAGGAACTTATGTTTACTCATTGTTCATTATAGACTCTTCCATAGTATTTATTAAGCATATTAAGCATATAATCTCGAGGGTGCACATTCCGTCCACTCTTCCACGTGGGTGCAGAGCTGGTGCCTCGATTTCTGGATAAAAAATCCATAACAAAGTGCCACCACTTTTCTACTTTCATAGACGACTTCCTGTTCAGAGATCTATAAATCAACATTATTTACTACCAAATCTCAGTAGAGTAATGCTAACGGTACGTTACTGTAGCATACCGTTTGCGTACAGTCTGACGTGGAATGCTTATATGGCATCCACGTCAGCTGCCTCTTTGGCATAGTGAAAACTGGAACCGGTTTTCTCTTGAGCGGCAGAGAGGGAGGGAGCCGGAGCGAGAGCGGGAGGAAGGAGGCCGAGGAGAGCGGGAGGAAGGAGGCGGAGCGAGAGCGGGAGGGAAGGAGGCCAGAGCGGGAGCGGGAGGGAGGGAGGCCGGCGGGAGCGGGAGGGAGGTAGGCTGGAGCGGGAGCGTGAGGGAGGGAGGAGGCGGAGCTGGGCGTGAGGGAGGGAGGGAGGCCGGAGCTGGAGCGGGAGGGAGGGAGGAGGAGGCCGGAACACTCGCTGGGCGGCCTCCCTTCCGCCGCATGAGCGGCCTCCTTCCCAAGCTGCGGCGGGGAGGAGGAGGCCGGCGCCGCCGCCCGCCCCCCCTCCCCTTCTCCTTCCCTCTCCGGCCTCCGGCCCTCCCCCCTCTCCTTCCTCTCCGGCCTCCGCCCTCCCCCCTCTCCTTCCCTCTCCGGCCTCCGGCCCCCCCCCTCTCCTTCCCTCTCCAGCCACCGCCCCTCCCCTCTCCTTCCCTCTCCGCCACCGCCCCTCCCCCTCTCCTTCCCTCTCCGGCCACCGGCCCTCTCCCCCCTCTCAAACCGGAACCCGAAGGTTCCGGAGGCAGCTGATGTGGATGCCACATAAGCATTCCACGTCAGACTGTACGCTAACGGTACGCTACAGTAACGTACCATTAGCATTATTCATCTCAGTATGGGAAACCTCCAAACCCTTTCACTCCTCTTTTCTCTTTTCTCCCTTGTCATATTTTGTCTTCTGCAGAGTAAAGTGAGAGGTTAAGCGCGTGTTTCTTTTCCAGCTTTGCGTGCTCAAGGCTCTAAAGGTCACAGAGGCGCAAACCCACAGACGACTTCCTGTTCAGGGATCTATAAATCAACATTCTTTGCTATCTACCAAATCTCAGAGTGAGAAAAGCGGGATCAAATTATGAGGTTCTTTGCGCAGCTCCTCCATTTTTGCCTCCTCTTTTTGCTCTTCTCTCAGGCTACTCCCCTCCGCTGGTATGCTTGGATTTCGATATTTCATAATTATTTTCTAACACAGCTTTTTCTCTCTCTTTCACTTTTTTGAATGAATGATTGAGATTTTCGTTCTAGTTTACTCTGTTTATCGAATAATTCTGTCTCTGCCATGGACAGGATGAAGGGCCCAGGACGAGTTCCGCCAGTGGATACATATTTAAAGCCTCCTCCTCCTGAAGAACGAATAGGGCCGCACCAATAAATAATACCTTTTCGGACTCTGGAGAACCCTCTCGGAGCACATCGTTCTTAGGTGTTCTAAGTTCTTATTTAAGATTCAATCCAATCTTCTCAGTTTCAGTGGTTTGGTTATAATACCAAAAAAATGTACATATAAGTTCTTTTGCGAACTATGTATAATTACTTAAATAAGTTAATTTTTGCGATGTTTTGTGAGCAATGGGTAGTACTATAAGTTATATTAAATAAATTCCATCTTGGGGATGAGGCCATGGTTATGCATATATAGGCCTTGTTTCGTTGTTTAGACTCGGGATTGAGCCACTCCAGCCAATTTGAGAAAGCAATTCCTCTAAACCGATCCCACCAGTCATTCTGGACTGGTTATTTAGAAGATAGGAAAGTTGATCATTTGCAAATTATAATTATGTGGAATTACTTAAATATACAAGTTAATTTAAACTTAAATATGAGGTCATTAATTTCTTCATTGTTTTGAATTTGTGTACCAAATTGTAAACTGATCATTAGAAAAGGATAAAAAAACGCCCAAAGTCATGGATTGAGATGCCCAAAGTACCAAAAAAGGCCCAAAAGTGATTCAAATTCTTTGCTTAAAGTGGTGATTCGAGTAATGCAAGGGTTTACATTATGACACGAGGTCTACATGGTAGGTAAGAGATTTTGTTTTTTTTTTTATTTTAAATATTATCTTCCTATACTTTGGGTAAACTCTTTACCCTTAATTTTCTCTTACTTGAACTACCAACTAATTGCCACATCATCGATGTACGACCTCAAAGTAAAATATGAAAATATTGGTATTATTTTTCTTTTGCTTAATATTCATAACAAAATTATTTGCATTAGAAAGATTTTACAAACCCAAATATCACATAGTTGATTACCCTATAGTTTCGCTTAAGGATAAATTAAATAAGGATATAAATTCTACGAAAAATGATTCAGTATTGCCATATTTTACCTTGGGTTTTTATATCCTGATGTCAGCCTAGTTGGCAATCTAAATAAGATCTAAGTTTAGGCTTACTTAGAATAGGAAAATAGTTCCTCTATCTCTTACTTGGACTGCTAACAAGGATGCCACATCATATAGTCAAAGTAAAATTTGGCAACACACATATCACCACTTAAAATCTATTTTTTCTTATTATAAAGAATGAGTGGTGATAATCGCTTAATTTTTCTGCGAGGGTTTACGGCATGACATAGCGTCCTGGTCGGTAGAAAAGAGATAAATAAGAATTATCTACCTATTATTTAGGTGAGCCTAAACCGGACTACCCACTGCCATGTGGACAGCCACATCAGGATTTAAAAATTCGCACATTAGAAGCTAATTACGTCAACCAGCAACCTCGACTCCGTAGCTCTTCAGGGCTGTTCTCCGACATCCCACCTCCGGGTTCTCCGGGCCATGGAGTTTTTACGGCGAGCATTCCTGTCCCAGAACAGCTCGATTTCCACGTCTTTGCTGCTAGTTTTTATACTCTACTCGTTTTCGTCTCAGTTTCTTCCGATAGAGCCTTACCTTGTTCCTTACCTTACCACTGTTAAGCATTTCACCAACTTTCAGGCACGATCGCAACACTCTCCTGTTCAATTAGGTTCTTTTTGTCACTTCTGCTGCAGTAAGAGAATCTGAAATATAGTTGCTTCCATCACTTTAGTAAATCTTATGTACAAATCGCGTCGGTCAATCATATGATGAACTTTAATTACTAAATTGTCAGCTTGAATTGCCCTTTTTGGGCCCTTTTTAGTGGCTTGTACGCTTTTTTGTTTCTCTAGACAACTCCTCAACTTTAATTTGATCATATTGCTGTGCTACTGTTGTCAATTTGTTTTGCTCGAGTATGTGTAATAGTCCGCATGTCATATGCTTTGGTCTCGGGTTCGTTTGCACATCCATTAGTGTATCTAATTCTAAGTTATTATCTTCGCGGCTTGCAGGTTACTGTTGATATATTTCCTTTGAGTGTGTATGCTCAGCTCATGTTCACCCTACTTATGGCACCCGCTTGTCTTTTTCTCTCGCACAAAGTGGTTGTCGTTCTAGGTAATTGCCCGGGAGCTTCATTGGTCTTCTTCTCTGGATTTAAGAGTGATATATTCTAAAATATTTTTCGATTGCCCTGTGTGTGTTTTCTCTATTTTTACTTTAATCTTCTTAGTTGGTAGCAGATCCCGAATTCCCTTTATAATATCGTAATTGACTAGCCTCTGACTAGAGATGATCCTCTATTAGGTGCTTTGGGGATTCTTTTTACCTATTTCATTGCTTGGATGGGAGAATCTCTTCTTTCCATGCAGTTCATGCAGGTCAGTGGTTCAACTAGTTTGCCGTATTCATACACCAAGTCCTCTTTATTGTACGTGGAATCATCTTTTCATTATTTGGTAACTAAGAATCTTGTTCTTGTAACTTTCAAAAAAAAAGAATCTTGTTCTTGTTGGACATCGTAGTTGCTATTTTTCCCTTTTATACACTGTAGAGAAAACCATTACTTGTAGGTCTTTTTCACAGGGAGAGTTAGCTCACTGTACCATGTGGCGATTGATTCCTGTATCAGCTATGGACTATCTAATAGCAGAAAGTGCTTCATCTAGATTCTTCTTATGGAACCACGAATCTTCTTTTGTTATCATTGTTTTGATATTTTTTAGTATGAATTTTTTTCTATGTCATTTAAAAGATAGGTTTCTTTTTCAATAATGAAAAATGAAAAAACATAAATAGGATTATTTTTGCGGTAATAGAACCAGGTTTAACTTTTGCAGTATTGTTATATTTGGTTTTATTTGATTCGTGTGTAGGTCACATATGGATTTGGAATGGCAACTCTTTTGGCTCCAGGTTTACCTTTTGATGTATAGTTATATTTGGTTTTATTTTGGTTCATGTGTAGGTCACATATGGATTTGCAATGGCAACACGTTTGGCTTTCTCCTCGTATATTTTTCTTCTTGTTCCAGAGGAAGAATACCAGGCGATGGTAATTCATCCATGTTGATTGTATTATGTTTACAATATTGCTTTTGGTATTAAATATAGAGATCTTTCAAAGTCAATATTTTGGAGACACAGACATCTAAATTATGATTGTTTTTGGTTGTTGCTCTGCTTTATATCCAGTTATGTAACATCAGCTGTGTTCTGTTCTTTGAAACTTGAACACCGTCTTCAAGTGTGGTTTGCGAAGCAAATTTAGAATGTCATCATGTGTGTGTTATCTTCATAATTTCATTTTCAGTTGTTTGTCTTTGTAGAATCAGTTATGGCAAATCACTGTTTGAAGTTCTTTCTCTGTAGATGACTTCTATTTACTTGTTGCATTAGTTGTATTGCATGTGCATTGTGATTTTAAGACAACTTAATACCACTCATACAACAATAATTTTCATTGGATATTTGCAGACAAGTTTAACCACCACTACCTCACTCCTGTCATTCATGTTTGCCTCTGAGTTGGGTATGTATACCCTTAACTCTCCTTTTCCAGCAGTGTCTGTTCTTCTTCCCAGACTTCATGACTGTCTTTCCTTTGTTTTTTCTTAATATGGGTCCATGCCCGTGTTATAGTGAACTTGGTCTTTATTTGGAAAAGCAACTTGAGCTTATAATGTGCTAGTTTTCTGCTTTTGTTTTGACAGGTCAGCTGCTTGCTTTGGAGAAGATTTCATATGACACCTTCTTTGTTGTCACACTGATATCGGTTCGTATAAAGAGTATGTCCTGACCTAGTTCCTGAACTGGTTGGCATTTCTTTCTGTGACTCTGTCCCATTATTTTGTTTAAATGCTATGGTTGGTTTGGCTCATGTCTTGTATGTGCAGCTTGGAGTCTGTCTCAGCATGGCACTTTTGTTACCTAAGGACCATTCTTCCAGTTTGTTTTACACTTCATTTTCCGACCGTTTTAACAATGATGAGGTGATTTCTGTCTCTATGGTTGTTGCTGTCTTGGTCATTTCACCTGGATCTGATGATGTCTGTTATCGTGATAATTGGAAAACAATAACTCGGGCTTTATTTCATGAAGTTACGTTTTATAGTTTTAACTCCTTATTTGAAACATATTTGGAATTTCAATATTTCATGGGGACCATAGATTTGTCTTTCGAGAATATACAAGGCATAGGATTTAGGCTCTAGATTCTGTTTCCTGCCTGGGGTACCCGTGGTTTTTATTTCTGTGAATGTAGAAGACATAAGGTACTTCATAAGCTGTGTTGTAGGTCTCTGTTAATAGCTGTTGCACTTTGGATATAATATTTGTCATGTTTGGTGTTACTTTCTTTCTTAGTAAAGTGTCTGGGGTTGTCTTCCTGGATGTATCAGGGTTGGGTTATGACTTTGAAGAAAACATGGCATGGGAGGGATTTACAGTTTCTGTCACTTTGGTATGATTTTCCCTCAACTTGTTCCAGTAAATGTCCATTATTGTAGCTCAGATATGAAATTTTTTTTTTTCTGATGTCAGATAAATTCTTGATTAGGTCTTCTTATGACTTCTTACTGTTGTCTGTGTATTTTTGACACCTTATCCATTTGCAAAATATGGTTTTCAGGTGGGCAGTGGCATATGCTGGTGTCTCCTTGGTGCAAAACTATGGTACCAATCTTTTTGATGCCATTGATTCAAACTCAAAGCTGAACGGGCATATTCTGGCAGCTTCTCAGGCAGCTGGAAGCCTTGGAGCATTCTCTGCTGTCTATCTGGAGAACTTTGCCAGTCAATGTGGCATGATTATTTATGTGATCTGCTTGGCATCCATGGCCATTTTGTGCGTATTCATGGGAATCTCTGCCAGGATCTGGGTGGTTTACTTAATTTATGTGACAATTTCAGGCATATATCAAACACTTGCCTGCCTGCTTAGTGTTCGTTGTGGACGTCTACTCTCAAACAAGCAGTTCATTCTTCTTTTTTCCATGAATAGTTTTACTGGTCTACTGCTTGAGACTATATTGCAGGCTGTCCTGGTGAGTTCTATGTCTTAGTATACTTCCTACTCTAACAAATTTTCTCGTGCCTCTGAAGTGAAGTAATTAGAAGAACCTAGATGCAAGTAGCTTAAGTCACATCCAACTAGATTCTGTGCCCCTAATTTCTTTAATCATATCCCCTTTGTTTATTTCCTGAGAAAAGCTGAGAATTTAGACTTGCGTCTATGAGATGCCATCATGCCAGACTTACAAGTTTGTCAAAACCCCTAGGTTCTTGGTAAAGGTATAATGCTTTAGGATGTATATAGGAAGAATAAAGTGAGATGGTTAAATAGCTTTCTGATGTTTGCACCAAGAAATAAAGTGAAGTTCTTCAAGAACCTACTTTTCTTTGGTTTTTGTGTGGTCATTCTAACTCTGTTATTAATTTTTAGCAAGAATAACTCTTAGAAAAGGCACAACTCATGGCAAGGAACAAATAAAACATTCCTTTCTCATTTTTATTGTAAGTAGAAGAGGCATCACCTCATGGCAAGGATTAGTATCAAAAAAAAAAAATTTCTTTTCTCATTTTATTATAAAACATTCATTAAGTTATTTCTGGTGAGGATTAGTTTCAAAAGCAAAATTTACTTTCTCATTTTATTATGTAACCTTCGTTATGTTCTTTCCAGTCATAAAGATTTCCACAATCTAGTGTAAAACGGGTTTTCTGTGATGAGAGGAGAGGCGAGCGGAGAGGCGAGAGGAGAGGCGAGAGGAGAGGCGAGAGGAGAGGCGAGAGGAGAGGCGAGAGGAGAGGCGAGAGGAGAGGCGAGAGGAGAGGCGAGAGGAGAGGCGAGAAGAGAGGCGGAGGAACGATGACCGAATCACAGAGGGGACATCGATCGAAATCCCCAACCCACGGAAGCTTATGGAGCGCGACGCCAGGAATATCGGAGGCGAAGCCCTAATGGTCGAGAATTTTCACCACGAAGACGAAGCTTGGGCGAAGGGCAGCAACAGCGAGACGAGGATCCAGATGAGGAATGGCAAGTTGTGGAAAATTGTAAGCGCCAGAGCGAAAGAAGGAAGCTCCCGCGGATCCTAGGGGAATGCTATTTCAAAAGTTCGTCTTTCTCAGTCGAAGAGGATCTCGGCCGAAGGTGCATCTGTGCAAGAGTGAAAACGGGAGATAAAAGGGCTTTTATCAGGATTCCTTTGGAGCTTGCTGATCTCTTCTTGAATCACCTAAAGGCAGTAATGGCATCAAACTCCTACGCATCTCGTGAAATATGGTGGGAAGACTCCTTGTACACGATTTCGGTCTTGAAGAGAAGTGAATGGGAGTGTAAAATCGCTCATTTTAGGGCACAAAGGGTCCTGGCACGTCTTTATTTACCTGAGCATGGACTGAATGGCATGTCGCCATGGAGTATTCTATGCAATGCTTTCAAAGATTTGAGTTCCAGCAGAGAGAAGAGGACGGATGTCGATCCTCCTCATCCCTTACCACCAGACTGCAGGGAGGAGAGAAACGGGATAGCAGCCAGAGACGCAAGCAGATCCAAAATAATGGTGAATGGGAGGGCGCTGCAGTTATCAGAAAAATGGGTAGCACGAAAGAGAGAGCTTGAAAAAGGCGTGGTGGTAAAAATAGATTGGAGGGTCCGTGATGCACAAAAGCTCGAAAATTGGATCCAGCAAAGATGGGGTTTCGATTATGCACCTGTTGTTTCTTACATTGGCCAAGGAGATTGGTTGATAAAAACAAAAGATGAAGGATCGAAAAGTAAAATCCTTCTTTGGAACCACTCCGAGGATATCCCAAGCTGGGATACAAGGTCTTGGGAGGAGACCTTAGAAACTGGTCCTTTATCTATCTGGGTTCAAATCTGGGGCATTCCGATAGAGGTATGGGGAGCGGAAGCGTTGGGCTTACTGACAGAAGAATTAGGGGAGATTGTTACTTTTGACGATGACACCACCAGCGGCAGAAACATGGCCTACGGAAGAGTCTTGATCAAGCCACGAAAATGGCCCCTAAAAGAGACCTGGACAGAGCTCGAATTTGAAAGAAAATACTTTGCTATTCTCATCAAGCCTGAAGACTTTACTCCTCCGTTCGAAATCTGCAGAAGGATGGAGGTTGAAGACGATGAGTCATCTAGGAAAGACTCGGACCGAGTGGCGGCAGATGAGTTTCAACTGAATCTGGGCAACCCAACTGAGCTGGGAGAACAAAACGTGAATCAAGGCGAACTAATTCTGCATAACTCGGCCGAGTTGAACCGAGCTGACTCGGCCGAGTTGAATCGAGCTGGCTCGGCCGAGTTGAACCGAGCTGGCTCGGCCGAGTTGAATCGAGCTGACTCGGCCGCGTTGAACCGAGCTGACTCGGCCGCGTTGAACCGAGTTGACTCGGCTGACTTGGGACAACTGAATCAAATCTCCCCTGAACGTGACTTCTCTCTCAATACATGGGGCGGGTTCTGCGTGGCTGAAGGACTTCAAACTTCCCCATCTCACGGAAACAAATCAGGTCAGTCCTCTACTAATCCGCCACCAAAAGAGAACCAAACAGGTCCTCTTAATTTTCACACCTCTATCCCCCCTACCGAATCCCTCCCTTCTCAGCATGCTATTGAAAATCCAAACACCCCAAACAGTCCCCCGTCTGTTCGGCAACTACATACATCTCTATCTAGTCCACCAAAAAATCCAGCATTCACGCCACAAAACCATGTCCACTCCCTTCTGAAATCCCCTCAAACCTCTGTTGGCCAGAATAGCCCATTTACCCCAACCAGCAGCATAAATGACAATTTTAATACCAACTCAATGGAAAAAGTCATACACTCCACTCCTGTTCTACTTCAACTCTCTCCACTCACTGTTTACTCAAGAATGAAGTCACCCTCCCTCTCGTGCCAACCTATGGACCCTCTTAATCAGTCCCCACATTCGATAAATGCTATTTGTGAACAGGATCAAGTAGAAAATGATAAAGTCACTGGTGAGGAGGAGTATAACGGCAATATTTCTGATGATGCAGTAGAAGTTCCAATAGAGGAAAGTTGGGGGGAAGCCTGGATGGAAAAACATGACTTTGATGATCATGGAAAGACCAAGAAAACAAAAAAATGCTCTTGGATTTCACAAATCAGAAAAGTTAAGGAGCTGCTGCCAGATGAAGACTTTCAGACACTGATGACCATAGGCACCAAATTGGATAAGAATGGGAATGATAAGAGAGGCAAAGAAACAGAAAAAGGAAAAAAGACTAGAGGTAGAGCAAAAGGAAAGGGAGTGATTCGGGAGCTCCAAGAATGATTATACTGTCATGGAATATTCGAGGAGTAAGGAGTCCAAATAAGAGAGTTGTTATAAGAGATTTGATCAATAAGAATCGTGGCCAGTTAATCTTTTTCCAGGAAACTAAGCTGGAACAAATGAATGAAAGCATTATTAGAGAGTTGGTGCCTTTCCATAGGCCGAAGTGGTGTGCTAAAAATGCAGAAGGGTCAGCAGGAGGCATCTTATGCATCTGGGATCCTCGATTTGTTGCTGTACAAAACACAAGTGTGGGAGATCACATTATTCTTGACCTGATAGACCTCACCAGCAGTAGAAGTTGGTCACTGGGTGCAATCTATGGACCTACGACATACAGGAACAGGGCTGTTTTTTGGGATACCTTGCTGGACGAAATTAGTCAAAGACCGGGTGCATAGCTGTTGGGTGGAGATTTCAATGCTACACTAGCCAGAAATGAGAAATCCCCTCCATCCACGTCCATTACAACTACGATGAGGAGATTTGCTGACTTTACGGGGGCTGTTGAGTTGACAGATCTGACCACTTCGGGAAAATCATTTACATGGAGTAATGGAAGAAGCCCCCCAACCCTATCTAGGTTGGACAGATTCTTATGTAATCCTGAATGGCTTGAAATATACCCGCATACAACATGTAGAGTGCTTGGGAAAACCGTCTCAGATCATTGGCCAATTTCGCTTGATACAAGTTTTGAAAACTGGGGGGGTACCCCATTCAGATTTGAAAACAAGTGGCTGGAGGACAAAGACTTCTTAAATCGAGTGGACAGTTGGTGGAAACGTTATGAAGAGAATAGGCCTCTAGGGGGGAGGTTTTTCAGAAAACTAAAGCATCTTAAGGGGAAATTGATAGCATGGTCAAGAGAGCAGAAAAGTACTCAAATGGCACAACGAGAAAATCTAACCAGGATAATAAATGAGTTCGATACTATTGAAGAAACTAGGACACTAAATGACAGTGAGTCCATTGGGAGACTATCGGCTATGGTGGAATTTAATGGTCTTATTCGCCGAGACAGCATTGCTTGGAAACAAAGAGCACGACATAGATGGCTTCAAGAGGGGGATGAAAACACGAAATTTTTCCATGCTCTCTCACGGTGAATGGAGTAGTGACCACAGACAAAGCAGAAATAATCCACAATATTGTTGACCACTTCTCCACCCTCTTCAAAGAAGACAATCCGGTAAGACCCCATCTCATGGGGATTGTTTGTCAAAGGTTGACCAATGACCAATCAGAGGCGCTTGAACTACCTTTCACCATAGACGAAATTGAATTGGCCGGACAATTCATGCCAAAAAACAAGGCGCCGGGGCCTGATGGCTTTAATGGTGAGTTTTTCAATTCGTGCTGGTCTTCTATTAAAGAAGATGTGGCTGAACTCATGGAACACTTCTATCACAATGGCCTTACAAGTAAAGCGGTGGGGGCTACTTTTATTGCCTTGCTACCAAAGAAAAAATGTATTGAATTCGTCACGGATTTTAGACCGATAAGCTTGGCTAGCAGCACCTACAAATTGATTGCACGAATACTGGGAGGGCGTCTACAGACAATTATGAAGCAAATAATCAGCCCAGAACAGCATGCATTCATTATAGGGAGAAACATCCTTGATGCAGCACTATGCACCCATGAAGTCATCCATCAGTGTAAGCAGAGTAACGATCCAAGAATTGTGCTGAAAATTGATCTTGAGAAGGCCTTCGACCGAGTATCTTGGAATTACCTAAACTTTATGATGAAACAGATGGGGTTTGGTCATAGATGGTGCAAATGGATCATGACTTGTGTTTCTTCAGCCAGGTACTCTATCTACATTAATGGGGGAACCCATGGTTACATTAAACCGTCTAGGGGGCTTCGACAAGGAGACCCGCTGTCTCCCATGCTTTTCAACATTGCTGGAGAAGGTCTAAGATACTTATTTAGTTAAGCAGTTGATGAGGGATGGCTTGAGCCTATTTTAGACAAAGAATTACTCAAAACTCCACTGGTTCAATTTGCAGATGACACCATTATTTTTTGTAAGGCAAATATTGAGCAATTGAGAGTTGTCAAATGTATCTTATCACTATTTGAAATGACTTTAGGGCTGAGGGTTAAGCGGGCCAAATCGTCCATCTTGGGGTTTAATATCGAAATGAACACACTTGTGGGATGGCAGACATGCTTGGGTGTGTAGTGGGCCCCGCCCTTACGACATACCTGGACTTCCTCTATTCTCAAACAGAGCCTCAAAGAACCTTTGGGATCCAAAGTGATTGAGAAACCGACCAACCGCTTGAGCACTTGGCAAGGACAATTCTTATCAATGGCTGGCCGACTCATCTTCGATTAAAGCATGCCTTATTGGCATCCCTACTTACTTCCTCTCTTTCCTCCATTGCCCCTCATCTGTGGCATCCATGATAGAGAGAATCATGAGAAATTTTCTATGGTCTGGTACGTCAGAGAAATCCAAAATACATTTGCTAAATTGGGAGGATGTATGTAAAGCCAAGGAGGATGGGGGTTTGGGTTTCAGGAGAATTAGGCATATAAATTCAGCACTTCTAATGAAGTGGCTCTGGAAGATAAACAAAAATGCAGCACAGCCTTGGAAGGAAATGGTCACCCGAAAATTAGATAGCCGACAACGAAATTGGCGGACTGATGAGGTAAGGGTAAGAGGGGCCTCGCCGATTTGGAAAGCAATTATTAAATCACTACCTTTTTTTCGTCAAAGAATCTCTCTTCAGATAGGAAAGGCGGCATGATTCGCTCGGAATGATGTGTGGCTAGGGGAAACACCCCTAGCTGAGCAGTTCCCAAGATTATATAACGTGGCTAGAAATCAGTCAGCTTATATTGCAGACATGGCCCCTCACAGACAGCTACGAAATATTAACTGGATGCCTCTCTTTAGAAGGAATTTAACAGACAATGAAGCAATTGAAATTTCTGAACTCCTGGAAGCCCTAAATACAATTTATCTAGCACGCAATGAAGAGGATGATATCATCTAGAGGCCCAACCCCTAAGGTAACTATACGGCTAGCTCCAGGTACCACTGCTTGACAAACAGAGGAACTAGTAGAAATGTGGCTGCTGCTGCGTGGAAATTATCTTGCCCAAAAAAAGTGATTTTCTTTGCTTGGAGCTGCTTACGAGGAAGAATACCTACTCGTGATGTACTCCAACGAAGGGGTATCCAGATTTCGAGTGACCTGTGCCCCTTGTGTGGGTCACAAACCGAGACCATCAACCACCTTCTACTCCATTGTGAGTACAGCCGGAGTATATGGACCTTCTTCCTCAAGAAATTTGATGTGAATTACATAACACCGGGTGAATTGGCTGGTCTTTATGCATTAGTCAACTATTTTAGGCCGGGCCCAAAAGGGAGGATGATGTATTACTGTTGTCTAGGCTATATTCCATGGATGATTTGGCGCGAAAGAAATAACTGAGTCTTCCAATACAGTGCCAAACCATGGAGTGACTTGGCTCATCAAATCCTCCATCAAGTAATTGGATGGCTGAAAATTCTAACTTCCTTCCAAGGCATAGAAGCAGGAACATTATGGAACTCATGGGCAGAACACGCACGTGAACCTAAGGCAAAAAGGTTTCTGGTCGATCGGTGGCAACCCCCAAATCAGTCCTACAAGTTGAATTTTGACGGATCATCCATGGGCAATCCCGGACCAGGTGGGGTGGGAGGACTCATAAGGAACCAAAATGGCGACGTCCTTCTTACATATGCAGCACCTATAGGCATCTCAGATTCAACCAGTGCTGAGGCAAAGAGTTTACTACAAGGATTGAAATGTTTTCACAACTCTCCACTTTCTGGACCATTACATTAGAAGGAGACTCCAAATCCATCATTTCATGGTGCACAGGGAACTGTAATCCGCCATGGAGACACAGATACATCTTCAACCAGATAAGAGATTTAGCTTCCTCTGTAGTTAGCTGGAGTCATGTCATTAGAAGCATAAATGGTAGGGCAGATGAATTAGCAAAAAAAGGGGTCCATGAACAACAACTTGTCCTTTGGACCCCTTAGTTTTATTATTGCTTCTATTTGTATGTCTGAGTTTGTTATTCATTATGGAATTGCTTGAAATGAAATGAAAAAAAAAAAAAACACAACTTTCAAAAAAAAAAAGATTTCCACAATCTACTTCTGGATATCAGCTCAATTTAGGGCAGCAATCCAGCTGAGAAATTGATTACAATGATGACATAAGTAAACAAGTTTTTTATGACATAAGTAAACAAAAAAAAAATTAACAATTGTATTATGATTCAATGATCAGTATTTATAACTTGCTAGGAGTTCATAACTTACCTACCGATTAGTTGGCAATCATTTGAATAAATATCTAAGAGTTTAGTGGCTAGTTTTATATGTTTAACTGATCACCTTCTAGGTACCAATTTAATTTACTGTGAGGGAACTGACTCTTTAATGTCTAACTTCTCAGTTGCAGGGTAGTCAACAGTAGTTGAATTTTTTTATGTTATATTGTTTTGTTCAATAATATCGCCGATCTCTCTATTAATATAAGTATCACTCACAGATTACTATTGGAGACTCCAATCAGTTTTTGGTAATTAAACTATTGCAAATTGATTAGTTAATTGACTTTATTAAACAACTTAATTCAGTAAAAACTCAGCAAGAGAGAGAGAGACAACAATGCCTTGGCAAAATTAATAACAGCAAGAGTTTTTATGTAAAAACTCCCAACAACAATCACTATGGTTTCAACCTGCATATTTGCATTTCCAAATCAATTAATAGCCCTAAAACTCACATGTAGTTAATTTTTTTATCGTTTAATAACATGCACCCCAAACATTCATGTAGTTCATTTTTTTCTCGTTAAATCACATGCACCCCAAACATTCATGTATTGTCCATACAAATTCACAAGACAAGACAAGAACACATTTACAGACAAAACAAGACAAGGAGAAATTGCAGAAATTAGAAATGATACTAGGCAAAGATACAAAGAGAAACATTGAAATTTAGTATCAGTCATTGTATTTTCTTGTAAAAGAGATTGGAAGTCAAGTAAAAAAACATCCTTTCATGAGAAAACACCTTATCAATAGATGAGAAGCAGTACTGTCATTTCGTTCTAGCCACATAAGCATAATGGACGTCCTAGGGCAATATCTTCTTATACCAGAAACTTCCTTTTTCACTCTTCCATAAGCTTCAAAAAAGCTATTACTCATAGTGAAGGTGGACTCCCAAACAGCTCATAACATTAAAGAACAAAACAAAAACATGATTAAATTACCAAGAGAGGGAGAGGGAGAGTGAGAGAGAGAGAGAGAGAGAGAGAGAGAAATCGAGAGTGAGAGAGAGACAGATAGAGAGAATTTGAGAGAGAGAGTGAGAGAGAATTTGAAGAGAGAGGGAGAGAGAGAACAGAGAGAGAAAACCGAGAGAAGGAGATAAAACCAAGAGAGACGAAATTTGAGAGAGAGAGAGAGAGAGAGAGAGAGAGAAAATTTGAGAGAGAGAGAGAGAGAGAGAGAGAGAGACAAAATTTGAGAGAAAGAAAATTTGAGAGAGACAAAATTTGAGAGAGAGAGAGAGAGAGAGAGAGAAATTTGAGAGAGAAAATTTGAGAGAGAGAGAGAGAGACAAAATTGAGAGAGAGAGAGAGAGAGAGAGAGAGAGAGAGAGAGAGAGAGAGAGAGAGAAGAAGAGTCACTTAGTAATGCTACTCATCCAAATTGATCTACAAGTCAAGAAAATAACTCAGAAATTAGTAGATGAATTAGTAGATGAACGAAAAGAAAATCATGTATTGCATCCCATCATATTGTTAAAGATGTTTAATTTCACAACAAGAAATTCTCCAATTTGGTAAAATTTCAAGAAAAAATATAAAGATTGGAACTATAACTGCAAAGTAGTTTTATATATGGGTTTTGAATGGGAATGGTATCACATTCATCATTGCTAAATTCAGGTCCAAATAATGTTTTTCTGGATACTTCATAAATAAAGGCAGTTATACTTCACGAAGACTATGTGATCAGTTTATGTATAGATACATTCTTGCAGTTACAACAATTTAGCAGCCAGACAAGAGATTGACTAATAATACAAAACTATATTGTGAACCAAGGAATTGTACTACTAGGTAAAAGCTATTAACAGGATTACTCATCATTTCAAGTGCAGTAGAATTAAACATCTGTTGATGGGTAGAGGTAAGGAAATGAAACAAAATAAGCTCCCTACGATACTGTTTCCATTTTAATAATTGCATCATTAGCTATTAACCATGACGTCAAAAAACGTCTTGCAGATTAAGCCAAACGAAAACACCTATTCAGAAGCAACATTTGTATCGATTGAACCACATAACCGAGTCACCGACAATGAAGTTGTCAACATGAAACAAATCAAATAATGAAAAGTGCTTTCTGAAATTGTGCTCAGGCAGAACAGATATTAAACAAGGACAAATTAGAAGGGTTTCAAAAAAAAAAAAAGACCATCGGTTCCTCATACTAATCATCAACTTCATTCCTCCACAAGATGCAACAAAGAAAACTAGATGACGCACATCAAATTAGAAACAGAAAATAAATTTGCTCCATCACTGATACTAACGCCATCAACGAATTATGAAGATCCAACACTGACCAGAAGTAAAGCGAAATAAGGAAAAAGAAATTCCTGAGAACGGAAGCTATACTTTATGCCAAGTTCCTCATACTGACAAATTAAAAGGGGAAAATGAAATTTTGTTTCCATTTGAACAAGAAACTCAAGAAAAAGGTAAAAATGAAAAACCCACATTCTGTATTTCTACTCGATTCGAAAATAAAAAGGGAAAATGAAATACTTTGTTCAAGTGACAAATTTAACAACACTGCCCCTAATTCTGCTCGATTCGAATTGAGTCTCGTCCAACAACGGATTCAGACAAGTACGGAAGTGCAACGGCAAGCTCGCCTAAAGGATTCAGACGAGTCTCGTGAAGTTCGCCTAAAGGATTTCCAAAGGGTTTCAAAGAGCAGAAGGCCAAAAAGTTGCTTTTGATCGGAGGATAACGCGCGCCTGAACGATTCCCGAAAGTGTCAGTCGGAAAAGTACGCGGGAAGCAATGGGATTTTCATGGCGGGAGATATACTGGACGTTATATACATGTAACGGTATGGTCGAATTAAAATTATCCATCGTCGGATAAATGGGCTTGACGACCCACTTATTTAGAACTAAAAATCAGGCCCATCAATCTGCCGACGGGGGTTTAAAACCCCGTAGAATCGGCCGGCGGCTGGCCCAGGTCCGCCAGCAGATTCTCATTTCACCAACGGCATCCGTGGCGGCGGAATGAAGGCGGGAATGAGGTTTTTTAGCAGTGAAGCAGTATCAAATACATAATCTTCATGTATTAACTAGTCAGATCAAATCAATGACTAACTGAAATAAACAAATTATATGAAAAATATATAGTGAAAAAGCTTATCGGTTTTGAAGAGAAGAAGTTGTCATGTGGAGAACCCATTGGCTTAAAGATGGATTCGGTGACCACCAGGGCAAAGTCCTTGAGTGTCTCCGAAGGTAACGCAGCCAATCACCCTCGACGTGCACTCTTGCTGGAGATTTGTGGTCCGTCCAAGACAACCCAGAACAATTGAAGGGATTCACACACCAAAAATCTAAGACAAAGAGTTCGCAAAGCCAGCTACCTCCATCCTTCCAACCCAACGAGTGAGTTCAATAAAAAAATTTTCAGGAAAACCATTGAAGAAACTTTCCCTTTAGATCCTAAAAGAAAGGATCGTGATTTTATCTATTTAATAACTACACATTAACTAAAGAGACATACACCCGACCCGGACTGGACCGGCTGGAGCATGCTATTTTTCCAACATAGAGATCAATTAATTATCGATGTGTTTATTTCTTTCCAAAGACTTTGTACATACTCCGAGTCTCCGAGTCACTGGGGATATATTAGTCAGTTCAATTTGAGTCAATTGGACCAGTCCGAGTCTCTGAGTCACAGACCCTATATATATTGAAGGCCTTTGGTTGGTGTGACTTGGTTGTAAAATAGGTTACATTTTTTTCAAAAAAAAATATTTGAAATTAATATATCATGTGGAATAAAACAAAAAAGGAACTCATATTTTATGTTTGATCATTATTCATTATAGACTCTTCCATGTGGGTGCAGAGCTGGTGGCTCGATTTCTAGATAAGAAATCCATAACAAAGTGCCACCTCTTTTCTACTTTCATAAACAACTTCCTGTTCAGAGATCTATAAATCAACATTATTTACTACCAAATCTCAGTATAGGAAACCTCCAAACCCTTTCACTCTTTTTTTCTCTTTTCTCCCTAGTCATATTTTGTCTTCTACAAAGTAAAGTGAGAAGTTAAGCGCGTGTTTCTTCTCCGACTTTGCGTGCTCAAGGCTCCAAAGGTCATAGGTGCAGACCCACAGACGACTTCCTGTTCAGAAATCTATAAATCAACATTCTTTGCTATCTACCAATTCTCAGAGTGAGAAAAGCGGGATCAAATTATGAGGTTCTTTGCGCAGCTCCTCCATTTTTGCCTCCTCTTTTTACTCATCTCTCAGGCTACTCCCTCCGCCGCTGGTATGCTTGGGTTTTGATATTTCATAATTATTTTCTAACACAGCTTTCTCTCTCTCTCTCTTTTGTATAAATGATTGAGATTTTCGTTCTAGTTTACTCTGTTTATCGAATAATTCTGTCTCTGCCAAGGACAGGATGAAGGGCCCAGGACGAGTTCCGCCAGTGGATACATATTTTAAGCCTCCTCCTCCTGAAGAACGAAAAGGGCCGCACCAATAAATAGTACTTTTTTGGACTCTGGAGAACCCTCTCAGAGCACATCGTTCTTCGGTGTTCTTAGTTCTTATTGAAGTTTCAATCCAATCTTCTCAGTTTCAGTGGTTTGGTTATAATACTAAAAAATGGATATATAAGTTCTTTTGCGAACTATGTATAATTACTTAAATAAGTTAATTTGAACGCGATGTTTTGTGTGCAATGAGTAGTACTATAAGTTATATTAAATAAGTTCCATCTTGGGGATCATCAAGTAGAACCACCAGGCCCCATAAATGGATAGTTCTGTGGCGTTCTTAGTTTCTATAGAAAATTTAATGCAATTTTTTTCAGTTTGATCAATGAGGCCATGGTTATGCATATATAGGCCTTGTTTCTTTGTTTAGACTCGGGGATGGAGCCACTCCAGCCAATTTGAGAAGGCACTTCCTCTAAACCCATCCCAACCACTCATTCTGGACCGGGTGGGTATTCAGAAGATATGAAAGTTGATCATTTGCAAATTATAATTATGTGGAATTACTTAAATATTCAAGTTAATGTAAACTTTAATATGAGGTCATTAATTTCTTTATTGCTTTGAATTTGTGTACCAAATTGTAAAACTGATCATTAGAAAAGGATCAAAAAACGCCCAAAGTCATGGATTGGGATGCGCAAAGTACCAAAAAAGCCCCAAAAGTGATTCAAATTCTTTGCTTAAAGTGGTGATTTGAGTAATGCAAGGGTTTACATTATGACACGAGGTCTACATGGTAGGTAAGAGATTTTGTTTTTTTTTATTTTAAATATTATCTTCCTATACTTTGGGTAAACTCTTTACCCTTAATTTTCTCTTACTTACTACCAACTTATTGCCACATCATCTATGTACAACCTCAAAGTAAAATATGAAAATACTAGTATTATTTTTCTTTTGCTTAATATTCATAAAAAGATTATTTGCTTTAGAAAAATTTTACAAACCCAAATATCACATAGTTGATTACCCTATAGTTTCGCTTAAGGATAGATTAAATAAGGGTATAAAGTCTATAAAAAATGATTCGGTATTACTATATTTTATTGTGAGTTTTTATATCGTGATGTCAGCTTAATTGGCAGTCTAGATAAGATCTAAGTTTAGGCTTACCTACAATAGGAAGATAATTCCTTTACCTCTTATTTGGAGTGCCAACAAAGATGCCACATCATACTTTCGAAGTAAAATTTGGCAATACACATATCACCACTTAAAATCTATTTTTTTTACTATAAAAAATGAGTGGTGATAACGCCCATTTTATTGTGAGGGTTTAAAGCATGACATAGCGTCATTGGAGGTCTAGATAAATAGAAATTATCTACCTATTCTTTAGATAAACCTAAACCCGACTACCTATTGAGCTGCCACGTGGACAGCTACATAAGCATTTAAAAATTCGCACATTAGAAGCTCATTACGTCAACCAGCAAGCCTCGACTCGGGTAGCTCTTCAGGCTGTTCTCCGACATCCCACCTCCGGGTTATCCGGGCCATGGAGTTTTTACGGCGAGCATTCCTGTCCCAGAACAGCTCGATTTCCACGTCTTTGCTGCTAGTTTTTATACTCTACTCGTTTTCGTCTCAGTTTCTTCCGATAGAGCCTTACGTCGTTCCATACCTTACCACTGTTAAGCATTTCACCAACTTTCAGGCACGATCGCAACACTCTCCTGTTCAATTAGGTTCTTTTTGTCACTTCTGCTGCAGCAAGAGAATCTGAAATATAGTTGCTTCTATCACTTTAGTAAAGCTTATGTACAAATCGCGTCGGTCAATCATATGATGAACTTTAATTACTAAATTGTCAGCTTGAATTGCCCTTTTTGGGCCCTTTTTAGTGGCTTGTACGCTTTTTTGTTTCTCTAGACAACTCCTCAACTTTAATTTGATCATATTGCTGTGCTACTGTTGTCAATTTGTTTTGCTCGAGTATGTGTAATAGTCCGCATGTCATATGCTTTGGTCTCGGATTCGTTTGCACATCCATTAGTGTATCTAATTGTAAGTTATTACCTTCGCGGCTTGCAGGTTACTGTTGATATATTTCCTTTGAGTGTGTATGCTCAGTTCATGTTCACCCTTCTTATGGCACCTGCTTGTCTTTTTCTCTCGCACAAAGTGGTTGTCGTTCTAGGTAATTGGCCGGGAGCTTCATTGGTCTTCTTCTCTGGATTTAAGAGTGATATATTCTAAAATATTTTTCGATTGCCCTGTGTGTGTTTTCTCTATTTTCACTTTAATTTTCTTAGTTGGTAGCTGATCCCGAATTCCCTTTATTATATCTTAATTGACTAGAAAATTATTCTATATTATACTTGCCTCTGACTAGAGATGATCCTCTATTAGGTGCTTTGGGGATTCTTTTTACCTATTTGATTGCTTGGATGGGAGAATCTCTTCTTTCCATGCAGTTCATGCAGGTCAGTGGTTCAACTAGTTTGCCGTATTCATACACCAAGTCCTCTTTATTGTACGTGGAATCATCTTTTCATTATTTGGTAACTAAGAATCTTGTTCTTGTTGGACATCGTAGTTGCTATTTTTATCTTTTATACACTGTAGAGAAGACCATTACTCGTAGGTCTTTTTCACGGGGAGAGTTAGCTCACTGTACCATGTGGCGATTGATTCCTGTATCAGCTAATTCTATTTTTTTGTTATGGGACTATCTAATAACAGAAAGTGCTTCATCTAGATTCTTCTTATGGAACCACGAATCTTCTTTTGTTATCATTGTTTTGATATTTTTTAGTATGAATTTTTTTCTATGTAATTTAAAAGATACGTTTTTTTTCAATAATGAAAAATGAAAAAACATAAATAGGATTACTTTTTGCGGTAATAGAACCAGGTTTAACTTTTGCAGTATTGTTATATTTGGTTTTATTTGGTTCGTGTGTAGGTCACATATGTATTTGGAATGGCAACTCTTTTGGCTCCAGGTTTACCTTTTGCTGTATAGTTATATTTGGTTTTATTTTGGGTCATGTGTAGGTCACATATGGATTTGCAATGGCAACACGTTTGGCTTTCTCCTCGTATATTTTTCTTCTTGTTCCAGAGGAAGAATACCAGGCGATGGTAATTCATCCATGTTGATTGTATTATGTTTACAATATTGCTTTTGGTATTAAATATAGAGATCTTTCAAAATCAATATTTTGGAGACACAGACATCTAAATTATGATTGTCTTTGGTTGTTGCTCTGCTTTATATCCAGTTATGTAACATCAGCTGTGTTTTGTTCTTTGAAACTTGAACACCGTCTTCAAGTGTGGTTTGCGAAGCAAATTTAGAATGTCATCATGTGTGTGTTATCTTCATAATTTCATTTTCAGTTGTTTGTCTTTGTAGAATCAGTTATGGCAAATCACTGTTTGAAGTTCTTTCTCTGTAGATGACTTCTATTTACTTGTTGCATTAGTTGTATTGCATGTGCATTGTGATTTTAAGACAACTTAATACCACTCATACAACAATAATTTTCATTGGATATTTGCAGACAAGTTTAACCACCACTACCTCACTCCTGTCATTCATGTTTGCCTCTGAGTTGGGTATGTATACCCTTAACTCTCCTTTTTCGGCAGTGTCTGTTCTTCTTCCCAGACTTCATGACTGTCTTTCCTTTGTTTTTTCTTAATATGGGTCCATGCCCGTGTTATAGTGAACTTGGTCTTTATTTGGAAAAGCAACTTGAGCTTATAATGTGCTAGTTTTCTGCTTTTGTTTTGACAGGTCAGCTGCTTGCTTTGGAGAAGATTGCATATGACACCTTCTTTGTTGTCACACTGATATCGGTTCGTATAAAGAGTATGTCCTGACCTAGTTCCTGAACTGGTTGGCATTTCTTTCTGTGACTCTGTCCCATTATTTTGTTTAAATGCTATGGTTGGTTTGGCTCATGTCTTGTATGTGCAGCTTGAGTCTGTCTCAGCATGGCACTTTTGTTACCTAAGGACCATTCTTCCAGTTTGTTTTACACTTCATTTTCCGACCGTTTTAACAATGATGAGGTGATTTCTGTCTCTATGGTTGTTGCTGTCTTGGTCATTTCACCTGGATCTGATGATGTCTGTTATTGTGATAATTGGAAAACAATAACTCGGGCTTTATTTCATGAAGTTACGTTTTATAGTTTTAACTCCTTATTTGAAACATATTTGGAATTTCAATATTTCATGGGGACCATAGATTTCTCTTTTGAGATTATACAAGGCATAGGATTTAGGCTCTAGATTCTGTTTCCTGCCTGGGGTACCCGTGGTTTTTATTTCTGTGAATGTAGAAGACATAAGGTACTTCATAAGCTGTGTAGGTCTCTGTTAATAGCTGTTGCACTTTGGATATAATATTTGTCATGTTTGGTGTTACTTTCTTTCTTAGTAAAGTATCTGGGGTTGTCTTCCTGGATGTATCAGGGTTGGGTTATGACTTTGAAGAAAACATGGCATGGGAGGGATTTACAGTTTCTGTCACTTTGGTATGATTTTCCCTCAACTTGTTCCAGTAAATGTCCATTATTGTAGCTCAGATATGAAATTTTTTTTTTTCTGCTGTCAGATAAATTCTTGATTAGGTCTTCTTATGACTTCTTACTGTTGTCTGTGTACATTGACACCTTATCCATTTGCAAAATATGGTTTTCAGGTGGGCAGTGGCATATGCTGGTGTCTCCTTGGTGCAAAACTATGGTACCAATCTTTTTGATGCCATTGATTCAAACTCAAAGCTGAACGGGCATATTCTGGCAGCTTCTCAGGCAGCTGGAAGCCTTGGAGCATTCTCTGCTGTCTATCTGGAGAACTTTGCCCGTCAATGTGGCATGATTATTTATGTGATCGGCTTGGCATCCATGGCCATTTTGTGCGTATTCATGGGAATCTCTGCCAGGATCTGGGTGGTTTACTTTATTTATGTGACAATTTCAGGCATATATCAAACACTTGCCTGCCTGCTTAGTGTTCGTTGTGGACGTCTACTCTCAAACAAGCAGTTCATTCTTCTTTTTTCCATGAATAGTTTTACTGGTCTACTGCTTGAGACTATATTGCAGGCTGTCCTGGTGAGTTCTATGTCTTAGTATACTTCCTACTCTAACAAATTTTCTCGTGCCTCTGAAGTGAAGTAATTAGAAGAACCTAGATGCAAGTAGCTTAAGTCACATCCAACTAGATTCTGTGCCCCTAATTTCTTTAATCATATCCACTTTGTTTATTTCCTGAGAAAAGCTGAGAATTTAGACTTGCGTCTATGAGATGCCATCATGCCAGACTTACCAGTTTGTCAAAACCCCTAGGTTCTTGGTAAAGGTATAATGCTTTAGGATGTATATAGGAAGAATAAAGTGAGATGGTTAAATAGCTTTCTGATGTTTGCACCAAGAAATAAAGTGAAGTTCTTCAAGAACCTACTTTTCTTTGGTTTTTGTGTGGTCATTCTAACTCTGTTATTAATTTTTAGCAAGAATAATTCTTAGAAAAGGCACACCTCATGGCAAGGAACAAAAGAAAACATTCCTTTCTCATTTTTATTGTAAGTAGAAGAGGCATCACCTCATGGCAAGGATTAGTATCAAAAACAAAATTTCTTTTCTCATTTTATTATAAAACATTCATTAAGTTATTTCTGGCGAGGATTAGTTTCAAAAGAAAAACTTACTTTCTCATTTTATTATATAACCTTCGTTATGTTCTTTCCAGTCATAAAGATTTCCACAATCTACTTCTGGATATCAGCTCAATTTAGGGCAGCAATCCAGCTGAGAAATTGATTACAATGATGACTTAAGTAAACAAGTTTTTTATGACATAAGTAAACAAAAAAAAAAAAATTAACAATTGTATTATGATTCAATGATTAGTATTTATAACTTGCTAGGAGTTCATAACTTACCTACCGATTAGTTGGCAATCATTGGAATAAATATCTAAGAGTTTAGTGGCTAGTTTTATATGTTTAACTGATCACCTTCTAGGTACTAATTTAATTTACTGTGAGGGAACTGACTCTTTAATGTCTAACTTCTCAGTTGCAGGGTAGTCAACAGTAGTTGAATTTTTTTATGTTATATTGTTTTGTTCAATAATATCGCCGATCTCTCTATTAATATAAGTATCACTCACAGATTACTATTGGAGACTCCAATCAGTTTTTGGTTATTAAACTATTGCAAATTGATTAGTTAATTGACTTTATTAAACAACTTAATTCAGTATTCTTGAGTTACCAAGATTGCATTCTCATGCTGTAGAATGTCAGAATTATGATAGTTCTTTGTACCGCTTTTCTGAAATCAGACTTATTTTTCGTACATCACAAACCCTGGTAGTTCAGAGGATTCATGACTTACAGTTAGAATTTTGTATTTATTTATTTTGAAGTTGTTTATTAGATAAATTTTTGCTTGGAAATGCAGGAAATTTCAAGGCTGTCAATCTTTGCTCAGTTCACTGTTTTTGGGGGCTTCTTCTCATTCGCAACCATGGTCTTCACCTTCCTCTGTTTATTCAGAGGGATTGGAACACCTTCTGAACTGGAAACTGATCCTGAACCTCTTGTTTCTGAATGGTCAAATTGAAGCAATGGAAATAAATTATATAATTTGACATCCTTAATACCTTATTTCAATTATTTTGTGGGAGGAAAATAACAAATCACTTGGATACCCTCTGCAACCTGCCTGTGATCTGTACCAGGCCGATAAAGATTTACGTTGGTAACAGGTCACCAGGCTGATAGAGATTTGCGTTGGTAACAGGTCACCAGGCTGATGGAGATATACGTTGGTAACAAGCTCCAGGTTGATAAGATTTTTCTCCTTAATCTTGAAAAGTTCACCTGTTGATAAGAGTTCTGTTAGGAGTCGATCTATGTAATTGTATTTTATTCTGATGTTCATTCACAGCCTCCTAGACATTGTATTGAGCCACATTTTGTTTTATTAATAGGTAATGTTCAAAGTGTAGCAAAGACCAGAGAGCCACTGGGCTCTCTCCAAAGTCTCTCTCGCTTCTTGGTTTTCCCTCTACTCTTCAACTTTGTAAGATCAACTTTATCTTTCATGGTATGAAGCCAGTTTTACTTCGAAATTCCTTCAGAAATTAGGAGGTAAGAGAAAATGACACCGCAGTGCATAGTATTTATAAAACCAGTGAATGAACGAAGGCGCACTGTAACTACAAAGGCAAGTAAAATGAGCTTTTGTTGTCATCAGCAATTAGGCTCAGAGCTAGTGCTTGCGTAAGAACCACAATTTGAAGTGATACAACTTTACTAAAAAATGAGATCGGAAAGAAATATCATACAGGTATACCTCATACAGCGAAAAATGTACTTGGATTTTCTCCTAGATCTATTGAATATCACTTCTCATTTTCGTTGCGCCTGTTTGATGCACAAGTTTGGGAAGGAAAAGAACAGATGAATATTGAAATTACAGATGCTTATATCTGTGGAACGTGGTAAACTTTGAAACTGCCATAAGATTAGCTCCAAGACTTGTCCATCTTGGCGGAAACATATTGATGTCGTTGGCTTTAAATGTAAGAACCCTTTACATATGAAAGACACTATCAACAATCTGAATTCCCTCTTCTGAAGCAATAAGAGCAGTGCAGCTGCAGTTTTTTAAAAAGAAAGACAAGATTAATATTTGATAATATGATTGATTCAAAGGGAAATGGAATTCTGTATACACGAGATGTGCTTTGATAGTCGTATTCCCTATGTCAACCTTTGAAGGTGCATAGGTGAGCAAATGTCAATCTCTGGCCTATTGACTATCCTTATTAGACATATTCTATTAGTAACTGTGGTATAAAACTTAAAAACTTACGGAACACCAGAAACCACTCCATGATCCACAACGCCATCAATTTCATCAAGGCTCTCTGCTACTTGAGCTGAAGTTAATCATAAGTCATAAAAGGTACATTAGGATAAGGAATTAGAACACGAAGTATGAAAGTCTACAACCTACATAAGTTGTGACTGGTAAATGGTGTATCTAATGAAATATTTCAATGTGTAATCTGTTTAATTTATTTTTACAGACGAATTTCCGATGAATATGAAAATTTTCATTGAAGTATTTACTCACTGAGGTTCTGGATGGGTGACGTGAATATGAGATCAAGAACATTGTGCCCCTCTTTTGTAATTAATGGAAAATCACCTCCTGTTGGACCTGCATATCCCCAAGCCGGTCTCCTCCAGACCTTTGAAAGGAAAAGGAAAAGAACTATTTATCACCCGTTTAACAAATCTACAACATCTCAGATGCAGATGTCTAAACTCAATTATTTCATTACCTGTTCCATTGTTCGCATGTTGAGAATATCCTTAATGTGACTCCAAAAACAAAAGTAGATTATATGATCAGCATTCTTAGTTTAGGACACGGGATTGGTTATCGGTGTGATAGAAGCAGACCTCTGCATCTCCTAAGAACAAGTCATCTATTTCTTCTGCAGTTTCCATCCAGTTACCCTTCAAAAATGAGGACATAGTTAGCCCACAAAGCGTGTGTCTAAGAAGTCTTAGAGACAGTAGGGAAGTGCAGAAAAACTAACGGAATTAACCAACACAGGGATGGAACCATCCGGGTTCTTGGTATATTGCTTTGCAGAGACGATAAATGCAAGCTTGCTAGCTGACTTCACTATAGACTGCAATAAAAGTATTACACAAGCAAGGCGAAATTGTTGTTAGACATATCTTAAAATGAATAGGATGGCAAATTTTCATATTAATGTTAATGTCAAGAGCAATCAAGACAGACAAAAGAGACTGTATTGTCACCTTCTCCTGAATTAGAGATTCCCCGCCCTCTAATTTTCTGCGACCAATTATAGCAGTGAGTGTTCCTTCCTCTAAAATATCAGCATCATCAAATGCAAAATCAATCTACAGAACAACGGAACATAATGTTAGGTCATGTGACCTCCAGTATGCTATGAATATTTAGGATAATCATCTGAAGTTGTGATAAGAAATGCTTATCCTCATGGTGATGATCTGAAAACATGTGATACTCACAAACCGAAAACAAATGGAACCAAGTAATTGGGCAACAGGAATCAGAGCACACTTGCAGGCCATTTGGGTACTCATCTAGAGGGATTCCAGCTTTTGCTGCTTCACTTGCACTTGACACTGACCTGTAGCAATAGACTGCATATCAAAACTTGCTGGATTGGAATCCAATTTGCCAATGTACTAAATATTAATGTGCGATAAAGGATTAGATGTAGAAGAGACGTTGGAATTCCGAGAATATCTGTTAGGATGCCTTCTCGAAGCTGTCGACCCAAATACTGTATAGCCAGGCAAGAAGCACGGCCAGATCCCAAACCCACTACCATCCCACTTTTGATATGAGTATCAACCTAGAAACTTGCAAAAGTCACCAGTTAATGTAAATCTTGAACCAGGTCTGAGTACCAAATTAGACGAAAAAAATATTACGTACAGTTGAAAACCATCGGACAAGCTAAGCACAAGCAACTTGCAGTGATCACTACACTAAGATCTGCAGACCCTAAACAGCATAAGACCCATATGAAAACAAAGACATCTCAAGCCACATTTTTGGACTCCTGCATTTAGTAAGGCAAACTCAAGCAGGGAAACGGTTTCAACCTTCACGAAGGTTGTGCCAGGTTAAGTATGGGAGGTTAGCCACTACTCTAGTCAGGATAACTTCCAATGTAAGTGCACACATTTTTTATTCTCAAGGTAATCACCTCTACAATCTATCAATCATTGTTGAGCTAGAAACCTCTAATTAAAAGATGAATAAGGATGTAGCAGTATCTAAAGGCAGGATAAACCAGCTATCTAAAAGAACTACAGGAAGTGGCAAACATTTTGAAAGCTGAAAATCATCGCCTGTGTCTGTCCGTGTAGTCATTCTTGAGCTAAAAAGTACATAATTACAGCAGTGCATAAGAATGCAGAGCCGTTTTATGAACATCACAGTCGAATTCAAGAGTTTGGAACTTCCAATTTTAATGACTCCTAACCAATGTCCATTTTATTGTTGTAAAAAATAGGTTTACTTCTCATTGTTTACGGTTGGAACTTCCAAATTTATTGACTCCCAAACACTCTCCAATTTATAGTTGTGAAAACAGATTTTTTTTCTCATTGTTTTCAAGCAAGTTAGTTGTTTCTTTTTCTGTCTCCGTGCTTCCTCGATTCATTCCTTAGAGCACCTAACTTGCCCATTTTCACTAAATACAGATGCAACGAGACGCAGTGGAAGAAGCCAACCTCACCACCTCAAACCTCGTTTAATTCAAAAAAAAAAAAGTAAATAGTCGTATTCTTTAAAAACTAAATGTAGTGAAAATCCAAAAGTCCCATTTTAGTTTCAGCGAAGACAAATGTAATCCCAGGCCATGAAACTTACGGTCTGTCTGGCTGCTTCAACAAGGTGAGAGCTCTCCAAGATGCAAGATACCGCAGTCTTGGTAAATGGGTGTTTTCTTCCCCTTCCGGGATAACGTTTCAGAGGAAATGAAGGAACATTCCGGCCAACCATGGACAAATGAAGAAGAACCGTAGCCATCCTTTCCTCTGTTTGATTTGGTACCCACAACTACAAGAGCCAACTTTTATACTAGAGGATAAGATGCCAAAGCATGACCCCCTTATAACGTAACGCAGGACCGTTAGTTTTATAATCATACATATAAGAATTTCTTTCATTAATTTCCAACGAAATTATAGAGTAATGTATTATGGTATTTTTTTGTTATATAATAAAATTTTAATGTAAGTCATATATCTGTCCTCTATTTAGATGACCTAAATTTGGTCTTTTTCCTTGATTTTATAAAATTTTAACATTTTTTATTTAGAGATGATAATATGTGGAGGAAATGAGCAACACAGCTTACGGATAGTTCATAATCCCTTTACTTTATTTTAATTCTTAAAAATCCACTATACATTTTCTGCAAAAATATAATCTAGGAAACCAACTGGTAATAAATGTTGAAATAAAATTTATTACTTCGTTAAGTCAACTTTCCGACCTTAGCTCAGTTGGTAGAGCGGAGGACTGTAGTATGCGCAGATAATCCTTAGGTCGCTGGTTCGAATCCGGCAGGTCGGATGTTTTTTAAATGTTTTCCATGAGTTGAACTTTTTTCTTTATTTTTTTTTTTTTCCACTTAATTACTTTCTGACCTTACAAGAAGAATATATATGCAACAACGCATAATTATCATGTATATAGATTTCCAAATTATTCAGAGGAAAGAAAGGATCTAATATTACATAGTCGTGAAACTAAAAATAAACCATATATATATGCAGCTGTGAGTACTGGAAACATGCATGAAGAGATCATACAATTAGATGATGCAGTACTATTTAGGACGACTAATTCTTTCCTGGTTGCTGCAGATGATGAGCTGCTCCAGACCCACCACGGGAGTCAACCCTGTCGTCGTTATCCCCATGAGTAATATTAATAGTAGTACTAATATGCTGCTGCTCAGTACTGTTCTTGGCTTCTGAAATCCGGTCGGCACCGGAGAAGAGATCGACTGGGTCGGACTCGGCTATCTTGCCTCCTTCGAGGGGCGTCCCGTGTTTGTACCTCACCCGCAACGCATCGTCCTCCGACACCCTCGCCTGAGCAGCCCCATACTTGATATTCTCCTTGCTTGTCGCCATATATATATTTACGTACCAGCTCTCTGTTATAACTGATTTCTTTCTTATGTAATTGAATCGGAAAGGTGACTAAGAGTTTTTATATATTGTAGTGGGAAGCGGAGAAAGGTGAAGAAGACACGTTGCTACTTGTCGCCAATTCGTGGAAGCCATGCATGCAACTACTTGTCCTGCCCTCGCTCGTTGCATTATTATATATAGCTTTCTCATACATTAATATATAAGCTTTTCTCCGTTCTCAACTCCACGATTAATGGGCGATCGATGGAGTTAATTAATCATGTCAAATCGTTGGATATTATATGGTGTCCTACAAAATCTTTAATTTTTTATTCTATTGCAATAACAAATTCCAAGGGATTCCATTAAATAATTCTCTTTAAATATCCTATTTAACCAATTAAAGATGGAAATATCTCAAATGATCTTATAACTAAAAAGTAATTATAGCCATTTACGACTAAATTTTCGTGCCCAAGATAAACATGTTAGTACTCATGAATATTTGTATTTATTCCTTAGATTTATTTATAAGATTTTTTTAAGTATTTTATGAATTCGAAAACTATTAAACAGTAAAATGGAATATTACTCCTATTTCTTGAAGTAATTTGATAATTACCTAAGAGTCTAAGTCGAAGAAATTATTTTTTTCACGAAATAAATATTCCATGTTAAAACATCATTTTTTCGATCTAAAACGTTCAAAAGGAAAAAAAACTGTTTTTTGGCGAAAACTAAAACCCTTATAAACCTTCATAATTCAGGTAATAACAAAATAATAATAGGGAGTCCTTCCCATTGTTGTCTGTTATTTTATATTTTTTATAATAATACCATTAAAATTCCATCTTAATTGTGGACCTCTCCACTATATTAAATTTGAATAAATTTTTTTATTTAATAATTTTATTTCAATCATAGTTGGTTAAATGGTTTAATGTTTGGTCCACAAAAGGATGTGGAGGCTCCGGGCCGTTTGGTTCGGTCCACCCTCACGGCCTGGTTGGACCGCTTAAACCAATCTCAGTTCCGCGAGCAGATAACGAGTTATTTTTATTTTCTTTATGTCCATCTTTGATTTTGGAGAAGGGTAGGAATCGGGATAACAGGGAGAGTGGTCACTATTACGAAAAAGGGAAAGAGTATATAAGATGTTTGCGGATTAGGCTGTCGTGGAGAGGTTTTGCTCTCCGCCTTCGGCCGGACGATAACACCGCAAAGAAAGAGGAGCTGAATTTTGTATGTTACTCTTACCTCTTTCTTTCTTCTCGGAAATTTTATGATATTGAATTCAACAGTTCGGTCCCCACAAAACCGCAGCCTCTGTACATATTTCGTGAATTAGCCTCCTTCACTGCCTTCTTCTGTTTCTCCTTGATCCATTCTGTAGTTTTCTTCTGAGAAACCTGATAAATGCCCGTTAGTTTGATGGCAGACTTTTCTTCCTGTACGTAGTTCTATGTTCATCTTGTTTACAGAGTTATAGTTGGACCTTCTGCTTCCTCAAGACGCGGGGTTTGTTTCACTGTCGCGTCTGCTTTCTGATTTTTTATTTGAAGTTCAGCTCTTTCTTCCTTTGTGAGTAATTATTGGCTAGTTAGTTCGATAAAAGCGGGAGTAGGAAGTAGCAATGGCAGCTTTTCTTCACTCTGTATCACCTATTCCGACCCAATCTCCGGGCATTACCAAAAAAACTCATTTCTTCTCCCAAATTCCAAATCTTCAACCGGAATATCTCTCCAAAGGGTTTTCAAAAGTTTTAGCCATGACCCATATCCCAATTCCGTCCAAAGAATCTTTTTTTTCCTTACCCAATTGGAAAAATGGGAGAAACGACCAAAAAACTAAAGAGCTTAGGGTGAATGATGCGTTTCTGTACCTAGAATACATGGTAAACAAGGGCCATAAACCCGATGGCTCTCAATGCACCCAACTCATGATCGATTTGTGCAAGTCGAATAAAATCAGAAAAGCTCTAAGGGTGATGGAGATGCTGGTCAGCGCGGGATGTCCAATTGATCACTCTTCTTATGCTTACTTGGTAAATCAGTTGTGCAAGAGGGGGAATGTTGGTTATGCCATGCAACTGGTGGAAAGAATGGAGGAACATGGCTTGCCACCCTCTACAATCACTTACAACTCTCTTGTTCGAGGTCTTTGTGTTCATGGGAATTTACATCTTAGTTTGCAGCTTCTCGATAAGTTGATGCACAAAGGGCTGATTCCAAATGTTTTCACTTACTCTTTCTTGCTTGAAGCAGCATATAAGGAAAGGGGGGTAGATGAAGCCATGAGATTGTTAGATGAGATTATTGTCAAGGGTGGGAAGCCCAATTTGGTCAGCTACAATGTTTTATTAACTGGGTTGTGCAAGGAAGGTAGATTGGAGGAAGCAATCAGCTTCTTCCGGAGTTTGCCATCTAAAGGGTTTAATCCCAATGTGGTCAGTTATAACATTCTGCTGAGGAGTTTGTGCTACGAAGGACGATGGGAAGATGCGGAGAAGCTCTTGGCTGAGATGAATGACATAGGTTGTAAACCTACTTTAATAACTTACAACATTTTGATTGGTTCACTTGCTCTTCATGGAAGAACTCATCAATCCCTTGACATTCTCAGTGAGATGGCCAGAAATGGATATAGGCCCAATGGAGCCAGCTATAACCCAATTATTACACGATTATGTCAGGAGAGGAAGGTAGATCAGGCAGTGAAGTGCCTCGACCAGATGATATATACCCACTGTAGCCCAAATGAAGGAACTTATAATGCCTTAGCCACGCTTTGTGGGGAAGGGATGATTGAAGAAGCCTTCAACATATTCCGAACATTAGGTAACAAGCAGGACTATTCAATGCATGAGTTCTACAAGAATGTTGTCACTAGTTTGTGCCGGAAAGGGAACACGTTAGCTGCATTTCAGCTTTTATACGAGATGACTAAGAATGGATTCACGCCAGATTCTTACACAATTTCTTCACTGATCAGAGGCTTGTGTTTGGAGGGCATGATAGATGAAGCTTTACAGATTTTTGTGATAATGGAAGAGAATGATTGTCGACCAGATATTGATAATTATAATGCACTTATACTTGGGTTGTGCAAGGCTCAGAGGACTGATCTTTCTGTTGATGTGTTTGCAATGATGATTGAGAAAGGTTACATGCCTAATGAATCAACATATGCTATCATCGTGGAAGGCATTGCCCATGAGGAAGAGACTGAACTGGCCGGGGAACTTTTAAAAGAGTTGTACTCAAGACAAGTTATGACACGAAACACTTTGGAAAGGCTGATTATGCAGTATGATTTTGAGCTATAGAACTGTTTTTCCTTCAGTTGGAGGAAAAATGTTTATTATTGTATGGTGGAAGTGGAAATGGCTATCCTTACCACTCGAAGAAGTATTTGGGCGTTTGGATTACATAACAATTGCCCATATGCATTCCAGGAATGATGCTTGAAGGTATGGAGCAAGCTGTGACTTGGATTTTGTTAGGACCATTCAGAGGCTCTCACACATGTAGTGAGCTGTTTGAGAGGAAGTTTTCGGAGTTGTTATGGAATGGTTTTAGTCACCCTGTTATATGTTGTAGATGAATATCTCTAACTTACATCCTACCCACTTTAATTCCTAAAACTGAAGAGTACTTTTTCTACTTCTTCATGGTTTTTTTTTTTTTGAGGAAATCTACTTCTTCATGGTTAAACGGAATGTTCTTTTTTTCTTCATGTAACTTATTTTTGTCGTCTTTTTGTAACATGAAGGATCGTATTCATGCTTTACGGTCTTAGGATGTTCAAGATTGTTACTTGATCCCAAAATTGAGTTGGAACAATGAATTCAAAGTTGTGAACGACTTGATATACAGAAGTTCTTCATATTTATGCTGAGCTGTAGGATAAAGAATACCTCTGGGCCGAAGTTAAGAACTCTAAACGCTGTCCTAGAAAACTACAAGAATATGATGGTAATCTTTGTAAAAGATGTTTCTGATCAAGTTGAGCCCTCAGACAGGTGATTTGCTTAATCATTTCTCTCCCTCTACGAAACATAAAAGAGAACTTACAGGCCACTTAAAACACCAGTGTGCCTCCACCATTGTTCAGAGATGAAAAGAGTCTTTTATTGGCTATGCACTTAAGGAAAACACTACCTACGATACGACAAACAATTAAACCTCGACCCTTACATTTTGATGCGTACTGATCGATAGATATTCGCATAGTTCAAAACGGCTCAAAATTGACGAAACATATTTTCAAAAAGGGTAGTTTTGTATCAAACTCTAAATTTTAAAAAGATTTTAAAGAACATAAAAACTAAGTTTACGCAAATACATAACCCCACCCATACTTGAACCAACAATTATTTGAGATTTGAACTAAAAAAGGAAAAAAAGTCTACATTTTGGTAAAAGACAAGCCCTCAGGGATCATATCTCCATATCTCAACAGCCGCTAACGATTTTTTTAATTCGTAAAATACACATTAATTCGTAAGGGATGCAATATAGAAAGTAAGATCAAAGCACCGTATACACATTAATTCGTAAGGGATGCAATATAGAAAGTAAGATCAAAGCACCGTAGGACTTATACAGACGGCAGCTATTATCAAGAATAATATGATCAGAAATCAAGCAAGAAGACCCGGTTTTAATTTGAGGATAAAGTACTGAGAAGTAGATAACATCAACCACAATCAATTACTAACACCATTCCATACATTTCGTTCCAACACTAAACATGAACATATCAATAGAAGTTTCAATCAGCCGTAACTGTTTATATCATAGAGCTGAATGAGGTTTTAACAAAAGACTAGGATATAGCTCCAGCAAAATAGATTGTCACACGAAGGACAGATAGCAAGGCTCCAGCCAAAATCCCCACCACCTGTCATAGTGAGTAATGAACAAGGAGAACACAGCCCCCTCTTTCAACAGAACTTCTACTTGGATCTCTGCCTCATCTTTCGGCGTTTCCTCTTGAGTCTCCTCATGCGCTTCTTCTTCCACTGCACACAACATTAAGGAATACGAAAACCATTAGAAAAGAATCAACATGACTTAAATCAAAGGACAATTCTATAAAGTTGATGAATTTACATAGAGAAGATACATGAGTAAAATACAAAGAATTTAATGTTGCATTCAAGTCATGGAATAAGGTTCACTACAATGGAAGATTAATATACAAGAAATCAAAAGAGTTATAATCAATACAAAATGGATACATATTTTTTGCTAGATTTAAATTGAACTATGACATTGATATAATTGTTTCATATTTATTCCAGATAAAGGACTTAAGCTATGACCAATCAACAACACACCACTCACTTGTGCACATGGAATGACATAATAATCCATGAATTTTTTGAGAAAGCGTCAATCAAATTAAAACAGAGTCCTGATTCTTCCATCCAGAAAACAAAGGTTAAAAAGAAGTACATTTATCTCCAATAGCTCACACTAAACAAAAAGTCTACAAAAAAACTGAGAAAGCAAACAAGAGAAGATCATAATAACCCAAAAATGTAAATTTTATCAAACTGAGCACATAAATTACATCATAAATCCAAAATGGATAAAAAGCTTCATAATTTAATTAAAATATTGGGATTTTGAAAGAAAATCTAGTCAATTTTGTTTTAGCAGCTTAATAACAAGCCTAACAAGTGCTTAACAATGATTTAAAAAACGAAAAACAAACTACTAATCCTGCAAAGCCTATGCCAGACATATTTAATTATATTATTTCAACAGAATATCAGGGAGGAAGACTTATATCACATCTAAGAAAAAATGTAAAAAGCCATAAAGAGACGAAAATAAGTAGCTAGTAACAGTCAATCCTTCTTTTAAGTATACAATCCTTGGTTGTCAGTAGCATAGTTTTACAATTTAATTGGAGTTTAGCAAAGTCCCTAATGGAATAATGCGTACCCTCATGGGTGCCCATAGCATTACTCTTTAATTTAAAGATATCTTAAGGACTCTAAACTGACTACAACAGAAAACGCCCATTACCGAATCAAACAAAAATCAACTTGAACATAGAGTAAGAAGAAAGTCCAAATATCGTCTTTACTTTATTAGGGTCATCTTTCTTTCCCCTTACAGACCCATTTTTTTCCTCGTTTACCTTGATAAAAACTTCTCTAGCAATCGCAAAGAAAAAAAGAGAGATAAAAAACCACCTTATGTCTCCCCTTAAAACCTTGACCAATTACAAAAATTTAAAAAAAAATAACCACAAACAGAAAGGTTGCATACAAGAAATCAACGGAAACATTTCTGCAAGATACAAAAAAAAAATCTACTTATTTTATCTAACATAACAAGACTTGCTTTCCTCAATATAACATAATTTACGATGTAAAAAATGCTTCAAACAACTCAAGCACACAAGACTGCATGCAATTCCCAAATGCAGCAATAATCAACGGGCGAAAACACAATCCACAACCATAAAGTGAAAGAAAATCAATCCTACACTCGAGATTAAAAAAGGACAAAGCTCATAAACAACAGCCGGAACAAACGCGACCCTCCGTCACAAAATTAAAGAAAAGGGCCTCAGTAGAAAATAAAACCTTCGCTCTCATCTTCCCTCCTCCGGACGACCGCTAGACGCTTCTCCGATTCTTTTCGTCTTCGGCGGTAGTGAAGAACTGTGACCGTAGTATCTCACACTCTTATAGGACTAGGGTTTGTAAAGCCGAAAAGGAAAGCCCTAGTTTTTCACCCGAGGGCAATTTTGTCTTTAACAGACCGCGAAAGGTCATAAAAGTCATAAGACTCAATTAATAGCTCATAGTCATTTTAATAAGAAAATTAAAGTGATGGGCTGACTTAGAGCCCATCCATATCCAGCCCATCACACCGTCAAGAGTTTAGCAAATAACTGGAATTATATATGTTGAAAGCACACCCCAAGATAAAATAGTACCAATATGCTGAAATAATAACTTTTGAGTACGTATGTAACAAGCATAAAAGATGATCAATGGGTTCTACTCTCTTAATTAGCTAGGTCCGGTTTTAATATAAATGATGACTTAATTCAGATAAACTGTTAATTACATGACAACCATTTTTATCCACGTCTTTATATTTGAAGTATGCATGATCGTCTGTTGTTGCCCAGGATCTTATACTCTAAGCTGAAAAACGAAAATTTTATAATGAAGATCCATGCATATATAATTTTACAGCTAGCGACTTCTGCTTCTTCCCACACTCACCCTTCAAAGAGCTCGGGTTTCTAATGGGATTTGTAGGTTAGAACGAACTCAGGATATAACATATAGAAGGTTTATACTCGGCAGTACCACAATAGGAAAGTCTCGCGTACTAGCTCATGAACACAGCTTTTCTCATTCTGATTAATTAATATTATGACGCTGATCTTCTAATGTCATGGTTATTTTGTGGAATATTGACCATTTGACTGCAAATTGCAATGAGAATCCAGAAGACGAGTGGTTCCATTAATATTTTTTTCGATCCATCCAATTCGATGGACTTCATTTGACTTATTTTTTTGTATATAAATCCAAATTGGTTCATCAATTGGCTGGCTATATACAGTACCACAAAAACCACTGGCGGCAAGTAGAATGTGTCTGAACAAATAAAGAGATGACCCAATAAAAACTTAAGTCCATGATCAGATAATCCTAGTTAAGAAAAAAAATTACTCTTATCTGTTGGACCTAGTGGGTAAGAAAACACCTAATTAAAAACAATTAGAAAATAGACAACACTTTTATTCAACTATAAGAAGAAGAATAATCTTAGGGTTTATCCTCGAAAAAATAAGATTTTATAAAAAAAATATATTTTTTATATTTTTAAGGGCTTAGATTAACGTGTACGTCGGATAAGTGCATCCACTAGGTGCGTCTATCATTACTCTAAGAAGAAATCAAACAAACCAACCAGAACATTTAATCAATGCTCTATAATTAAATTACACAACATAATCTAGTAGGAGAACTACAATATAATTGTAAATTGAATAGATAACAAAATTTTAAATAAACAAAACAATAGACCTTTTAGATCACAACAATCACATCATCAACTATATAACTAACACAAAATTCCAGCAAACCCAACGTGCAATATCAACCAATTACTTGAGCTATACAAACAAAACTACAACAAGATAATTACATTCAAATTTCAGTTGAAGAACACCTAGATAATTGCATTCAAATTAAGTCTAGATAAAGATGAAATAAAATTACAGCAACAAGATAAATAATATTTCTAAACTTGAAACAATAAACATACAACAAGGAATAACAATTTCAGAATCAAGAACAATTCTGATTCAAAACAACTGACTATTAATCGAAGCACAAACACATAGATACAGATAACAATCTAATGAAATTAAAATAACAACTTATCAGTCTGAAGTTGTGGCGTGGAGAAATCCACTACCTTAAAGACGTTATCGGCGACCACAGTGCAGACTCATGAGTCGAGCGTCTCCCAAGGTCATGCAGCACTATCAGAAGGACATGCGCTCGTCGTTGAGAGGTTTGGAGTTTGTTCAAAGACCAGAACAAGAAGAACTAGGAAGAGAAATGTTTCTCAAATGAAGAGCAATCACATGACGGAGAGAAGAAACGACGACGAAGGAGAGAATATGCAGCGAGATAAAGAGAGCTTTTGAAGGATCTCTGAGAGCAAGCTTGTAATCGATCCGAGAAGAGGCAAAAACGTGAGATTTCTGTCGAGGATTTTTATTTTCCGTGGCCAGGGTTTCGGGGAACCCCGTTTTTATCCCCAAAAGCACGAACGGACATTTCGTCGTTCGTGTTATGAGATCCGAGTTAATCGGATCTCTTTAATACATTTTACCATTTGTAAACGGTAAAATGGCAAACAGGCACGGGAAGCGGATCCGGACCCTAAGTTAGGTGTAGATCGTCATTTTCCCAACAATCCCCCATAAAATGACACATAGAAGAATGAATATTTGTTCTGGGCATAGCAAGAGTTGAATACTTAAGCATCAATATCTTTCGATTTGAATTGATATGTAGTGAAATGAGGCAACAAACGGATCCACCAAGTGAAGTACTCTTGAACTTCGTGAACCTTATTTGAGACCCTCATAACACGCATCGAGCTCTTAATTTTGAACGAACTCCGCGATAAAATGTTGCTCTATTATAAGGCCATGCGCATACCTCGGGTTCTCATGAGTGATCTAGCAAGACAAAGCCCTAGTCTTCCATAGGAGGCGACCACACCCCACACTCACGTAGGTGGATCCATCAAGTGCGTCTCTCTAGCACCACCACATAAAGGCTATGAATTCATTGAGAGCAACTATGTGGTCAACCTCACTAAATGATGAAACCGTCAAGTCTGTCTATAGGACCACCCAAAGAAAGGTCTAACAATAGACATGAAATGTTATTAAGTTACAATTTTCTCCTTTGTCTTTTCAACAGGATATGTCCAATCAGCCTCTATATGGGGTTGTACATAGGAGGTAAACAAGTTAAATGCGTCATTTTGAGTCTCCCTCCATTTGTCAAATAATTCAATCAAATTACGAAACTACTTACAACTTTTATAAATGATGGATAACTGAAATAAATAATTAGTCATGTATGTACTTGGTTTTGTAATGATGCATTAGGAACTTGGACCCAAGTGTGTGGAGAGACTTCTGGTTCGTACTATTTTTTTGTTTGCCTCAGAAATATTCTTAACTTTTTCCTTTCCCCAATAAACTACAAGTATTGTCTAATGATACTGATTCATTGTTGGGATAGGACATGTCAGCAGCTCTTCCTTGGTCTTGTCGTAAAAAATGTAGCATCTTGATGTAGTTTTTGTTGTTTCTAATGATTTTTTGCAAGTGTGGCTTTAGTGTTTTGTTTCACATCTTCATCTTTCGCTTCTGGGCCATTGACATTGCCCTGACAAAAGAAAAATATCGTCTACAAAAAAGATAAAGTCGTACACACCACATTAGAACTCTACTATATTGCAACAGTAGAGAATTACATAGACTAAAGTATTTTCAACACACATACCTTCTTGAATTTCAACCAATTGTCATATTTACATTTTTATTCTTTCCAATTTTTGTGAAACTTGAGATACTCAGCATAACAATCGGTACCGAAGTACCATGTAATCTTACCAAGTTCACCATCTACCAACCTGCAATCATCAATGACAATATCATACTTGCCATTCTTCGGCATAAACATGTTTGCCCTAGTTGACCCTCGGCACTTGCGCGCAGATGGGCCTACAATCTCCATAATTTTCTTCTCTATATTAAGAACCCCTCTTGTATCTCCATATCCTCATTAGTGCCAAGCACCTGGGATGGCCCTACAATCGTTGAAACATCGTTAGTGTTTTCTCTCCTCGACATTCTTCAAAAGAGCGATGGTAGCGTTTTTTCAACAACATTATCCTGCGAAACAAACAATTAAAATTTCGTTAACTTCATTACTAATAATATTGTTTAATGTTTAGTAGTTTGCTTATGCTAAAATTTTCTAATTTATGTTATTTTCTTCCTCGACATTCCCCATTTTCTCTCCCGCCAAAGAGCATTTGGTTTAGTATTTGGTCGTTGTTGGTATGTAAATATATTACATTCTCTTCCTCGTTTTATTCCTCTACCCCAACCATTTTGTTCCTCTACTCCAATCGTTTTCATCCTTTGCATTCGTCGTTCTTTCTCTTGTCGAATAATTTTTGTATTATGATTTCTTGTGTAAAATATGTTACATTTTCTTCCCTATTTTTTTTTTCTTTAACCATCTTTTTTCTCTCTTGGCAAAAAACTTATGTTTTAGCATTTGAAAATTGTTGTGGTAAGTAAATGTATTACTTTCTCTTCTTCATTTTCTTATGGTGTCATTTTTGTCCTCAGCAGCCGTTTTTTTTCTCTGCATTCCATGTTTTTCTTTCATTGGTAGCTTATGATAAAGATAGTCATTTTTGCATTTGCACGCTAATGGCATATAAATATAGTTAGAGAGTTTTCATTTTTGCATTTTCCTAAGAGTTGTAACTTAATATCTCGTTGTTGTGCATTTTGTTTTAGCATTTGCAGGCTGCTGGTACAAGAATATAGTTAGACAATTTTCATTTCTGCATTTGCCTAAATGGTTTAATTCAATATCTAGTTATCTAGTAATTTCCGCGTTGAGCCACGAAGTGAAACCTCATTAGTGAGTATCAAATTCCAAGTTAAAATTTGATACCTAGGGTTATTCCTTCGCTAAAACTAAATTCCACCTCTAGGTTTGGCTATTCTACTGAGTTTGAGGGGGATAATTTTTTTATTCTTCCTCTTTGGTACTTTTGTATTTCTTTACTATATTTGAATTGGCGTGTAATGGTGGAATATGACTTGACAAATCGGTTTAGGTGTCACCTACATGAGATATCTACGTGCTTTTACTCGAGTTACTTGAGGACCTTGAACTCTATCTGGCTGAAAAAAATTAATATGGTCAAGAGCACCATGGAAGTCTACATAAGTCTCCACCACATTTAATGTTCTTCGAAGTAGTCCACTCCAGTTAATATTCTTCAGTTGCCCCAAGGGCACTAAATCATTAATGGAGAAATTCCTATTTCAAGCTAGTACATAGACTCTAAGAAACGTTGTCTCCTAGCCAAGTATCAATCCAAAAGAAGGTTTTATCTCCCTTACAAGGCTGGATTGATATGTGCTGCTTGAAGTGAGGGAGGAGTTTGATTATTCTCCTCCAAGAAGGGGAGAGCCTCCAAGAGCCTAATGTCTCAAGCCACCATTGATTATTCCCATTGTTTAAAGACCGGACACTAGTCTCTTACACGTTTTGTCATCATCCCTATTCAGTTTCCATAACCATTTCATCAACAATGCCTCATTCATCTCCTTGATCTTTCTTATACCCAAAGATGAGATAGAGCTTTCGAAACACTTTTGAACTTTTTAAAGAGATTTTCTTGATATTGAATCTCCACCCATTCTATTGCTAAACATAAAAAAGATAATGAATTGGATTATTTTCATTTCGTTCGGCCATAAAATTTTGAAAGGTGAAATCATCGATATATTTTTTGTAGACAAGTACCTAATCTTCTTCGATATGTTGCAACCGTTGTTATCATTTATAAAAGCAGAAGGTCCACGTGAAAAATTTGACAATTTTATTCTGCAGGAGCAATTACTTTACGAAGATCCTATTGTGGAGTATTTAGAATGCCTATATGTGGAGTATGATTTCAAGGCACTAAAAAGAAAGTTGTGGCATTGTGAAATTGTAATAATAAATAATCATTTCCTTGGAAACTACAAACTCAAAGGTTTATTTCATTAAGTACACTGAGCTCTTAAATTTTTAGACTTGCTACATTAAATACGAATATATTGTTACAGATTTTATTGTGGTAGAGTTCAATATGGATTAAAACGAGACTCAAAGGTGGATGTTTGATCTCAAAGTTTTGAACAGATTATTGAAGAAAAACAGCTCTAATACAAAACTGATGTGGAGTGGTGAAGAAAGAGAAAAAAAAGAGAGAAATTTGATATGTTGGATTGTTCCTTCGCTATAGCAAAATTCTACCTCTAGGTTTGGACACCCCGGGGAAAAAAGATGTGTAAAAAATAGAACATGGAATATTAGAGAAACTATTCGGAAAATATCATAAACATGAACACACAAAATTAGAGGAACTAATCCAATATACTAAATTTATGTTTGAATGTGGAGCGTACCCTAAAACACTTTGTTATCTGTATGATTACAAATTTTTGTAGAGATAAGATAGCGATTTTGAAACACTTTTGAACTTATTCGCGAGATATTGAATCTCCACCCATTCAATTGCTAAATACATTTAAACTAATGCACTAGAGTATTTCGTTATGTTGACCATAAAATTTTTAAATGTGAAATCATCGATATATTTTTTATAGAGAGGTATCTAACTGCTATTGGGACAAATGAATTACATCTTCTTCAATATATTGCCATTGTTGTTATCATTGATAAACACATAAGGTCGATGCTAAAAAAATTGGTTAATGTCATCTTGCAGGAGCAATTACTTTACAAAGATCCTATTGTAGAATACTTGGAATGCCTATATGTGGGGTATGATTTCGAGATAGCAAAAAAGAAAATGTGGGATTGTGAAATTGTAATAATGAATGATCATTTCCTTGGAAATTACAAACTAAGGGATGATTTTGTTAAAAACGATAAACTCTTCAATTTTGAGGCTTAGTACATTAAATATGAATATATTGTTACGGATATTATTGCAATGGAGTTTAATATGGATTTTGACGAGGATCAAAGGTGAATATTAGATATCAATGTGTTCGGGCAGATTATTGAGAAAAACAGCTTTGATACGAAACTGATGTAGAACGGGGAAGAAAGAGAAGAAACAAAGGGAGAAAACAAAACAAAAACTTTAATTCATTAATCAAACGTACTACATTCATAACCTATAACCTAGTTATAAGCTAATTACATGACATAATAAAGAGTTTGTGACCTAATAGAAAACTAAATAAATTATTTCACATATGAAGAATTAAATTCAAACTTAACTCAAATAAAAATACTCTAATTCTACCCGTATTTAAAGAAGACTCTTATGTATCTTGCATCAATATTACATTATCTTCGCCATTTTCTTCCTTTACTCCAACCATTTCAATCGTTTGCATTTGTTGTTTTTCACCTGCCAAATAGCTTTCATTTTATGATGTTTTGAATGTAAAATATATTAAAATTTCTTACCCATTTTCTTCTTCTACTTTCCTCGTTTTATCTCCTAGCAAAAAAATTTTGTTTTAGCGTTTGGAAGTTGTGGTATGTAAATGCATTACATTTTCTTCCCTGTTTTCTTCCGGTGTCGTTTTCTTCCGGTGTCGTTTTCTTCCTCTAAAGCCATATTTTTCCTCTACATTCCCCGTTTTTATTTCTTCGGTAGCTTCTGCCAGAGGTATTCATTTTAGCATTTCCATGCTAATGACATATAAATATAGTTAGACAATTTTCATTTTTGCATTGATGTGTAATTCAATATCTAGTTGTTCTGCATTTCGTTTTAGCATTTGCAAGCTCCTTGTACATTATTATTGTTAGACAATTTTCATTTTTGCATATACTTTAGTTTTTCAACTAAATATTTAGTTACCCAGTAATTTCCGCATGGAGCCACGAAGTGAAACCACATTAGTCGGTATCAAATTCCAGGTAAAAATTTGATGTGTAGGATTATTCTTCCACCTCTAGGTTTGGTTATTCTACCAAGTTTGAGGGGAATAATCCTTTCTTTCTCCATCTATGTTACTCTTCTATTTCTTTACCATGTTCGAATCGACGCGCAATGGTAGAAGATGACTTGACGAATAAGTTTAGGCATCACCTACATAAACATCTTTGTGTGTGTTTACTCGAATTACTCAAGGACATTGAGCTCTATCTGGTTGATGATCTTTTGACAGGATAACTCTTTGTGCAGAAAAAAATTAATATGGTCAAGAATACCATGGCAGTCTATAGGAGTCTCCACCACATCGAGGAAGTTCCTCAAGATATTAGAGAAAGCGACTACCGCCTTATCGAAGCAGGCTATAAAGTCCATGATAAAGCTTCTAGAAGAGAAGGACCAACATGATGAGTTCGAGATAATAGGGACAATTGATGAACGTTGGAGAATATAAAATCTATACAATGCAATCATATGACATAAAACTTTTAGAGACCCCCAGGGAAAAAAGAAGAGTAAAAAAAGTACAAAGAATATTGTATTATTTATCTTTGATACAAGGAACTATATTTAAAGTATCATCAACAAGTACCAACAAAATTAGAGGAACTACTCCAGTATGCCAAGTTCATGTTTGAATGAGGAGCGTAGTCTAAAACACTTGGTAATCTGTACGATTAACAAATATTTTTTGTACTAATCTTGACGACAGGGTCTGGTATCAGTTAGCGAGACACATTTGAACTTAGCTTTTCAAATTGATTTATGGGATATTGAATCTCCACCCATTCAATTGCTAAACACACTTCCGTGAATGCATTGGAGTATTTTTGTTCTATTCGGCCATAAATTTTGAAAAGTGAAATCCTCGATATATTTTTTATGGACATTTACCTAATTGCTATTGAGACAAATGCACTATATTTTCTTTGATATGTTGCTACTGTTGTTATCATTGACAAAAGTAGAAGGTCAATGCTGAAAAAATTGGCCAATGTCATCCAGCGGGAGCAATTATTTTACGAAGATCCCATTGTAGAGTATTTAGAATGCCTATATGTGATGCATGATTTCGAGGTAGTAAAAAGGAAATTGTAGGATTGCGAAATTGTAATAACGAATGATCCATTCCTTGGAAACCACAAATTAAGGGATGATTTTATTAAGAATGCTAAGCTCTTCAATTTCGAGACTTATGGCATTAAACACGAATGAATTGCTGCACATATTATTGCAGTGGTGTTCAATATGGATTATGACGAGGCTCAAAGGTGGATATTAGATCTCAAAGTGTTTGAGTGGATTATTGAGAAAAAACAGCTCATATATCAAATTAATGTAGAGCGGGGAAGAAAGAGAAGAAACAGAGAGAGAGAGAGAGAGAGAGAGAGAGAGAGAGAGAGAGAGAGAGAGAGAGAGAGAGAGAGAGAGAGAGAGAGAGAGAGAGAGAGAGAGAGAGAGAGAGAGAGAAAATAAGAGAAAAACTTTAATTCATTAATCAAACGTACTACATTCATAACCTATATCCTAGTTATATGAGAGAGAGAGAGAGAGAAAATAAGAGAAAAACTTTAATTCATTAATCAAACGTACTACATTCATAACCTATATCCTAGTTATATGCTAATTACTGACCTAATAGTGAGTTTGTAACCTAATAGAAGACTAAATAAAAGATTAATCTAATGATGAATCCAATTCAAACTTAACACAAATAAAATTACCCTAATATAAATAAGACTCTTATACATCTTGCATCAATATTACATTCTCTTCCCCATTTTTCCCTCTACTTCAAACTGTTTTCATCCTTTGTATTTGTCATTTTTTGTCCCGCCGAATAGCTTTTGTTTTATGATGTCATGAATGTAAAATATATTACATTTTCATACCCATTTTCTTATTCTACCTTCCCTGGTTTCTCTTTTGGCGAAAAACTTTCGTTTTAGCATTTGGAAGTTTTTGTGGTATGTAAATATATTACACTCTCTTCCCCATTTTCTTTTGGTGTCACTTTCTTCCTCTGAAGTCGTTTTCTTTCTCTGCATCCCCTTTTTCTTTCATCGGTAGCTTCTGCTAGAAATGCAACTTGCTAATAGCTGATGTCCCATTTTGTAATGAGGAATCAGAAACTATAAGCCACTTATTAGTCCATTGCAAGTACAACTTGCAGATATGGACATAGTTTTCCATATTGTTTGGTCTTTATTTTGCCATCCCTATGAATCTAGCGATATTGCTGAGTAGGGTGGATCAACTGGTCTTGGTGCTAAAAAGATATGTAATGTTCAATTGTTGTATGTGCTACATATCATGGATGATTTAGAAAGAGAGAAACATGAAAATATTTCAGAAGAAGAGTAGACACTTGAAGGATGTCAACCTTAGTATTCTTCATCACATAATTGGGTGGCTTAAGACTCAAAAAATACTTAGAGGGATCAAGGTCGGGACCATATGGAGATCCTGATATAGCCATGCTGCAGAAGCACAAGGGGTTAAAGCAAAAATTCAACCCAGTTTCAATAATAATACTTCATTAGAGGTTTCAAATAGATAACATGTTATGAACCCCAGTTTCAAAAGTATTATTTTGTTAGAGGCATCCAATAAATAACTTGTTAAATGAATTATATCAAAATAAATTAATAAAAAATATACTTTCCTTCTCCTTTTCGTCTCATCATCAAGTAGAGGAGAACAATAGTAGGTGGTGGAACCATGAACAGAAATTGAACAAAATAGAAGTATATATTCTTTCTTGTCCTATAGTTCTCTCCATTAGATATTTGTTATTTTTTCTAGGTCAAACAGGAAAGCCTAAAATTCAAATATTGGTCTTTTAATGCTTAAATTACTCAGTATTGTAGTATTAACGTTGACTTTCATAACATTGTCATGATCATTTTTTTTTATTTTGTAACCTGGAGTAGCATTTCAATGTTGTCTTTCAAGTATATCAGTTTGAGGATTAGTAACATATAATTCGTTATACATTAATATAATATTTTATTAAATTTTAATATTTATTTTATTGAGCAATATAATCACTTCGATACTTAAATATATTGTTTATTTATTTCTTATTAAAGGACAGTCCACTACGGATGTTGGGTCCTCTACGAACAAGCCAGAGTGGTGATATTGGGCTTGTAGTTGGGGCAACTACGACCTGAAAATTGGGGTATTATTTTGAGTCTGACTTTTGGGCCTTTTTATTGGGCCAGAATGCTGTAGGTTCGAAAGAATCTATAAGCAGGTGATCTATCAACAAGAGGATACCTCGGAGTCAGGAAGAGGGCACTGTTGTGCCGTCGGAGGGGTAAGAAATGCAGAAGCGGGAACAGAACAAGGTGGCCGGAGCGGCGGGCGGCGCTACCAATCCGGCGCCGAAACGTGGCCGACCGTTCGGGAGTACTGCCGCCGCAGCTGCCGCGGCCGCTGTCGCTGGAGAATCTGCGGCTCCCTCAACTCTTCTCGGCCCTTCTCTCCAAGTTCATTCCTCCTTCATTGGTTGGTTCGAGGCACTCGAGTTCAGTTCGCCTATTGATACTTTTACTTTCTATGACGTTTCTTTTCTTTGAAATGCCCCTTTTTGATACCTGTAGTTTTGAGCCCATTGTGGTCATCGGAATAATACTTGTACGTTTGCTCGAGTATTTTCTGTTTTCAGTCTGTACCTTCCGAAAAATCGGAGTTTTTCATTTCTATATTCTTTAATTTTTCTTAGTGATCACGAGTGAAAGTGATTACACGACGAAAAGTACAGCAACCCGATTAAATATAGAACTTTCTTCATTTCGAGAGGTTGGCTAGTGTGGGATACTATGGAATTTCCATAAATTTGAAATCTTTACTTGAATTGGAATGCTTTCCTTTCATTATCAAACTCAATGTAAGATAAACTAAGGTGGTTGATTGTACTTATCTGTGGTGGCTACTTCATGTTTGTCTCTTAGGTTTGCGTTGTAGCTGTCTACTGGGTGCTTACATCTTTCAGTAACTTATTCTTTTATCTAGATTAGAACACATTTGGCTTCATCTGCTCCTCAGATTTGTTCAGCATTGGTAAGAAATGGTTTTCTTTTCAGATCAAAACAACAAAAGGATAGTCTTGGCATTGCAGAGTGGATTGAAGAGTGAGCTTATATGGGCGCTTAACACACTTACCCTGCTTTCGTTCAAAGAAAAAGATGAAATGCGCCGAGATGCTACACCTCTTGCTAAAATACCTGGATTGCTGGATGCTCTTTTACAAGTTGTAGGTTCTATTGACTTCCAGATCCCCTCTAATGTGATTAAAGTTTGTCAAGTTCTTGTTTGTGACTTCTCGATCCAGTGTTGTATTAGTAGAATGAACTTCTGTAATTCATTGCTTTTGTCTTTTGTACAACATGCATGCTCTATATTTTGTATAAGATGCCTGAACGAACATTCCTAAGTGTAGATAGAGTATTATTATGTAGAGATTTTATTAGCATATGGTGAAATTTAAGACTGACTGGAGATGACAACAGTTAATTTTTCATGCTGACTGATCTTTGGTGTAGCAATAATCATCAATGAGTCGATGTTATCATTCATTCAAGAAGAAAACCATGATTGCTTGACTTGATGAATGAGAACCCAATAAAATTATTCACATAGCAGGTTGCTTCAAAGATTGTAGCTCATAGCCAAATGGTGGGTGCATATGGTTTAATTAGGTTCAAGCAATTGACTAATTTGGTCTTATTAACTGATGCATTGTAAAATTAATTGCTATATTGGGATATTAAGAATCCCTGAAATGGAAACAGAAAACAGATGGAGAGATTTCTATATTATACACTAACTTGTCATGCAATTCTGAAATACGGGTTCCGCAGTTGGTAATTAAATTTTCCTCTTTTTATTGCAAATAGAAGTAATGTTTATATTTTATTGCCTGAAAAAATAGCATGGTTAAATATAGGATATTATCAAGCCTCTCATAACATTGGAAAATGTATTCTTAATTAGTATTGGGCAGACGAGGGAAGATATTATTTTGCTTATGTGAAGAACATATAGCATTAGTTGTCACTCCAAAATGGTTTTCATGCCGCAATAAATCTTAAGGGGTGCTTCTCTACTCACTTTGTAGCCTAAAGGCTTCCTTTTGTTTAAAGGAGCAGCTCTTGGGATGGATGACATGTCTGCTAAGTTTCCTTCTAGATAAACCTCTGCGGAAGAGTGTAGCCAAATGCTGCCTAAAGTTGGTGAAGTCATGTTTGACTGATAGTTAAGGTGTAGGAAGACCGGAGGAGGACTGGAATGACTGTTCTGCGCTTCAATACTTTATCAGTTTAAAAGCTCTCAAAATTCAGAAGAAAGACGCCCCTCATATTTGACCCTCTCATCGCTGAAGTTAGATACCTCCTGTCTGATTTCTTGTTCCATTCTATTAGCGCCATTTACAAGTATGGAAAACAAAAGCCATTATGAAGATTGCAGACCACCTCATATAATTTCTTTCTGCATATCATCTCCCAGTTACTCCTACAGTCTGTCCTTTCTAAAAGAAAAAGTATATTGTTGATGCAGGTGGATGACTGGCGGGATATTGCTCTGCCTAAAGATCACACTAAGGCATCTAGGATTAGAACCATGGAAACAACTGCTGCAGTTACAGGATTTGGCAATGATTACGAGGCAGCAAATGAGTCACATCTTGGGTATGTTTACCCCATGTTTCGTTTTAGAATTTCATCAAAGAATGTCTTCAATATTGGAGCAAACCACATGACTGTATCTTACCTCTTTTGACCATCCCTAATTAACTTGTACAATATTCAGGGCTTCCAACTACCTTCCATCAAAGTGGTGGTTTGAGGAGGATGGACTGTTTAATGTGGATGAAGAAGGCCGAGCTGAAAAGCAGCAGTGTGCTGTTGCTGCTTCAAATATAATCCGTAATTTTTCGTTTATGCCAGACAATGAGGTTATAATGGCCCAGCACAGACATTGCCTGGAGACGGTATTTAAATGTGTAGAAGATCAAACTACAGGTGAGAAAGGAAATTGATCCATTGGGTCAGAGACAGTCCATTTTATATATACCAGTGATACAGGTTGGTAGTGGAGGACTAAAAAATTGTTTTTTGGTGTTTAAAATATAGAAGCAGACAATCCACCAAACATGAAAGAATGTTGACTATAAAATTCCCACTCATGTGTTAAATTGCCTAGATATCAGAAAGTGCTTTCCTGAAGTGCATCATATTTCAGTTATACTACTTTGGGTTGGTACACCTGACTGATGCTTGTTGTTTCTGTTGTTTTTAGAGGATGAGGAACTCGTGACAAATGCACTTGAGACAATTGCTAATTTAGCTCCATTACTGGACCTCCGAATATTCAGCTCTTCAAAACCATCATTCATAAAAATGACGTAAATTCTGATCTCAAGAGTACTATTTTTTGTTCATGAACTTATGGCATAACAAATATTCCTTTTCATAAAAGAACAGCGAGGAACGTGCGGTGAAGGCCATAATGGGTATGCTGGGATCCACAGTTAAGGCTTGGCATTGTACTGCTGCTGAATTGCTTGGTCGGCTTATTATAAATCCTGATAATGAACCATTCTTACTACCCTTTGCTCCTCAGGTAGGTATTTTCCCTTGACAATGTCACTTATTTCCTTGTGAAACTAAACATCATAACTATTATGAAGAAAGAAAAAGTACTAACACTATAGATCAGTGACCTTTTGAAGATCTGCTAATGACAACCAGGATCTTGACTACAGATAAACAAAGAATACCTACGTTAAAAGAAAATATGAGATTGATTTTATTTTGAAGTTTTTATAATTCTTTTATTTTTATTTTTTAGAATGTGTGGAGAGAATCAATCTGTTTGTGTTTGTACTTTACATTGGTTAAAATTGAGAAGTTTTCAGTACTTAACCAGATAAGCTTAAGTGGCAAGATTACTGGAACCTCATCAGATTGTAAAGCTTTCAAAGTCGCAGTGTGCCTTGGGATATCCAAATATAAAATCTGTAGCTGTCTAACTTGCCGGTAATTTTCTTTATTTTGTTTGATCATTAAAGTGTTCAGATAGGTGACAGTAAATATATGATATATGGTACTTTCATTGGCAGTTAATTTTGGATGTGAAATCTGTGAATATCTCTACTTGCAATTTTTTTTTTTGAAAGTTGTGTTTCATTTATGTCAAAAGAATTTTACAAAAAGAACAGCCCCATAAGGCAAGTACTAGTATGGCTCAGAATGCCCTCACAACAAGGAGATGTTGTTGATGCGCCCCTTCCTTAGCAAGAGAATCAGCATGGCCATTGGCCGAGCGTAATACACGAGTCCATGAAATTACAGAATCTGATAAGGCTGAAAGCTCATTAAAAAGGAAACGGAATCTCTATTTGAAATTAGGATGTGATCTTCAAGATCTACTCGTTTTTCACATCCTTCCCTTCTCGATAAACCTTCATTTACTTCCTAATATTAGTTTCGTTTTACTTCTAGTACTTGTAAACAAGAAAAAGCAAAGTAAAATTTCATTGGGGTTTTCCAATGTGGAAACTGAACTGAAAGTAAAGATTTTTGCCCCAAAACTGTCCCTAAATTTGCCATGCCTTCTTTTCTGCTTACTTCTGATAAGCAGTTTTGGTTTTTCCTCATTTGAACATATGAATAAATAGATGTAGGAAAAGCAAAGATATTCGATAAATGGTTGGAGGTAGTGAAGAATGTTAATTAGCTTGAAAATTTTCTGTTGATTTTGTAATTGGTGATCCGTTTCAGTAGAAGTTTTTTGTCATTGGTGATGCAGATATACAAGCGATTAGTAGATCTTATGAGCTTACCTGCAGTAGATGCGCAGGCTGCAGCAGTTGGTGCACTATATAATCTGGCAGAAGTCAATATGGACTGTAGGCTGAAGCTGGCCAGTGAAAGATGGTATGGCTGTTTTCTTGTTAAATATTACTACTCATCCATCTTCTCTTTCCACTTTGTGGAATAATCCTTGAGATGGACGGATGCTAAGGAGGAAGAATTTGTAACCTTGCCGATTAGTGTTACTCATTCTCACTTTTTCTCATGCAATTCAGGGCACTCGATCGACTTCTTAAGGTGATTAGAACACCCCATCCAGTGCCAGAGGTTTGCCGGAAAGCAGCATTAATACTCGAAAGCCTATCCACAGAGCCCCAGAACAAGGCTTTGCTTCTAGCATATGAACATACTTTTGCTGAGATTGCTTTTTCTGATACAAGACATTCTGACACCTTTTATCGGATTTTATACGAGCTTAGTGCAAGACCTGGAAGCAAAGTTACCACAGCTCGTGGTGTTTGGGGCATGTGAAAGGAGCCTGTGATTAACATCGGCGTGTGGCTGCAAATTCTACTTTTGTCACCTGAAAGTTACTCTTGCCCCATCTGTTTCTGTAAAGCTCTGTTTTTATGCCGTTTCATTGCAATCTTGTAACGGGCTTCGAAAGCAGGATTTCTGTTTAATGATAAGGTTCTTGTCTGTGTTCCATAATAGCCAAGCCTGGCCAATAGTATATAAACGATGATAAACACTTGAAGTAGAGAATTTTGTTGATTAACATTCATGAAAAAGGTTAAAATGAATTTCGGGTAGAGAAGATCTCTCTTTTAGGCCTATAATATAATTAACAAGTTAAATAATAATAAAGTTGCCCTGTGTGAACTGTAATAAATAAAATAAAACCTTCCTTACAATTTCGATCATGAGATTAATTTTGCATTGACCCATTGTCATAAGAAATATGAAGCCTTGACCCATTGTCAAAAGAAATTTGAAGACTTGACCCATTGTCAAAAGAAATTTGAAGCCTTGACCCATTGTCAAATGAAATTTGAAGCCTTTGACCCATTGTCAAAAGAAATTTGAAGCCTAGCGCACCCTAGTATTTTACCCATTCCTAAGTGTCATTTTTGCAAAGGAAACTGCTAGCTGCATCTACGACGTAACCAGCTAGATACACAATTATCTAGACTTTATCTATTAGTATTTAGAATTTTATAAAATAAAAATAATTAAATTTTTTTTAAAATTTTTCTTCTGTAGGTATGTCGGATAGGTACTGCACCATAGGTGCAACTAGCATTACTCTTTTGAGAAACTCAACCTTAGTTCGCTATTAGCTAGCATTACTCTTTTGAGAAACTCAACCTTAGTCTGCTATTAGCTAGCATTACTCTTTTGAGAAACTCAACCTTAGTCTGCTATTAGCTAGCATTACTCTTTTGAGAAACTCAACCTTAGTCCGCTATTAGCTAGCATTACTCTTTTGAGAACTCTTTTGAGAAACTCAACCTTAGTCCGCTATCAACCTCATGTTGCGTTAGGGTGCCCTTCTCGACTTTGAGTAGCTAGAACATACAATTGATATCTTGTAGCCTTTTTGGCTAAACCTATAGCAGTAGGATGGATCGGTGCTCTCCATCCTTAAAATGAAGAGTAGCTTAAAATCGATACCATATTAAAGTGGACAAGACATCCCAACGAAACCCAACTTCACTTCAGGTCGGTTTTGACACGTCCACTCTCCAACACTCCAAAATATAACCTACCTTAGGGCCCGCATGTAGGGGTGTGAACAGTATTGAGACCGATTATAGAAGAAATAAAATAGAATTGATATTATTTTCCATTCGCCTTTGTATCGTTTACCATTTTACCATTTAATGTTTAATAAACAGATAAAAAATAGAATAGTTCTTTCTGAACAAAATTACCGTTTAAATAAGGGTAATAATAGGAAGCAACAACATAAATCTCTCCACAGGAGACGCATCAAGGAAATCTAGAGATCTTGAAAGGAAATCTGCCACATTTCAGCAAAAAAATAGAAGGGGAAATCACTGCCCTCTATGCCACATTCAGTACAAAAATCATTCAAAAACAAAACAGGGGAAAGATCCCAGACTCACACAAACAAACGGAAGATCAAATAGACACACTAAGTCAAAAATGAGAAGTTTACTCAATCCAACACAAAGAACTCCTCGAACACACTCATGAACGGCAAAACCATTCACAGATTAACAAAAAACAACACAAAGGTTTGAAAACCAAGCGAATCATGTTGTAAATAAGATGAGATCCGACGGAAACCACAGTAGTATAGGTCTCATTGAAAATGCAGGAGGCGATGCAAATCCAAGAAAGAAAACCCTTCAGAGGAAGGGGAACAAAAGAGAAAAACGAAATCACGGCATACACCACGAAAAATTCCAGTCAAACAAATAATAGTAGTTTTTACGAATCAGCCTCAGACGGAAAAATCAAGCTCCAAAAAGAAAAATAAAAACACACAGAGGAAGAGATCGAAATACATGTTAAAAAATGGCCTCAAATTACCCTGCATACAAGGCAATGCTCATACAACTACTGGCCCTAAGTTTTCTGCTTCGATTTACGAAAACCAACCAAAAAAAATCCAAAAAAATAGCTCCACGAAGCAACCGGTGGAAACAAACTCCACAACAGAAAGGACGGTAGGCAGTCCATCACGATTGGACACCACAGACCTTCAACTTGAAAGAACACGGAAGTACATAGCAAAAGATTATTGGGAAAAACCCCATGGCGGTGAAATAAAATGGAAGCAAAGCAGAAATTCACACAGCGGCACAATAAAATGGAGCCGGAGAAGATGTCCCCATGGCGATGAAAAAAAATGGAGCCGAAATCCACATGGTGATGGAAAAAAGAAGTCGGAGATGGAAAATCCCCGCCGGAGAAGGAAAACGGAACCAGAGAAGAAGATCAACTCAACGGCTCTCTCAAGTCACATCCAATCACATCAAACATGGAAAAGGGAGAAAGAAAAAAGAAGAAATTGGAGGTGTCCGGCGCTGCAGGGGAGCTAGAAGAGATGATTACAAACAAATCCCCAAAGCCACGAGCTTCTTCTCCACACAAATCCTGGACATGGACGTTCGATCAAACACCATCGAAACCCAAATCCGAATTTACAAAATCTCAAGAAGTCGGGAAGGCTTGAAGAGAGTCGAAATTTGGGAACTTCGACTTAGAAAAAAAAATTAATCAAAGATGACTTGCCACAAGCATTTATTGTGACAAGCCATTGGGGTGAAGGGGGATATGGCATAAAAAAGGGGGCCTCAAATTTGTTTGCGGGCCCCCTCAGTCACCTCCTCTATGGAAAAACAAGAAATCATGAGAAATCGTGTAAAATTTGTTCAAACTTCATCTGCATTACATAATCATACAAGCTTCTTCTATCTTGCACATCTCTTGGAAAGAAAAAACTTCACTCATCTGAAGTTGTCCGTATCCTTGAAACCCAGAGTTTTTTGGGGCAAGATGGATGTAATGGAAACATGAAGAGTGATGGAGTCATTGGATGAAAATGAAGGAGAAATACAAACTACTCCCATACTAACGACAACCCCTCCGCTACAGGAGAAACAAGGCTTATAGGTTATGAAACAGATTGAAAATAGCCAAAACCTCGGAGACATCACTGAGGATATGAACCGAGTTGTTATCTCACAAGAATGCTCGGAAAGAGGCTTGGTACAAGTCCAAAATACACTCGTAGGCATGTTTGTAATTCGGCTAGTGCAACCTTCCTGCCAAATATGTTATGAAAACCGGAAATGCCGGAGCCGAACGTTGTAGTATATGCATTAAACAGGGGGTACACTTCAAAACGGTGAAGAATGTGAAGAACTACTGCTGCAAGCTCCGTAAAAATCAGATATTCGGTTCTTCATCTATTCAAATGGCCATGAGGCTTCCACATAGATAACTATCTCTTTATAGAGGCCCCTCTTTGGGTAAGACTTCCTAGGCTACCCTTACTATCTCTATCATGATGAAGCTCTCAAATAGGTAGTCGGTCCACTTGGAAGATACATCTGCATGGATGCAGATACGGCTTTTAATCCATGCAGCCTCACATATGCACAAGTTAATGTGTTGGTCAACCAAGAAGACGCTGAAAAAAAGGCACGACCATTACTACCCTAGAGATAATTTTCTCCCTTGCCTATGTCGTTGAAGGCAAACAAAAAATCTGTACTTTATGTCGTCGATGGGGACACAAAACGTTGAATGTATGGGGAAAACACAAACAGGGAATGATCCTACACGACCAATGCATGTAGCGGCTTAGAATGAAAACAGGACTTTGGTCCAAAACCGTAGTGCAGCCATAGAAACAAGATCCCAAGCTGCGCCCATGGTGATGATTGAAAGCGGAAGAGCCACCTCCCTTCCTCAACAGAGATAGAAACACTACGTGATCGCTCAAAAAAAAAAATACTCCTGTGGCTACACGGAAGACGATGGCATACACCAAGAAAACTAAACGAGTTGGAAATCCATCTGATTATCATGAAATTCAGGTGGGGGTGAAACCGAAAACACTTCCAACAATGATAGCACAAGAGAAAAAGTCCTTGTTAGTTCTTGAAGTTGAGAAGCGAGTGAATGAAGTAAGAGTTGGACACAGTGGCAGCTTGACTGACCCAGTGGAAGACAAAGAAAAAAATCAGTTGCAAAAAAACAAAATAAGAGGTCAGCTGAAAAGAGCACGTCTCCAGCAAAAGAGCACAAATCCCCAAAATTGTGATGGAGACAACCACTTCAAACCTCGTTGGAAGGTAAGAATTCTGCAACACAAAATATTTGGTTATTATGTTAAGCTTTCTAGTGTGGAATATCTGGGGGCACATAGCCTCTCGGTGAAGCAAGCATTGTCTTCAATATTATAAACCACTCACCTGACATAGTATACTTATCAGAGACGAAGTTGGCACAACCTGACTTGTCTCCAAATTTTAAATGGCTAGAATCTCAATACCAGTCATCTAACACAATCACGCTCTGAGGGATTGAGTGGAGGCAATGACTATTTTGGAAATCAGACATTAGGATACAAATTCCATAGTCTTCTGTGTGTGTAATCCAATCTGAAATCGAGTGTCAGGGTGGCAGAAAAATGAACATAACATTCACTTACTTGCCATCTCAACCTAGTAGATGGATTAGTGCCCTAACAGAATTAGAAAATGTGAATTACCCACAGGCCGAGCCAACGCTATTAAAAGGAGATTTTAATGTTGTAGTAACACAAGAAGAAAAATACTCAGCACACGGAAACACATATAGGGAAAATAGACATTTGTTGGACTTCATTGCAAATGGAGGGTGGAATTATTTAGGGTACATTGGAGCAAGATATACTTGGTCGAATAGTAGAAAAAATGAAAATCTAGTTATGGCTAGGCTGGACCAGGCCCAAGTAAATGGGGCATGGCTTTGATAATGGTCAGAAGCAGTGTTTTAAAAACCGAACCAACCCGGCCGGTTCGATCGGGTTCAATCGGAACCGGGGATTTGAAAGGTTTGGTTTGCTCAAAAACCCGGAAATGGTAAAAAAACCGGGTTGACGGGCGGGTTTAGTGGTTCAACCACTGAATGTGAACCAGACCGGACTAGTTGAACCTGGTTTAAGTACCTTTTTAGCATTTTAATAGTTTATTTATTTTTAAACTTGTTTTTGTATATAAAATTCTTATTATGATTTTTTTACGAGATACAACTCATACCGGTTGAACTTGGTTAAACCGGTTGAACCAGAATCGGAAGCTCCACCGGTTCGATCACCGGTTCGGTTTTTAAAACACTGGTCAGAAGCCTCACTACATATACTGCCTAGAATTAGATCTGACCACTCACCTCTTTTGTTGCTCACACAACCAAAAGCTTCGAGCAAAAAGAGACCCTTTAGGTACCAAACAATGTGGAGAGAGGGTTTAGGGTATAATGATATTGTGGAAAATGATTGGAACGAAATAAATCACCCAAATCTATCAATAGCACCACTTGGATACCTTCCGATTAGGTTAGAAAATATAGCAGAGAAGTTGATCTAATGGAACAAAATAGTTTTGGAAACTTTCACAAAAATATACGAAACATGACCAGAAAACTAGTACAAACCCAAAAAGAGATACAAGGACATCCCACTAACCAATCACTCCTGCTCAAGGAAAAGAATTACAAGAAATCATGAAGCTGTCTAGAATTAAACACATGCATACCTTTCAAAGAGCTAGACAAAGTATATACAAGGACAGAGATGAGAATACACGCTTCTTTCACTCCTTCGTTAAGGCTAGAGCTCAAATAAATAGAATAACCCAAATAGAGACAACAAAAGGTACCCTATTAGACACCGAGGACCAGATTAGGAGAGAAGCAATATCCTTTTTCCAACACATATATTTACAACCAACAAAAAAGAGCCCACCGCCGTTTCAGCTAATAAAAAGGCTGACAATAGAAGATAGAACCTGTTTAAGCTCCCCAATCAAAATGTGGGAGGTAAGAGCCGCCCTGTTTTCAATGGAATCTTATAAAGCCCCCGAACTTGATGGATTCCAACCAATTTTCTTCAAACATCATTGGCTCCAATTGAAAGATGATTTGTTACATACATACAAACCATCTTTAGTATTGGGAAGATGGAGAAGAATCTAAACAAAACTTTATAGCTTTAATCCCAAAAAAAGAACAGCGGAAAATCTTCAGTGATTACAGACCAATTAATCTATGCAATGTGGTCTACAAAATCTTAACAAAAATCCTAGCTAGCAGGCTTACAAAAATCCTCCCAAGCTGCCTACATAAAAGGAAGGCAAATACCAGACCACATAATGATGGCCCACGAGATCTCAAATCATTTGAATCAAAAAGGAAAAAACACTCATACTTTGGTACCAAGATTGACTTAAGAAAACCCTTTGATACTATTTCATGGGACTTCCTAGGACACACCCGAGAGGCTTTCAATTTCCCAAACCAGAGGAGAGACATGATCATGTCATGTATTAACTCGGTCACAAATCAAATTTTAATAAATGGCACCCCCACGACAACAATAGTGCCAAAATGTAGGATTAGGCAAGGGGATCCTATGTCTCAACCCTACTCATTTTAGCTACTAAACTCTTGTCTGCAAAGCTAACACAGGCCAAAAGCCAAGGAAATATCAAACCATGGAAACCAATCTCAAATATGGTCCCAGTTTGTAACCTTCACTATGCTGATGACACCCTTATAGTAAGAAAGGCAGAAGTAAATACGGCAAAAAACATAACAATCTAAAATGAATATGCTGAATATTCTGGTCAACACATAAACCAGAATAAATCCCAGGTTTTCTTCTCAAAAGCAGTAGAACCCAATACCCAGGAACAAATAAAAGCAGACTTACCTTTTACACAGTCAAATTCTCTAGTTCGATACCTAGGATTGATCATTCCAAAATAAAAAATTACACCGGAAACCTGTGAACCAATCATTAAAAGTGTCCAAAACAAGTCACAAGGCTGGCTTAGAAGATCTTTTTCCTTAGCTGGAAGAGTAACCTTAATTAAATCAGTATTATCTAGCATTCCTATACACATTTTAACATGTTTCCAACTCCCTTTATATGTCATTGATAAACTAAAACAAATGTTTAGGACCTTTCTATGGTTATATAAGGGAAATAAAAAAATGCACCTCATAAATTGGAAATCAGTATGTGAATCACATAGAGAGGGGGGATTTGGCATTAGAAACCTCCATAGTCTAGGCCAGGCTTTTAGGGTGAAACTCCTTTGGTGTATTTTTGCTGAAACAAATGCATTATGAGCTTCTTACATGAAAGCAAAATATGGGAAATCTCCAAATACAGCAACTAGGAAGAGTAGTCGATCTTCCTTAGCATGGAAACAAATTTCCAAACACATGGATTCTTTCAAAAAATAAAAATAAAAATAAAAGTGACGAAAGGAAATAATGTCTCTTTGGTATAATAATTGGGTATGGGAGATAGATAAGCTCTAAGTTGACATATGTTCCATGTGAATGGGCCCCAAAATCCTGAGATTAGAGTAGACACCATCATAGAAAATAACAGAACCTGGATCGAACCTCGCGTTAGGGAGCTATGGCCCCCAAGCATTGTAGAAGCTATACTTAGTACTCCATTAGATACTAACAGTTCTGATTCACTACTTCGGTCTCCCTCTACTGATGGTATTTTTTCCGTCAAAAGTGCATCTCACATTTCCTATAGAGAGTTCAATGAAAGAAAACAAAACCTTGAATGTGGCCGAGGGACATTATTTGGTCCCATATCTCAAACTGCTACCCAAATAGAAGATCTTTTTGTGGTTGCTTATAAAAGAGTGGATCCCTACAGTTGACCTCTTAGTGAGAAGAGGAATGCAAGTAAACCATATATGTGAAATGTGTGGTACTGAGTTGGAAAACTCAGCTCACCTTTTCCTTAATTGTACTTTTGCAACAGCAGTTTGGAACCCACTCTAGGACAAAACATCTCTAGTCCCAACAAGCTCAGGCATTAGATCATTCCTACTAAGAGTGTTATCTGCCCCAGATACTTTGAAAGCTCCCCAAGTTCAAGTTTATGTCTTTGCTACCCAATGAGAGATTTGGTGTACCTGTTACAAAAAAAAAATTTGAAAACAAGCTATCCACACCTCATTAGTGTGTAAATAGAATCACCGGCCTAGTACAACAAATTATAAAGCATAGAGAAATCCCCTTAAGAGAGAAAGGAAAGGAGACGAGGCTGGAAATTAGATGGGAACCCTCAAGGAGGGAGACCTTAAAGGCAAATTTTGACGGGTCATCAACTTGGTTCAACCAGACCGGGTTTGATTTGTATCTCATTAAAAAATTCATAATAAAATTTTTATATTCAAAAAATAAGTTTAAAAACACAACTATTAAAAGTGTTAAAAACCATCATCTAAAACAAAATATAATGTTCTAAAATAAAATATAATTAACTAGGCCAGTTCATCACTTTCCCGATTTTGTTCATGTCTAAAGTTAATTTAAATGGTTTGGGCCAACGGTAACTAAACCGGTTCCGGTTCGGTAAGTTTAATGGTTCAACCAATAAAACTCTCTAGGTCATCCGATTTTTAACCTTTAACGGGTTTTAAGCAAACCGAACTCTTCGAAACCCCAGAAGCGGTTGAACACGGTCAAACCAGCCGGGTCAGTCTGGTTTTCAAAACATTGGAAAAACAATTGTCATTTTTATTATATTTCATTTGATTTATTTTAGAATATTTTTCCCAATTATTTTTATTTTTTATTTTATTTTTGATATTGTTTTATTTTATCGATTATTACCCAACTGACGTTCTACCTAGGGTTTATATTTTATGATTTTAAAAAATAAAAAATATTTTTTTTCTTTTTAAGTGTTTTAGATTGGCTGGTACATCAAGTAAGTACTGTGCATATATATATAGCTAGCATTACTCTTTCGTAAAATATCGGAGATGGAATAATTATAGACTTATCAAATGAAATGGAAACATAATAGATTCTGATAATTGGAAACGGTAATCGAAATAAGTTCTGATTATGTACCGTTTAAACCCTTACCTGAATGTCCTTCAACTCTATTCCGTGCCTCATAGAAGCCGCAATTTGCCAAACCTCCCTTGTTGACCCATTCTTTAATAAGTAATGCTAGGTGCACCTCAACCAGGTACATGGATGCAACAATTGGCATCTACCTCAGAATACTGGTCAACATTTTTTTGAACAAATTTTTTTCTAGAATCCTTAAGCTCTAAAACTTTAAACCCTAAATCTTTTTGAGAACCTTAAATTATCCTAAAACCCAATAATCTTCTTTTATTGGTTTGTTTGTTTTTCTCAATCTTGTCCTTTTACAAGGTTTGGAAGGTAAAGAAGAATGTGTCTTGTTCACATAAAATTGAAGGTCCACACTTTTTAACTGAAACTTACGGATTCGGTTCAGATGGGGAGTTACTCAATAAAGGGACAGGTGCATGGATGGGTTGCTAGTCACAATTACATGCTTGTGACCTCAAACTAAAAAATAATGACCACAAAAAGATTGAACTAAACATCAGACTCACACAGGATCATAAACTTGCTCAATTGCCTTGCATGCATTTGTCGACGCTCTTCTTCTTACTCAGATATTGTAACATTTTAATATATTGTCAAGCAAATAAATTATAAATGAAAAAAGAATAGAAAGAACATCAAAATGCAATCCTATGGTATAACCTTCAATATTTGAACCATTGGTCCTTCCGAATCTAATTTTTCATCCAAAACCGAACTTACTATCGATTCAATGACCGGTTGATTTTTAAAACATTGGTTTATAATGTAAAACCCTTCCTCTCACAAGTACCTTATGAAGCAATTGTTTAGTTAGAAAACCATGGTTTGGTATAATCAGGCGAAATACTGAATCTGTAATCCATCAATATCTATTTTCTTAGAAATGCATCGATATTAATTTGAGAGAGCAATAAAACGATCTTTAAGGAAAGAATGTATTCCTTTGAATTACATAAAGGAAAATGCTAGGTGCAACTAGGCTGAATACCCATCAAATGTACTGGCCAATCTAAAACACAACTATCTAAAGTTTATCCTTTAAGATTTAAGATTTTATATAATAAAAAATATTTCTTTATCTTTTTTAGTGTTTTATATTCGCTGATACGTAGGAAAGGTAATGTGCCTAGTTGAAGCTAGCATTACTCTAACATAAAACATCTCTTTTTCCTTAGATTTTTCACTGTAACAAACGTACTTGAGTGACACTTCAAACCTTAATCAACCAACAAAATGTGAAGATGGATTTTCATTTATCGGTTCAAACATCCATTGGCGAGTTTTTGAAAATTATCTTTCTTGGTGTCCTATCTTTCATGATAGAATAATGCTATGCCCCTCGGGGTACACATTTCGTCCCACCTCTCCCTTATGTGGATGCATTTATGGCACCTCGATTTCTGATATGAGTCCACCCACATCAGAGGGGGAGGAGGGAAGAAATGCGCACCCCCGAGGGTGCGCATAGAATTACTCTTCATGATATGTTATTTACCAAGTTTTTAGGCCAGATCTAATAAACATATCATTGACTTGAATTAAAATCTTCCAAATTCCACGTCTTCATCAATTTCCAGTCTTCCACAGGCGAATTCAGTCTTCAAAGCAAGTCTAATATTTACACGAATTTGATAGTGAAGTCAGGACATCTTAAAAAGGATTTAAAAATGAAGGGACTAATTTTATCCCCATGACATTGTGACACAACAATCTCAGAGATTCCACTCTAGAATTCCTAGGACTAAAGCTGTACAGTTGTACTCACAAGAAAGGAGGATCTTGGAATATGCAGTTTCAATCAAGGTGGTAATTCATGTAAGATCCTTACAAAGAATAATTTGATTCCAATTCACTCGGAGATGCAGCAAGGCCAAGTCTTGTAGAATCCAGATTCATTCACATGACATAGTGACACATTAATCTCTGGCAACAAATACATTTGATTAGAAAATGACATACCAGAGCTTGTTCGCAGAGCCCACGACTAAGCATTCACACAGCTTTCCCAAGTACCATAGCTGGAGCTGAAGCTGCCGCCCCCACTCTGTTGAGCATAATCTAAGATGACTTTACGAGCGCAGGCATCCCAAGTCCTTGCCATCTCAGCCAGAGTCATAGGCTGTGACAATCCACGCAGGCACATATTAAACCTCGACTTGGCCTTCACTGACAAGTCTTCCATCTCTTTCCTGCATTTAGTGAATGTCTTTCAATGTATGTGGAGGTTCTGATGCATAAAACTGAAACATGTGAAATACCTGCTACACACCTTGATTCATCCGTTAACTTGTCTAAGACAACAGGAGAGCAACTTGGATAATTTATGGGAACAAGAAACCTTAAGGGCAAGATTGGGGACTGCACATAAGCAATTAGAAAAGAATAAATATCAAGTCAAATGAATCTTCTGATTGCCACCTCGTGGTGTATATTTCTTACCATTTGTGCAGAAACTAACTGTGACTTTAAACTTGGACTGAGGGCCACGGCACTGAAAGAACATTTGACTATAGAACCTTCACCTTCAGCCACAGCTGCAATGGAATCTATGTCCTCACAAATATCCACAACAGTATCAATAAGCCGCAAGTTAATTTCTCGAATTTCGTCCAGTAGCGTATGGTTGGCCTACAACAAACATTTTGAATAATTTAATCAAAATCCGTAAACAAGGAACTTTTAGAAATTATTTTCCTTCAAGTAGACTTCATTCACAACCAACTAGCAACTGGCATTTTACAAGAACACGAGTCTTGGAAAACCGGGGGCTACCCAAGCACTTAAACAAAGTCGCAGTTACAGCTTTCAAATTATTGGAAGACTTGGGCAGAAGTAGCTCCTGGCAAGGCGTTTTCCGTAGACATGTTGCAAACTACTATGCAAGGTGACCAACAAAACTGAGAAGCTTTTTTGAGGAAAGCCTTATCATACCCTTATGAGAAGCAATACTCATACATTAGATAGGTAACATCATCAAAGTAGAAACCTAGTTTCGTAATAGAATATGGTTCAGAATACACGACCATTGCTGCTGTAACTCAATTCAAGGATGCTGGTGTCAGGTAAGCTTCACCTCATGTTAAAACACAGAGAGATAGGAAAAGAAAGCAATATGATAGAACAGTTGTCTCATTGTAACATAGCTTTGCCTTTTGCATACATGCTTAGACAGCATTACTGCAAATCAATGACAGAAGTAGCTTCATAAAATTGCAGATTGAAGCAGATTTTTCAAAGCCAAATTTTGATTTCAGCTAAAGTCAGTTGACAAACGTAATAAACCACTCCTAACAAAGCCAATAACTCCAAATTACATGAATAATGGCCAAACCATCTTTAGCACCGACACGTACAAGAATCTTATGGGCAAGAGTTTCTAAGACTACAGCTGCATAACCCCCTCGGAGATGATTTTTTTTCACAGGCGCAGTTTTTAGACAATTAGTGAGTCATGCAATAGTCTCTTAGTGCTAGAATAAAGAGAAGCAAGTAGTTTTCCCTTTCACTTTATGAAGGATGTTTCTCTTTAAAACTTATTTTAAAATAAGCCAATCTATCTTGCGTCACCAAACAGTTGCCAATATTTTTGTATGCACACTTTTTTCTTCTGTCAAGTATCACACAACTTGAGATTTCGTAACTGGATCTGCACCAAGCACTCAACCACATGTGGAACTAAGAAAGTGTTACACAACACGGATCTCTAATAGCATGGATGCAGAATATATCTAACGGTATCATACCTCAACTTTTTGTCTCTTACTCCTGGATGTAGCAGTTGACTCCAATTCGGATGTCTCAAAACCACTTAACTGCTTGAGGCAATCATGATTCGCACTACAAGCTGACGATACAGCATTCAAAGGCATGGCACTTGTGAGGCACCTCATTTTTTTTGTCACAGCAGAAGCACTACCATCTGATGGAATAATAGTTCTAGCTTGCAGACGGCAATTTGTCATTGCCACCAAATCTTCACCTATGGCTGCTCTAGACCCCTTACCCGGACCAGACCCAGCTATTCTCTCCACCATACTCACAACTGAACCAATATTGTTCACAGATGAACTGAAAGCTTTTGGAGACATTGATCTCACCTAAAAACAAGACAGAGGGAAGGAAAAAGGAATAAGTTAAAAAAAGGGCTTCAAGCAAGAGATTTAATCTTATTTGTGCACAGGATTTGTATTGTCCCAGTCGAGCAGCCTCGTAAAGTTACTCACCACTTTAATCAAGCGCTCAAGAGGATGCTTATCCATGTTTGACTTGCCAGGAAGTGATGTGGCAGCATTAACTTGGTTACCATCTGGGCTACTAAATTCTGCAAGCAAAGGGGATGCTGAGATCCCTGGTGTACCAATTGCAAGAGATTGAGCTTGGGCATGAGTAGAATCTATCTGCTGCTGTCCAACATTTCCAGCACTAGAGATAGATGAAACTGCAGAAGTCTGTGGTTTCTCTGTGTCTCCAGGGATGGGAGATGGAGCCAGTAAAGGGGTCAAAGGAGAAGGAACAAATGGCGAACCGGCAGATTGGAATGGAGTCCCACTTTTGGGAAGAGAGCTCAGCACATTTTGCTGGTCAATCTGCGGAGAAGGATGCTGAGAAATTTGAGGGGACTGAGACTGCATGAGTTGAGGAGACGAGATTGGGAGACCTGGCTTCAGCTGTTGGTGATGGTATGTAGACCGTGGACCAGGCTGATGGTGCTGAGGAAACATCCCTTGTTTACCCATACCTGCCCCTTGTCTAACCTTCAAGTCTTTCACATCATTATTCATTTGATGGATTTGAGGAATGTGCTGCTTCTGTTGTTGGTGCAACTGCTGTTGCTGAAGTTGTTGTTGCTGCTGAAGCATAAGCTGTTGCTTCTGGTGAAGTTGAATCAACTGAGGGTGCATCTGACGCTGTTGGAACTGCTGCTTCAGCTGTTGGGTTTGCATCATTTGTTGCTGCTGATCCTGCTGTGACTTCAGATGTTGCTGATGCTGAAGACTATTGGCATTTGATTGGAGTGTATTAATACTGAGTTGTAGCACATTTACCCCACCTTGTGATAATGTGCCAACATTAGTCTGTCGGGACCCGTTCACTGTAGTTTTTTGCCCAGAGCTCATCACTCCAGGCGGCAGTGAATTTCCTTGAACCAAATCCAAATTTGAGGCTATCTGAAGTGAACTCATCATATTTTGTTGGGTTTGTGGGACTCCTAAATGTGATGATGAAGTCATGGACCTACCATGCTGCATGCCAGATGTTACTGAACCCTGTAAGTTGATGGGTTGGATTTGGTTCATATGATTATCGTGATGTTGCAGCTGAAAAATTTGTGATACTCCCTGCTGTGACATGGTAGCTTGTGATTGCCCTACAGATGGAGGATCGCCCAGCTGCTGTATAGATGATGGCTTCTTGAGCCTATGCAAGTTGAGAAAATTAAGTATCTGCGTCTCATAGTGTGGCAGCTTCTCCTTGAATGCTGGCTGGACACTAGCTTTGGGCACGCTTAAAAATTGCAGCATTCTTTCAGACACAGATTTAATATATTTGAATCTGTCCATTTGTTCACCTGGCTTTTGTGCTGGAGGAAGAGTATCAGCCTGTCAACAATGAAATTGAAATCTTATATACTGTCAGAAGTGAACTTTATATACCTAAGGATGATGAGTTAAGAAGATTAACGGGATATACCTGCTGGAATTCCTGATTAATCCTACTGTAGACCTCTGACAGTTCTAGATAGTACATATCTTTCATAGATTTTATCTGCTCAAACAGAAAAGAGAAACTTAAATTTTATCACAATAGTTAAAGCCTCCAAGCAAAATTATATCAGTAAGTACTGAATTGTTTAATAAGCTTGCATGACCTTATGGCCCAGAAGAAACTAATTGCTTCATTAGACACCTGATTACATGCGAAATTTTGTTTTCCCAATGTATAATACCCGACCGAGTCATCACTTCAGCCATGCTGATGTGATTATGATGCAAGCAACTATTACAAAAATACAAAGACTGATGGTAGGAGCTTGTGGTGGGTGGGGTGAGGGGGAGGTGGGGTTGTGGGAGTGAATGATTGGAATTTTCCCCATTGAGCAAGAGAAGTGTGCGGAGGGCACCACAGCCCCCTCCTCATAGTGGTCCCTCCATTCCCTTTCCTTCCATCCTCTCCTTCTCCATCCTCTCCCCCTCCGATACCTTTTCTTCCTCTGTGCTCTTCCCCTGACTCTCTTGCCCTCCATCCTCTCTCCCTTCTCTCCCTCTATCATAACACAATATCAATGTCCTAGACTGGTACTTCTGCAAGAGGCCCAAGACTATTCAGAATAGTTCACTGAAAATGGAAAGTTTTAACTTCTTTATGCAAATTATCATACACAGGTTCAATCATGCATATAGGAATAACAGTTACGATAACTAACATGTAAAGGGACTTCAGCAATATAAAATGCCATCTCTTCTCATAGTACTTATATCCTTGCAGGGAGCTCGGTATCCTTCTTGACATTATCTGTTCTTATGTTTTTTACAGGTAGTTCATGGACTGATCAAAATAAAAAATAAATATCCTACCAGAAATGACCCAACATTTACCTTTTGATACACTTCCTCTTGCCAGTCAGCACCACTCTGTCCAGTCTGCACAGATGACTCCAGAGATGCTGCTAGGATAGAGTAGCCATTCCTCAGAATTCAAAGGTACAAAAATAAACACTTAAAAATGTAATGTTTTGTCAATACGAACAGTCACAAAAAGAATGAAAATAGAATTGAGAAATCAATTACTTTCATGTAATTACATCTATTTGTTTTCATTAATTATATTCTTAGTAAAACTACCAGTAGAGAATCTTAAAACCACCGTTAACACAAGTGCATTTTGTTTAGATTACTGTGACAATAAGTTTGTGGTTATAGAAAGTGGTAAGGTGTTCAACTAGTTTTATTAATTAACGGATTTTATATTGAACTTATGAGGCAACCTACATTGACCAACCCATGCTACTTACATCCTACTAGCTTAAGCACTCTGAAGGCAAATAATTTGTAATAGCAGACTTCACCTCATTTTTACAAAAACATTAAATTTTGTGCCTTGTAAACTTATCTAGCTATGTCTATTGTATCATTGGATGCCGAAACATAGTAAGACTGAACCATTTCAGGAAACTATTTTGATGCAAATTAATGACACTATTGTATAGCCAAAAGTAATAGAAAATGAGCTTTAGAATTTTTGTCGTCCTTTTAAACCAATTAGGAGATATTCCACTCATAAAGAACATAAATTACAATTGGTAAAGGACCTACTTGATGAAGCATCTGGAAGTCCTCTTTGTGACTGAAACAGTTGTTGCCTTTGCTGCTCCACTGTACCCTGGGGCTGAAGGGAAGCACCGGAGGCTTGAGTTCTTTGGTGCATATCACGTTGTAGTACACTTGATTGTTTTTGTTGCTGTTCTTGTTGTTCTTGTTGTTGTTGTTGTTGTTGTTGTTGTTGTTGTTGTTGTTGTTGTTGTTGTTGTTTTTTTTTCTGCTGCTGCAGTCCTATTTGTTGCAATTGTGAAGGTTGTGGCTGAAGATGAGACATCGAATGTTGCTGTTGATATTGTGAGTGGCCCTGACGACCTTGAGAAGACAGCAGACCTGAGGATCCCTGTTGGTTCTGTTGTTGTTGCTGTGCTGCCGCAACCTTGGCCTGTAATCGCATATTTTGTTGATGTTGCTGCATGTTTTGATCATTACTTTGTGAACCCATCTGCTGATGTAAGTTTGAGATATTGTTCTGCTGTCCAATTAATTGTTGTTGCTGTTGGTCCACTAATCGCTGCTGCTGCAAGTCTGGGAGATTGTTATGTTGCTGCTGACTAAGTAGCTGATTCTGTTGAATGCCAACACTTGATTGCTGGCCTAGCAACTGTTGTTGTTGTTGCTGCTGACCCAGAGGTGTTTGCTGTCAGTGACAAACAGAGGTTCCTCAGTTATCAACGATTTCACTATGTGCCTCCAAGAAGACTAGTAGGACCAAAATTTTGCACAGAATATGCTACACAGGCTACTCAACATAACAGACAGCTTTTAAACTTCGCTTTTTATTTTATTTTAAGAAATAGCGTATTTGAATTGAGTCCCCTTGTGATACATAGGGGCCAAGTGTGGGACATCGAACGCGGATGTGCATGGAGAGCAACAGGAGTCAGACGCGTGGAGGTTGCAAGCGCTGCCTAGCCATGGGGTTACAATTCGCAAACCCCTTCGTGCTGCCATAGGGGGCAGCCACATGCTGCTCGAGCATTGATGTGCATGAGTGCATCTTTATGCAAACCAGAACCTATGGTTGCAACATAAAAAAGGAGAAAACGTACTTACAGTGGGTTCGACAGCCAGCAGATGACACAGCGGATAACTTGGCGCAGGAAGTGGCATGCATGAGGTGGCATGGCATATGGAACATGCGCGAAATGAGGTGGTTTAATTAGTTGGAGTTCAAATTTGAATAAGTCATTCAAGCATGATGGAACGGGTCATGCTTAATTTTTGGAGATTTTCCCCATATGTAACTTATGTAGTAGGATGTCTTTTCTAGGTCGATAGATAGGGCCATGTGCATAGCTTGTAGACACTTCACCATTCATGTAATAGAGAGTTTCTCCTCCTTTATCCTATATGCGTCTGTGTCACTAGCTTTTGGAGGTGATTTATTAAATTCGGAGTGTTCTTAAGCAAACTTTCTCCTCAGAGGCTGATTAGCATCCAAAAGGACTTGGAAGGTAGGTGCGCTAAAGAAGATTGAACTTGTGTTTTATTCGTGCATTGTTTGGTCTAGTGGCATGACATCTTGCCTCTTAGCCCTAAGGATACTTAAATCCAAGAGCTCCCAAAACAAACACCCATGTGATCACTAAGCTAATAGTCAAGTCATTGAGCTTAAAGCATTTTCCTGAAAAATGCTAGCTGCACCTATGCACAGTACCTATTTGACGTAAATGACCTAACTGGCCAATCCAAAACACAGTTGCCTAGGGTTTATCCTTTAGAATTTAGGATTTTATAAAATAAAAAATATTCTGTTATTTTTTAAGCTTTCCTATTGGCTGGTTACGTCATGTACGTCAGATAGGTACTGCGAGCCTAGGTGCAGTCTTAGGTCAAATTCTCTTTGCAAAACAGCTTTTGTTTGGCCCCTATACAGCCATATTGAGAAGGTCTCCACAAAAAATTCTTTCTCAGGACAAAGTCATGCAGACTTCTGGGTATGAGTAATGGAGAAGATGGGATATGACCCTTAATAGAAATTCTCGAGTAACAGTTCCATCGCCTCAGCGAAGTATCTATGCTTCTCGATGGTGCTGTTAAAAGATTGTTTTATCCCCCCTCCCCACATTCCCCCATTTCTTTAACTCATAGTAGTGCACATCACCAGTACATATCAGCTATTAGCTTGTGATTGAGTCCACCCTACTGATACAGGGCAAAAGAGGAGAGTATATCAGCCAATACGCCCTCATAAGTGTCAGATTCGAAGGTCTCACATGGTAGTTCGTGTTGCCAACATATATCATACATCAAATAATCTTATGCACCTTATTGCTCAAAGGGGAAATTTCAATGTAAAACTTTTCGTGTTCTCTCAAGGCAACACATCAACTGAAACAAAACCACTCTCACTAGAATAAATATTTTTGATGATCCTTTTCTCGATTGCAAAACTATGCCCTAACGTTCACCTACTTTGACTACTCTCTTGTATTAAGGCATATTTCTTCCTTTCACTAGGAGCCAATTATACGGAAGATGAAACGACACCTCCCCAGCTAGATACATAAGCTTCTCTAGGCCATTAGCTTGAGCCTAATCAAATCTAATCTTGTGCGGATACCAAATCCCTTCCTCTCCATTCTCCCTTGCCCTATTGCAACTACCCAAAATATTGAAGCCATTTAAAAAGTTCTTAAGAAAAATCCTACATTTCAACTAGACAAAGAGGATACTTTCTAACATTCACTATTATGCCCAACTTTCAAGTGGCGATTATACCATCTGGTCCTCCAACTTTCAAGTATCTTCATGATGGAAAGACGAGGTATCTGCCTTGGCATCCTTACACAGAACTCCTTGACCCCAATAGATCAAATTCTCCATTTGGTGCATCTGAAAATTTAGAAGGTGAAATTCAGCCTTGATGAGCCGCAAAGCAAAAATGATTGCTCACCCTTTTGTAAAATTAATCAGGTTACTCATTTGAGACTGTATTGTCCGTTTGCCTCATGACCAGCTGCGTAGACATGTTCTCTGGCTCCTTTCCATGTCTCCAAAGATAGTAAGCCTCTTTGAAAGACTGTCTTATCAGTCTTGAGACAGTTCATCTGATTCTAAAGAAATAATGGCATATTTTTCAAAAATATAGTTTCCATCTGTGTCAAAATTGTATACTGATATCTGGAGCCCCAACTACATCGATCAGGGAGAACTAGGAAAACATCGCTTCCACACCTAGCCAAGCCAAAACAAGCATCCTCAAGCTAATTTTCAATAATTTCTCCATTAGAAACCCCATTCATGCTGGATTCAATGATGTGAAGAGGGAACACATTAGATAAAACTCCTACATTAGGCATCATTCTCACTGCTTAAATAAGGCCGAAGAGTACACGCTGCTAAACAGGCTGATTAGTCTATTTCATCTACTTCCTTCTCTAGACAATAGTCGAGCGAGAATCCAAAAAGGTCCTATTATGGGCTGCCAGTGATAGACAGCTTAATAGTTGTTTTGACAAAAAGTTTTTGTTAGTCTTCGACTTAGAAGAGAATATGTTAGTACATGGCATCAAGACCAGGAAATGGTCCAATATAATTACCAACTTACACAACAACAAAAAAGAACAAAAGTGTTGCCTGGCTACATCATTTGAGGCATATATTATTAAAAATCATGTATTTGCTTTCAACCATGTAAGAAATAATCTTAATAAGTTACTAGAAACCCTTATTGGTAAAGTTCTACAATAATAAATATAATAAAGACTCTTCTAAAAGAACACTGACATACCCCTTGGTACAATAGCAAAACCAACTTAATGCTAATGGTCAACCAACTTGTAGGATTAGCGAATTCCATGTCACACATAGATCTATATAACATAGGATACATGGACCAATGTTTGAAGTTCCAACTATGTCACCATCCTTCAAGACGTACATGTATGAAAATTGTAGCATTATTAAGGTAAGCTTGTGGGACATATGCATTTCTCTTGTACTAAAGAAAAATTTTACTTTCAAACTATTTTGAACTATTTTGAACACAACATTGAGTTTTTTGATTGAAATGTTTTTGGGATCCAAAGGCTCAAGTCAAACAACCTGAAATCTACACAAAAACGGTCAGGGAATTGGGACCAAGTCCATGAAGCTATCGCCATTCAGTATATCCGGTTAGGTGCTGCTAATGGGCCTAGAATCAGGTTAGGAACTAGGTTGGAACCCCAGCTCTAGATTATGTCTAGATGAATTTTTTGTGGGTCCAATTCCGATTTAAACACCTTTTGAAGCAAGTTAAAAGTATGTCAAGCATATACCTTTTAAAATTTCAGAAATCAACAAAGCCTGGAACATTATATGGAAGGTTGTACCACATTTTAGCAAATTCTCTTGCTAATCAGTTGGCAAAGGAAGATGCAAATAGACCTGTACATGTATTTGGCAGCAACCTCCCTCTAATTTAAGTGTACTCTTGTAACTTTTATATCCAGACTAGAAAGCTTTGTAAACCAGATCTAAACTATCATTCATTTGATCATTAAAAACCAATGAAAAAGCATTTTCACTGTTTCCAAAAAAAAGTATTCTCAAGCCCATCAATAACAGATTCAAGTTGGATTCTGATCATATTCCAGTTTCATTCTACTTTGGTCAAATAATTTCTTCAACAAGTATGAATCGTTGAAGTTATATATTTGTTTTTTTTGAAGAAGTTGATCTTATTTCATTGATGCAAAATGCTTGTTACTCTTCTCTTGATCCTGTTTCTACGGTGGATCCTTTACTTCCAAGTGTGGAAGTGTGACTCCTCTAGCTAGTGAGTCTGCAACAGAATTTGCAGCTCTGAGGATATGTACCCATGTACATGATGTGGATTGTCCTATGGACCAGATTTCTCTAAAGTATACCAGGAGCCTCTAGGGGGGTAGAGAGGCTTTGTTACACCACCGTATTACGTTTAGGCAATCTCCTTCCACTATCAAGGTCCCATTTAGCCTTTCCTGAAAACATTTTCAGGCCTTGTAGCATTGCAACAGTTTTGGCTTCTACCGAATCCGTATTTGGTAGGGGACCCGCATAGGTTAAAATGGTAAGTCCATTGCGATCCCTGAAGGCTCCACCGAAGCCAGCTGGACCAGGGTTTCCCCTGGATGACCCATCCACATTAAGTTTTAAGTGTCCAATCGGGGGTGAGGTCCATTGGACGGTACGAGTTTCAGCTTGGGGCGATGGGAGTTTTGCAATGCTATCCCATGAAGCTCTAAGACTAGTACCATTCAAGTCCTACAATTCCTTAAGAGAACTGAGCCAGTAAAGGATTCTCCTGAAAATGAGCTCCTTAAGCTGGTTGATCTCGGTTTCTTTAGAATTGAACACCCTGTTGTTCCTCTCTTCCCATATGCACCAAGGAATGAATGCAATGCAGGCCCCTAGCATGATCCTTCCTTTCTTTGTTAGGTTGAGATTTCTCCAGTGTTCTATGATGTCCGTAAGGTTATGAAAGGTGATGGAGGTATTTTCAAACCTCAACATAGTCCAGAAGTGTAGCCAAATTTGCTGAGGGAAGGGACACTGCACAAGGGCATGGTTACAGGATTCCGAGGCCTGGTTACAAAAAATACAAACTGTTGAAGGGAGGTTCAATCCTCTTCTAGTCAGGCCTTCTCTTGTCAGTAGTTTCTGATGCAGTGCTATCCACATAAAAAATTTTACTTTTGGAGGGCAGGAGAGTCTCCATGCCCATCTAGCTAGGTGAGTATTTCTTTGCTCCGCTCTCTCCAGTGCCATGTAAGTGGTCTTGACCGTGAAGTCCCCACCGGGCTATGCTTCCATACTAGTCTATCCTCGCTCTTGTTATAAAAAAAATATTTAGTAAAGAGATGATCTAGCTGGGATAGCTCAATGGCTTCATTGTCACTCAATTCTCACCTAAACTGATTGCTCCAATCAAAGCAATTGCCACTTCTTCTGTGCACGAGGGTGCTAAGATTGCAGTCTGGGTTTGAGGCAACTCTATATAGATTAGGGAAAGATTGGCAAATAGGGTTATCCTCTAGCCAGGTATCTTTCCAGAATTCTGTTTTGTCCCCTTTCCCAGGGAGAAGCCTTACCATCTTCCTGAATATCTCCCATTGCTTATGTATTTGTTTCCAAATTGAGGATAGTGCATAGCTCGTGTGCCAACCCATTATCCACTCGGAGGGAGATATAGCTAGCTTTGTTCATAGGAGGGTAGCCCACAGTGGTGGGTTGGGTTGATTTAGTCTCCAGCACCATTTCAATAGGAGAGCTTGGTTAAAATATTTTATTTTCCTTATGCCCAATCCTCCCTGATCCTTTGGCGTGCACATTTCATTCCAGTTTACTTGATGAATTTTAAAATCATTGTATGTGCTCCTCCATAGAAATTGCCGCATGATTTTTTCTATTCCATTAGCAACTCCTTGAGGGCAAGGGATGAAGGAGAGCATGTAGGATGGTATGCCCACTAGGCAGGACTGCAACAGGGTTAGGCGGCCTGCTTTAAAGAGGTGCCTGCCCTTCCATGAGGTAAGTCTACTTCTCATCTTTTCAATTGTGGGATCCCAGATTCTTTTGTGAATTCTACCTTGTATCACTGGGAGGCCGAGGTATGTGAGAGGGAATTTTCCTGTATTGCATCCCAATTCCCTTGCAGCCTCATCCAGGGTGCTCTGGGGAACATTTACACTTGTCAGAGAAGACTTTCTCCAATTAATCTTTTGTCACGTTGTCATTTCCATTAATGCTAGGCCCGCTTTTAGTCTCTTAATCTGCTGGATATTTCCCCCATAAAAGACCACCATATCATCTACAAATTGGACGATGGGGGGGCTCCCGTTCTTAAAAGGGTTTACTAACCATCCTGATGCCACTAATTGTCTGAAGAAAGCTGTCATTCCTTCTCCCACTAGGTTGAACAAGAGTGGGGATAGTGGGTCCCCTTGTCTGATGCCTCTTGAACTCTTAAAGTATCCGAAGAGGCCACCATTTACTGACACCGAAATACTTGCCGAAGATATGCAAGAGTAAATCCATCTTCTCCATCTGAGCCCAAAGCCGGTTGCCTTCATTACAAGATCAAGGTGTCTCCAGTCGACTCTATCGAAGGCTTTCTCCAGGTCCAACTTTAGGAGGAAATTCCTTGTGAACCAATCCACAGCTTCATGGACAAACATAGCCGAGTCTAGAATTTGTCTTGAGTAAATAAATGCACTCTGTTCTTTGCTGATTACTTGGCCAATGACTCTCTTTAATCTCGTAGCTAAGACCCTGAAGATAATTTTGTAAACTCCTGTAACCAAACTAATCGGCCTATAATCATTAACCTGGTCCGTGCCTTCTTTTTTGGGAATTAAGGCAATGATAGAGGTTCCGATTGATGGGTGAGTAATGCCATTACTGAAAAAATCTTCGAACAATTTGATGAAATCATTTTCCATAAAGGCCCAGGATTCTCTGAAGAATTCACCATTAAAACCATCTGGCCCAGGGGCTTTGTACTTGGGCATGGAGATGACAGCTTGTCTGATTTCATCTATGGAAAAGGGTTCTTCAATATTCACACTTTGTTCCAAGGTCAGCATTGGAAAGCTTAAACCTTCAATACATGGTTTGCAACCTTCATCCTTATAAAGCTCAGTGAAGTACGCAAGGATGTTTTCAATAATTCCCTCTTTATCTGAAATGATTTCCCCGTTGATTTTCATTGAGCTTATTCTATTTATTCTTCTTCTGTGTGAGGCAACCGAGTGAAAGAAGGCCGAATTGCAGTCTCCTTTCTTGACCCATCTGTACCTCGCTCTTTGTTTCCAAAAAATGTTCTCTCGGTATATAATCTGACCCAAGAGAATAAATGCTACTCGCCTATCATGATGCTCCTCTGAGGAGAGAAATCTATCTTCTTCACTAATATCAATTCCATCGATTTGTAAGTTCAGGAGTCTTTTTTGAGCTTCCTCACTTGCCTTTTTTTGCTTTGCCCATTGTATAATCCGGCCTTTTAGGAGTTTTAGTTTACTTGGTATTATAGATGCACCCGGACTCCATTGACTTTGGATGTCATTCCACCAAGGTGCCAAATTGCACTTAAAGGATTTATCAGTCAACCAAGTATTCTCAATTATGAATGGTTTCTTCCCCCATCTGTACAAGTTTGTGTCCAGAAGAATTGGCCAGTGATCTCAAACGACTTTGCCTATTACCCTAGCCATGGAGTCCCTAAACAGTCCGAGCCAATTATGCGGGGCTAGGAACCTGTCCAATTTGGACAAGGTTGGTTGCTCCTGCTTGTTACTCCACGTGAATCTCTTCCTAGTGGTGGGAATATCCTCTAGCAGAGCTCGTCTATTAATTCATTAAATTTCCTTATAATGGTGGTGATTGTCTGAGAGGGGGGCTTTTTCTCGTTTCTATACCTTATGGCATTAAAGTCCCCAGCTAACAGCCAGGGTCCACTCCATCTGTTTATCAAGTCTCCAATCTCCTCCCAACTCTGATTTCGGCCATGGTGAGAGCGTGGTCCATAAACTACTCCCAAATTCCAGGAGCATTTTTGTACTTATTCTTTAATTCTTATGCCAAGACAATACGCCCCTGGTTCTGAGTCCTCTAGTTCAATGTGTTAGTATCCCATATAATTAAAAAACCTCCAGATGTGCCAATTGCTTCAACAAATTTCCATTTCGAATTAGCAAAAGGTAAGATTTCATAGATAACTTCATTGGTACAAAAGATAGTTTTGTCTCAAGGAGAATTACAATATTTGGACCATTTCCTCTCAAAATGCTCTTGAACATTGGCATTTTTTTGGGCTCACATTCCAGGACAGAATTTTCATTTAATAATGGCCATAGTTCCTGCGAACTCCTCGGCGGACATTAGCTCCTCTGCCCCTCGGGGGTTGGGCTGGTTGTTAGTCGTCGTTGCTGCAATCCTTGCCAAACTGAACTCTTCCATGATTTGGGCGACTCTAACTATCAGTTCCCAGTCTTTCATCTGACCGACGCCCAGCATTCGCCCCCATGCTTTCAATCCACGAGCGAACAGCAGGGTCAGAGGTTATCGTGAGGGGGGGCGAGCTCGTCAGGGTCGTGAATGTGGACTCTTGTTCAGTTGCGCTGGTAGTTCTGAGGGGTCCTGTGAAAGTTTCTTCCCAATGTCTGAATCGTGGCACGGACCGGTTGCCATTCAAAATTCTCCTCTACTTCCTCTCCTGCGGAATCTTCGATTTGATCCCTTGGCGACTGCAGGGGAGAAGGAGAGGGTGGATACAGCTGCTGCATAGGTGGAGGAGGGAAGCGGTTCAGTGGCCTGCGTCTATCTGACGAGGCCGTGCCCTCCCTCTCCCTCTTAGTGGCGTGGCTGGATTGCGGTTTCGGCAATGGTAAGTACGCATTGGTGGAGCCATTGTTTGTTGCCGAAGGAGGTAGGCCTTCTGGCTCTCTCTTCTCATGGTTTCTATTCTCCGCGAAGGTTGGTTAAGTAGATTAGAAGACGCTGCGTTAATTAATGAGGGTTGCCATGGGGGTTCCTCTTCTTCTTCGGTCTTAGACGTCGCCCGATGGGTAAAGAGGGCTTCATATTGATTTTGCAGGGAGATCTCCTGCATTTGCTGCGCCATTGCCACCTCTCCCTCTACATGCCTCTCAGCCTGTCTCGCAGAGTCCGATAGATGGGACTTTGAGTGTAAAACAAGGGAAAATTGAAATTTGAAGGTTCGGCTAGACTTACCTCCTCTCTCCTGTTTCCGATTTGCAATCCCCTGCATCAACGGCTTGTCTTGCAATATCCTCATTTTCTTGTGTAGGTGGGCCCACTTCGTTTAATCTCTATTGACCAAAAGTGATGGCGAGTGCTGGGTTACATTGATTCTGAGTTGACTCAGTGACGAGTGTGTTGAGTCGAATCGGATCGCGCTTAGGTCCGAGTGAACTCGGTCTTCCCGGTCCTGTTACCTCCTCCGTCTCGCGTGGTCCTTCGCCGAAATCCGGGATACCGATTAGGGTTACTGTGAAATCCCTAACTGGCAAATGCCTCTTGTAGGCCATTTATTTTCGCATTGTACCAATCCTCGCGCCACCTGTAAAGTTTTCCTCGCTTTGGTCACCTCATCGAATTTAATAAGACTCCCGAAGTGGTTGAAAATCTTCATCAGTCCTTCCTCTTGCTATAACTCCAGAGGTATTCCATAAACGCGGATCTATATTTTGCCTCGCATTTGATTTGAGCTTCGCTAGTCTCTTATCCCTACTTCCCTTCTCGGCTGGAGTTCGTTCCATTTCTCCTTGATTTTCTAGCCTCTTCTTCAGATCGCAGCCATAGGATACTTCTTTTCCCGTCTAGGGCAGATAGTTTCGGCTCGACACTTAGTCTCAGAGTAGCTTTTATTTTTTCAGTTAGGATTTACACCTCCATTGGAAGAAGATTAGTTACCAACATCGTCTTCTTCATTTCCTCTTCTCCCTTAGGCATATCGCATCCAAATCTTGCAGAAATGTGTTTTCCGTTCCCTCTACCAGGTTCGGTCCGGCTTCTGGCTCTGGTGTGGCCTCCTGCGTGGAAGAGTCGTTTCGTCATACCTTACTCTCAGACTCTCTATTTCCTCCTAGGCCTTCGTCCAAATGGAGAATTTTGGATCGTTTGCAGAAATCGCAGGTATGTGAATCCTCACGATGGTTTGTTCCCCTTTCTTTTGCACGATTTTGAAAATATGTTTTGGGTGCACTGCAACTAGAAAGGAGATGTTTTGGTCTCTTAGTGTGAAGGTGCGAATGTCTCTCTGCGTGACGTTTGCACTAGGGCAGAGGATAGATTGCATAAAAGTTTGGCCTTCCATCCATACAGTCGCAGGTATACGAATGAAGGATCTTTTGTCACCTCGTCTGGTGCTGATCTGAAGACATCGCTTTGGCGATTGTCCACTGAAGTCCAGCCATTCGTCCAAGCACAGACTCAGTCGCCGTCTTTAATGGTTTTAAGGTTTTCAGGCAATGGTCTCCTCCTCTTTATGGTGACGAGATGCCAGTCATTCACCTCCTGAGCTGATTCCAAGTTTGAGGGTCATATTTCTATTTCCGGTAAGTTCCGGGTGTTCGCACTTTGGATTTGTTGCGGGATTTCAGGCTCCACTGCGTTTCTGTTTACTGCAATGTCATTTGGCCAAGAGTTTTCCATTTCATTTTCTTCTTCTATTGCTCTCGAGTCTTCCTTTCATCTCCAGTGTCCTGTCACTGGGAGATTTCGTTCTCACTATGGATTTCAGTGTCGATTTCCTCTTCATAGCTGAGGTTTTCACCTTCGATTTCCTCTTCCTTGCTGAGGTTTTCACCTTCGATTCGTGTTTCTTCAACTGCTAATGTAGTTTCTTCTCCGATTTCTGCTTCAGACCTGTTTTCCGAATCGCGCGACGGAGCACTGACTTCTCCATCCCGGGAGGAAATTGCCTGTCCCCTTTTCCTAGTCGAATTGCCAGTGAGCCTTCGCCGGAAATCGCAGCTTGCCAGAAGACGCAGGACCACGCCCATCATTCAGTCCATCCTTGTAAATGAAGCTCAGTCAAAGATATTTGAATCTTGTAAGTTAATAAAGATTCCATATGCTCCCTTAGGGGTTGGAGCAGAAACTCTCCACTCGCCAACTCCAACACTCTTGCTAGACTCGTTAAAGTTATATAAAAAAAAAGAGAGAAACTAAAATAATTTCCACAAACATATCTTTGTTTTTATCGTAAAACACTATTCCAAATTATCAAAACATCTAGTGAAAATTTACGAGTGTGATTCTAAAGGAAAACAAAAATAAAAAAATAAAATCAATATAATGAAATCATCGTATTTTAAACAATCACCACTAATCTACCATCTATATTTGGAATAGAAGTGAATAAAACCCCATCTTTAGGTCATCTCCAAATAAATTTCTAATAGGTAGATTCAAATTTAAAATCTCTTCAAACAAAAGTGAAACAATTTCAAAATCCACTATAATTGGACAGGATCAGTCAGATCTAGGTAGCATATGGGCTTTATTGCAAGGCTTAGCTGCTGGCACTTTATTCTTTGTCTTTTCCTCTCTTTCTATTTTTTTCATTTTGCTTTTTCATGGAGATTCCATTAAGATACTGAGATGCAAGAGCAGGCTACGATGAGATAAAATTACATAAATCACTACACAAACATCGTGCAAGGGGGCTTCTCAAGAAAAAAAAAGTAAGATAAGATAAAGTTGTGAGAGGGAATCCAATTTCTAGCCAGAGAGAGAGAGAGAGAGAGAGAGAGAGATTAAAAATAAGAATCCTCCTCACTAGAAAAAAAAAAACTATATCAGCAAGTTTGTCAAATAGGCAATTTGCTCCAGATTTGGTAAAAAAGATTGTTCGTGAGAAAGACCTGTTGCTGTAGAGGAGATTGTTGTTGCTGCTGCCTTATAACAGATGGTTGATGCTGCGGAAGAATAGGTGTTGACAGCGGCATAGAAGATTGAGAGTTTGATTGAAGGCTTGATTGTGCAGTTGACTGCATAATAGAAGGTTGTGTCTGCTGAAGAGTAGCCTGGCTAGTTAGAAGCCCAGAGGATAATGGCATGAGAGACTGATGAGTCCCCTGCATTTGATCTGTCTGCAACATTGGTTGCTGTAGCTGCTGGAGTTGAGACTGTAAAAGTGAAGGCTGAACCTGCAACTTCTTGTTCAATATTTGTTGCTGGTACATATTGAACTGTTGTGAATTCTGAACAGACTGCAATCCTAGTTGTCTTGCTTGTAGTTGTTGCCTCCGTGAATTCGTAAACATGTTTGCCACAGCTGAACTAACTGCATTTTGCGAAATTGCAGCCACGGTAGGAGGGAAGCTGGAGTTCTGGGCAACACTTGACATGGAAGTCTGAGTCGCTCTAGTAGGAGGCAGGGTGGCAGAACTTTGTACCACAGCGGAAGGGACACTGCTTTGAAGGTTTTGTGAATTCATCTGCTGGCGAGACTGCTGTTGGTTGCCGATGAGGATGGGTAGGTGCTGCTGCTGGTTGCGAACTAGGAACAGCAGAAAAAAAGAAATTTAATTTATAATGAGAGCAGTGTACTTATTTTATCCAAAACATACAGATATGGAGCCTATATAAAAAGGGGAAAACCAAAGCCCTCCACACAAAGCAAGAAATGACAATATATAGATCCTTTGTAGTAGAGCTTAATTCTACAACAACAAATAACATTTACAATTGTAAACTGCAGATTTAATCCATATATTTGAGCAACATAACAAATCAAAAAGAAATTCTAAGCAATATTGGTCATTACCAGTTTTTGGGTCAAACAGTTCAAATCTGTGTATTTGTTTTCATTCCCATATAGCTTTGAACCAAAGACAACAATTTACATATATGAACCCATCAATTCCATATTCTAATCATGCCATCCCAAGAGTAGTGAACAGTGTGTGCTGTACACTACATGTGCTACAAGTTCATTTCTTGTGAAAAAGCTATTAGTTTGCCCACAAGGGTATATTTAGATAGGCACATAAAGCTAAATTTTTAAATAAAAGTCATTTCCACTGCTTAGAAATTATCAAAGCCTCGTAAATGATAGCAATGTTGAAAATTCTAGCTCATAGAGAATTCTTTCTTCCAAATACTCACGAAATAATTTTTACGTTCCCCTCGCCATAGTCCAACCACCACACCCACAACCTCAGCAAGCCCCATCTCAGACTGCTCGGCCGAACGCTCCCCTCACCACTCATCCCATGACAACCCGCTCAATGACTACTCACTCAAACCCAAGACCCACATCTCCACTTGTCATCCACTCATCATCCACTCATTATTCCACCCTCACCCATGTAACCTACATGTTACACTCAAGCAGTAAAGCATCCGGAATGGCATGAGGCTAAGCAGACTGAATTTAATAGATTTTTATCTAACAACACTTAGACACTTGAATTAAGACCAAACCAAATGGCAGCATTGACAAATACAAGGCTCGTTTGGTCGCAAAGGGATTCAACCAACGGGAAGGTCAAGACTACATCGAAACCTTCAGCCCGGTTGTTAAACCAGTCGCAATTCAGATTGTCCTTGCATTGGCAGCAAGCAAAAACTGGCTTACTCAGTAACTCGATGTAAGTAATATGTTTTTGAAATGGCAATTTGACAGAAAAGATGTATATGGCACAGCCCCCTGGCTTTGTACGTGAAACTCAGCCGCGTGTAGTCTGTCGCCTTCAAAAGTTTGGCCTCAAACAGTGTTTGAGCATGGTATTATCGTCTCACATCATTTCACATGGACTTCTTTTGTCCAAGGAAGATTCAATCGCTCCTCTATGGATTAGTGCATAATCTATGATTTATATTCGGGTACATGTAGACAATATAATCATAAGTGGGAGCTCCTCTCATGCACTTTGTGATATTATTCACAATTTACAGAATGAATTCTCCGTCAAGACTTCGCAACCTTTACTATTTTCTTTGTATTGAGGTGGTTCTGTAATCAGACAGGAATTCATCACTCTAACTAAGTATATTGTTAATCAATTACATCGACTTGGCTTAGCATATGTGAAGACTTTTTCTACGCTGGTAGTTGCGGGTTCTAAATTGTCCAAGTACAAAGGGACTCTACCCTGTGATGCAACCGAATATTGTTAGGTGATCTTCAAAATCTAATACTAACTAGACCCGACGTGCAATACGCGGTTAATCAAGTGTGTCAGTTTCAGCAAGCACCGACGGAAGTCCATTGGTCCGCGATTAAAGCGCATTTTGAGATATTTAAAGGGGACACCTCCCTATGGTTTCATGATTCGACCAACTCGCCATTTCGGCATTGATGCCTTTCGTGATGCTAACTAGGAGGTTCTCCCGATGATCGTGCTTTTGTATGTCTTTGGTTGGTAGCTCTTTAATTTTGTAGTCTTCTAATTGTTAAAATTGAGCCCAGTTTCATCCCAAAATGACTAGCCACTTAGGAGGCCTCTTGTGCAACCTTATGGTCCGATATCATTGCTTCATCTTTGTCAATGTGAGATTTTTTTCCCACTTTAACACTCCCCCTCGCGTCCAGGCCTGGCGTACACATAACAGGCCTGAGACGTGAACAAACTAGGCCTTCATCTTTTAAAGCCCACAAACAAATTGGGTCTCACCTTCTAGAGCCCACAAACAGATTGGGTCTAGCCCATAAACAAATAAGGGAGCTAACTGGATTTGGCCCAAGCACACAATGTTGCTTTGAAACCATGTTAAGATTGAGCCCGCTTCCATCCCAAAATGACTAGCTACTTAGGAGGCCTCTTGTACAACCTTATATTCTAATATCATTGCTTAATCTTTGTCAATGTGGGTCTTTTTTCCCACTTTAACACTAATAAACAATTGACTGTCGCTTGTTCAAGCATTGAGGCTGAATATAGTCTTAGCTATTGTAGCCGCTGAAGTTTCTTGGGTGTTGCAACTCTTTAAGGAACTTAACAGTTTTTCTAAGGGATCCACCAATTCTATGGTGCAACAATCCCTTTGCCACCCACATTGCCGCCAATCCAGTGTTCCATGGAAGCGTCAAGCATGTTGAGTTTGACTACCATTTTATCCGTGGGAGGGTCAGGAATGGTCACCTACAAGTTAAGTTTACTTCTACTCATGACAAGTTGTAGCATTATCACCAAAATCAAGAGGTCAATTCACTTGTTTTCTACTCAAGCTTCATGTCTTCACCAAGACGCCAACCTTGTGGGGAATGTTAGAGAAGTAAATTGTAATGAAAATTCCTCACACAGAGACCTACCATAGCAAGACTCAACACATGCACAACAATTTGTATTTTAGTCACAATCTATTTTAGTAGTTCTTAAACCATTTGTAACTTCTTGTAATCTTTTATTCTTTTCCTTCTGATCAAGTTTCGGAGTCAATTACCTTACTGACTCAGACTCCACCTCGTGTGTAACTATATGTACACAGACTACAATCAATCGGAAATTACTCTCTTACAGGTAAATAAGTAGCCAAAATGCCAAAGCTCTAAAGCTAATAGAGCACAGAAGTTAGATCCTTCAAACCTATCCCATATTAGGTTGGTCCAGGCAACTCTACCCCAAGCATGGGCCCGCAAGATGATAACAATCCAGCACAATTCCGTGCCCACATGTAAGGTGGCCCACTCTATGATGTCTTTTATTCCGGATCAAGTAGCCCATTTCACCTAATGACGCTCCTACTCAAGCACCGAGTGACACTTTCGTAAGCCGCCCCTCTGGGATTTGAACACGATGTAATCTCTGCTCTAGTACCAAGTTTTAGGTACCTCACCAATACTCTAGCAACCGCAGAGTTGATAGGACACACGAAAAGTTAGGCCCTTATACCTATCCATACTAAGTTCGGCCAGCCCAACACCTGTATGATAGGTCACCGGTTCAGTATGTTTATTGTAGAAGAAAGGGAAGGGTAAAACATAATATCTGAGGGGCAGCATGGGAATTAGGGAAAAAGTATGGTAAAGGTTAGTGAGAAGCAGGAAAACATGGGAAGGATGGTAGAGGGACTTGGCATAGGAGATATATGGCTGAGAGGGAGAGAGTGAAAGGGAAGGGAATTCTGATGTACTAAACTAATAGCTTGTGGAAAGAACGAGCCTCTCGAATGCTCGGGTGTCTATATTCAATGAAATAGAGACTTTGATAACATCAATCTCATCGTGTTTCTGTGTGTGAGTGTGCAAGAGTCGCAGGTCTTACCAGTGTTTATCACTATACTCCAGATTGGACACCACAAGATCATAAGTTCATAACAAATATTAACTGCCCTAAGCCAGTCTACCCACTAAAAGAAACCAAAAAGAAGTTTCTCTATTCCCTTAATATGACTTCAGACAAGAGACACTGAATTTTTATTTGCCATAACAAGATAAACAAGACTCCAGTATGAAAACTTACAAAAGGCTAAATATAAAGGAGGAAGGAAATGCAAGGCAATCCCATGTTTTAGATTTCAATGAACAATCTGACATCAGTTATTGGTGCAATGCTTGGGATAAAAATTTAGGTTCTATTTCCACAATTCTTTCATGATCTCCGAGTATCAAACTATTTGGCGATTACAACTTTTGATGCATAGTGCCATTTCCTTCTTCATTTGGAGCCTAGCCTCATAAAGAAACTAGAAAATGAATATGAAATTATAATTAAAATATTATAATAATATATTAAACCAATTGATTACCTGCATCTTGGGGGTTTTGATTCCCACTAGTTGCATTGGATGGCAAAGAATTAGTCCCTGGAGTTTGACTCTTGTTCTCCATCAGATGCAGCTTCATAGATATTCTTTTCAGATAGTCACTCTGGAAAATATTACACAAAAAATGATGATTCTTAATAGTTACTAACAAAAAATTGGAGGCTCATAAGTCACAATGCCTTGGGAACTAGTGATCACGAACAAGACACATATAATAGGAGAGCTAACTGAGCATGAATGAACTGAGAGAACGGTTAGCAGTGAAGTGAGGACACCTACTCTAATGTAATTTTCAGGTGGAAGAAATAGATTATTGAAAAAGAGCCAATAGGGATTTAGCATTATCTGAAGCCTCCATTAGACTTAAACTGGTTCTCATGCATCATGTTCTCTTTGAAAGGTTCAATATCACAATGGAAGTCAACAATGGCAAATTTACAGCTACGCATTCGAAAAAAAAAAAATCTTCCAAAGACCTTGTTTTCCTATTAGCATACAATGATAGAGCCGCTGGGGCACTATGAATAAAATTTACCCTCACCGTCATTCTTACTGATAAAGAGAATACTAATAATACATCTACTCATATACAAGCCACTGCTGTATGTATAACGGAGCACTGTTATAGGCGTTTATCAGTATAGGATACGATAGCAGAGATGGATCAGAATTAAAACAGCACACACAATTACAGAATGATAATTACTAAAAAATTAAAACAGAAAAATCACCAAATGCAACAGGAACTAAAGTAAGAGCTACTAGCAAACAACGTAACTAAAGTCAAAGACGTACCTGGGTGGTTGCAGCAGTATAGATTTTTCCTCAAATCTTACAGCTAACTTCTTAAGTTCAACTAAGCCATCAGGGCCAGAGGTAGGCAAGCGCTTTTCCAAAGAATCGATGCTATACAGGTGAATCATAAAGTTTACTAGGTAATTGATTAAAATTGTTAAAAAAAAAGAAAAAGAAATGTGCATTAATCTAATAACCACATGGATTGGAAAATGCTGGCAAAAATTCCTAGCACTAACACACTTTGTTTTGAAAATTAACACTAACAAACTTTGACCAATTTTAACAGTATTCTACATCAAATGTGGCTGTTAATTTCTTTTTCCCAAATCTGAGAATGACTAAGTCTCATTAAGAAAACAGAGGCCAAAGACCTAGTGAAAGACTAATTAATTAAAGAACAACTAACCAACAAACAAAATCTCAGTAACAACAACAAAAACATCAATGTAGAATCTAAAAACAAAATTGTAATGGAAAAAAATGTATGAGGTGCACGGGAATCCCATATAAAGTGTAATTAAAGATCAGTATTATTTGAGAGAGAGTCAAATTGAAATTGCCTTTCAGATGTAGGCCCTAGAATATAATTCGTTCCTTCCAAAATAAATTAAATGTTAATTACAGGCATAACATCATGGTCACTTTCATATGATGTAGAGAAATACATGTCTCGCGTGCTGCTAATCTACTCATAATTAAGCAAATTATGCTGAGTGCATGAAAGCTTTTGCCCCTCCCTAATCGTTTATGAAAAGGACAGTAGTTTAGAACAGAAGTCAACAGATTCCTCGAAAACATTTATCCATTAATTAACAGTTCTCTGCAATTAACTAAAGTTTAGCACTGGAAGGGAAAAGGTCAAAGACTTACATCCTGTCGACGATTATTTGTCTAGATTCGGGTGATAGCCCACTTCTCCAATCCGTGGGGTCCATGTTGGGATTCCTGTTATGGTTCATATTGGGGTTTATGTTGGCCCGGCTATGACTCCATTTTTTCCCTTTATCTAAGAGCGCGCTTTCACTCTCTCTCTTCTCTCTGCGCACACTGCTGCTGTTTTCTCCCACCCTCCGTAAAAAAACACGGCGGTCCCCCACTTTCGCTTCTTCCAATAAAAGGTCGTGTCGCCTCCCGAAATCAGCCTCTCCAGTCTCTCCCCCCTCTGATTAGCCCTACCTCTTTAGTCTTTCCGACCCCACTCCTTTTCCATTACCCCTCCCAGGGCCACCATAAAAACCCGGGTGGGGCCCACATAAGTTCCCGTCCTTTTCTGGAAATTTCATACAATTCAATGGGAAGGTAACGCGAAGCAGGAACGGGAACCGACGCCCGCTATTACTAAATTAATGATTACCTACACCCATAAAAATACTTAGCATACGTGTTTGATTCAACGCATCTGGCCGCAACCGAACCGAGAAGGGAAAGAGGAAAAGAGAATAAGAATCTTAACCCCATCTATATTTATTCACGAGGAATGCTAGCTGCACGTACCGGCAGTGCCAATCTGAAATACTTAAAAAAAATTAAAATTTTTTTTTATAAAATCATAAATCGTAAAGGATAACACTAGGAAGTTGTGTTTTGGCTGGTGCGAAGAGCTATTACTTGGGAGAGAAAAGATTTGACCTGGGAAACGAGATCATGTTTACTTACATATTTGCCCGTAGTTTTTTTTCTTCCGACCTACCTTTCAAGTCCAAAAACTCAGCCTATCTCTCAAGTCTGAATATTCCACAAAGTGTTTAAGCGAAAAGTCTGATTCTTTTAATTCAAAAACAAAAAAAATGGCTCATCTATTGAGCTAGTGTACAAAACCACATAAAAACTACTAACAACAAAATATTCTATCCCATCTCAAAATAAAATAAAAAATATCTTATCTTGAGTTGAATTCAAACTTCCTATTTCCAATTCGAATGCAATCTAAACCCATAAAAATACTTAACATACTTATTTAATTGAACTGACTATGTGGCCGCTAACATGGGAACCAAACTGCCTTATCCAAGTTATGCACCCTTTGGTTCAGTTTACTATTGTCTGTTTATCCTATGATTTGTTTGCCGGCGGGATGGTTCGAGGTTGGTTCATGTTGGATGAAAACCCAAACTAAAGGGCCCACTTGTGTGTGTACAGTTTGTGCTTTTGAGCATACGACTTCTACCTTATGCAATGTTGAGGAGGTTGGGTGTTTCCATTGCCCCCTGTTGCATTGTGCTGCCTAACACTAGCGTTGGGGTTCTTCGAAGAGTACTTAGAATTTGAGAGATCGAAACTTACAAATTCTGGAGTTAAGAAAGGAACTTACTAGGAATGATATCAATGTCTCCTTGTCTGTGTCAGAAACTTCAAGCCCTCCCCGATTTTGAGAATCAACTGTGGCTGCTTAGGAGACCAGAACAAGAGGAGGAGGAAAGACTGAAAGACTTCGTCCCAAGGGAAGCTATGGGGATTGGGATGGGAACCGATGCCCGCTATTAATAAATTAATAACAGCCAATGCCCATAAATATACTTATCATATATACGTAACAGTTAATACCCCTAGCTGGAGATTGGCTGAACCGGCTCATCTGGCTGCTAATATGGGAATTGTACCGAGTAAGGAAGAGGACAAAGAGAGTAAGAATTGTAAGTGGGTTAAGACACTTGCACAACCTCTCATCGATATTTGTTTTAGAGTAGAGTAATGTTATATGTATGTCTACAGGGTACCCCACCAGATACCTTACGACGTGAATGTCACACGCTAAAAAAAAGGTGGCATCATTAAATGCAATCGACATACTTGGCATAGTGGGCCGTCTTTCCAACATTAGAGGTTAGAGGATGTCCCCATTGGGTACCCTCTGACGTGGATGCCACACGTTGAAAAAAGATTGGCATCATTAAATGCTATTGACATACATGGCATGGCGGGCCCTCTTTCCAATGTTAGAGGTCAGAGGATATCCCCATTGAGTACCCTATGACGTGGATGCTACATGTTGAAAAAGATTAGCATCATTAAATGGGATCCACATACCTAGTATAGTAGGCCTTCTATTCCACATTAGAAGGTAGCCGGTGGGGGTACCCAATGGAAGTACCTGCTAACGTATCCTATCTTATCTTTCTAATCTAACAGCTTTCTATTTTTGTATTCAAATTTCAATCTTGTAATTATCCCTGTAAATATGAACTTTCTGTTTACCCAAATCTGTAACTCCTGTATAAATATCAGCATACAGAGAATAATAGTCATTCAATTGCATACACTCTCACATGGTATCAGTGGTCTCTGTTCAAGATCCTATACCTTAAAATTCTTTTTTTTTTCTTCTTCCACTTTATCATGGCCCAATCCTCCAATATTCACTCTTCGACAGACGATCTTATGGACGTGATTACTCCACCTATCGTCAAATCAATCTCGCAGGAAGTCTCTACCAAACTTACTTCCGATAACTTCTTGATTTGGAAAATCCAAATCACGCCTGTTCTGCGCAGCCATGGTCTTCTTGGGCTTCTTGACGACAGCCTTCCTCCGGCCAACTCCTCTCCTGGCGACCTTGCTAAATGGGTGTGCTTGGACCAGATGACGCTTGGCTGGCTTATGCAGTCCCTCTCGGATTCTATTTTACCAAGTATGGTTGATGCCGTCATAACAAAAGACGCTTGGTCTCTTCTCGAGGAAGTGTATGGCACCGTCACCTGTTCTAGAGTTCAACAACTTAAAACCGAACTCCACATATTGCAACGCGACACTAAATCAATTCACGAATACCTCGTTCATGTGAAATCCTAATCTCTTGCCCTTGCAGTGCTGTCAAACCCGTGGATGAAGATGATCTTATTTTGTGTACAATACGGGGCCTTGGATCCAAATTTGATCCAGTTCTTGCTATCATTGATGCTGAGATGCCTCCTCCCACATTCTCCTTTGTCTCAGCTTTATTACTGGACCATGATCTTCGTACCAAGCAAAATCAGCTTCCTGGTGTTGCTCTCACCGCCACCACCTCTCCTGCTCCTTCCAGGCCCCGATTGCAAGTTCTGGCCGGGGCTCCTTCCGTAGACCCATGGCTACCCGAGGCCACACCAACTCGTCTCGAGGACATGGCCGAACCCAATCCTCTCCTGGTGCTTCCAACTCTAATCCTTCTGATGGCTTCTCCATCATCTGCTACCGGTGTTGTCATCCCTATCTCAAGGCCAACCACTGCTGGGCTCTTGACGTTGTACTTCCCACTTCCGCCGCCTTATCCGCTTCTTCACAGCCCAACCAGCATCTTGATGACTGGTTTTTAGATTCTGGTGCTACCCATAATATCACGCATGATCCTAGTGATATTCCTGGTAAGAAGTTGTATCATGGCCACGACTCCGTTCTCATTGGTAATGGCCATTGACTTTCTATTTCCCATTCCGGTCCCACGTCTCTAACACTTTCTTTTGGGACCCCAGCTATTTTTCAAACTTTGTTAGTTCTGTCTATTTCAAAGAAATTGCTTTCCGTTTCACAATTGTTATGTTCTAGCAATTGGAGTTTTCGATTCACTCCTTCTGGTTTTACTATTCGAGATTTGCAGAACAATCAGATTCTACACCAAGGCCCACTTAAGGGTGGTTTGTACCCGCTGTCCGTCGCACCACATCAATGTCTTTCTGCAAATAAATCCACGCCAGTCAACTGGCATTTCAGGTGTCATCCATCAAATCACTTTCTTTTCCTTCTATAGTCTGCACTTCAGCATCCGTTTTCTTCAAATAACGAGCCATGCCATAGCTGCCAATTGGGCAAAAGTCACAGATTGCCCTTCTCCTCCTCTTCAATTAGGACCAAAAAGCCTTTAGAGTTGCTCCACTGTGATGTTTGGGGTCCAGTTCCCACTATTTCAGTTAATGGATTCCGTTTCTACTTAATTATTGTGGATGATTTCTCCAGTTTTACTTGGCTTTTTCCAATAAAAAGAAAATCTGATGTCTCTTCGATTTTTTGTCACTTCATTCCACTCATTGAAAATTCTTGTGGCGCCAAAATTAGATGTATTCAAAGTGACAAAGGTGGTGAATTCATTAGTGCCTTGCTACAACATTTTTTCAACATTAACGGCATTTCTCAACATCTTTCATGTTTGGGGACGCCAAAACAAAATGGCGTCACTGAACCCAAGCACAGACATGTGGTAGAAACTGGCCTGACCTTATTGGCACATTCTAATTCACCAAAATCGTATTGGTCCTATGCTTTTCTTACTGCCGCTCATTGCATAAATCTCTTACCCAGTCTCACTATTCAAAATCAAACACTATATTTTCAGTTATTTGGCACTACCCCCACATACACTCATTTACACTGCTTGGGGTGCCTCTGTTACCCATGTTTGCGCCCATTTAATGTTTCAAAACTAGACTTCAAAGTTCGGCATGCCTTTTTCGGCTACAGCCCAAGATATAAAGGCTATTTGTGCCTTGACTTTAAAAGCCTTCGGATCTATATCTCCCGGCATGAAATATTTAATTAAGAAGCATTCCCGGGCTTGAATATTCGCACCGGACCATCTTCTGTTCCATTTGCTTGCAGGCCCTTTCCAGCCATTTCGAACGATTTGCGAAGTACCATATCTCCGTCTCCGGCGTCTACACCAAACAAGGATGATGCAAGTGGGATAGAATGATAGAATTGCATTAAGTCACGGAGAGATAAAATTCTGCATGGTCAGTTTAATCTGAAACTGGGGAGAATTCATCTTCATTGAGTTACATTCTTTTCAATAGTACCAGAATATCATGACATCTCATGCCAGTTTGAAATGGTTTCATAAGGGTTTGCAATTTTCATTTAATTTTTTATTCATTATATATCTCCTTTGTTATCCATTTTCTGGAAAACGAATCATACTCATAGAAGTTTGTTATTCTATCCAAAAAAGTGTTTGTAGAGCTATACAACAAGGACATATCTCTTGTTAATCTCTGTGCTTGGTTTTTCTTTTTCGTCATTGTCGAGGGCCGTCTTTTTATTTTTGTCTAATTGCTGCCACCTACGGAGAGGTTACTCCAGATAATTGCCAGAACTGCCAAGTTAGTAAGCGAACATGGTGGACAGTCAGAAATTATGTTGAGAGTTAAACAGGGGGACAATCCAAAATTTGGATTCTTAATGCCTGATCACCATCTTCATTCCTACTTCAGGTTTCTTGTTGACCATCGTGAACTTCTGCAATCACATACAAATCTAAAACCTAAAGAAGAAAAGAATGGTGGTGGGGTTTTGTCTTTGCTTGGATCAGCATATGGAGAGAATGATGATGGTCCAGATGAGCCTGCTAAAGAAGCAAATGATCATTTAGTGGAGTCAATGAATGATACATCTGAGAAATTAGAAACTTCCAATAGTTCTATGGGTAGGGATAAAGCAACTCTGAACGGAACAGCTGGATCTGCTTATGATAGGTCTTCTTTGTCCAAAATAAAACAGTCTCTCTCTCTCTCTCTCTCTCTCTCTCTCTCTCTCTCTCTCTCTCTCTCTCTCTCTCTCTCTCTCTCTCTCTCTCTCTCTCTCTCTCTCTCTCTCTCTCTCTCTCTCTCTCTCTCTCTCTCTCTCTCTCTCTCTCTCTCTCTCTCTCTCTCTCTCTCTCTCTCTCTCTCTCTCTCTCTCTCTCTCTCTCTCTCTCTCTCTCTCTCTCTCTCTCTCTCTCTCTCTCTCTCTCTCTCTCTCTCTCTCTCTCTCTCTCTCTCTCTCTCTCTCTCTCTCTCTCTCTCTCTCTCTCTCTCTCTCCTTCTCTCTCTCTCTCTCTCTCTAGAGGAGAAGGGTGATGAGGAGAGAGAGAGAGAGAGAGAGAGAGAGAAGGTGAGAGAGAGAGAGAGAGAAAGAGAGAGAGAGAGAGAGAGAAGAGAGAGAGAGATAGAATGAGAGAGAGGGAGAGAGAAGGTGATATAGAGAGAGAGTGAGAGAAAGAGAGAGTGAGAGAGAGAGAGAGAGTGAGAGAGAGAGAGAGAGAGAGAGAGAGAGAGAGAGATGGAGAGAGAGAGACAAAGGAAATTTTAGACCAACCTACACGAAACCTGAAGATCCCTAGTAAGCATTTCTGATATACAACAAGCAATTGGTGAAGGTGAAATGCCCAAAGGTCTCCACTACCGAAAGGAGAAGAAGAATGTCGGCAGCAAAATCCAGCGGGGAAAGTAGAAGAAGAGGGGCCCAGGGAGGGAGAAGAAGAAGGTTACTGGGGACTGAGAAGAAGGCGGGGAGAAGAAGAAGGCGAGAACAATAAGGTCGCGGGGAAGGAGAAGAAGAAGGACAGCAGGGAGAGAGAAGAAGGACGGCTGGAAGAGAGGCGAAGGGCGGAAGAAGGCGCACTGGGGAAATAAGGGGGCACGGTGGGGCGATGGAAGGTGCCAGGAAGGGACAAAGAAAGAAGGCGGGGAGGGAGGGAAGAAGAAGGACGAGGGGAGGAGAAGAAGAAGAGGCGCAGGGAGGGAGAAGAAGAAGAAGGGCGGGGAGGGAGAAGAGGGCCACAGGGGAGGAGAAGAAGGGCGGGAAGGGAGAAGAAGGGGGGGGGGGAGAAGAAGGGCACGGGAGAGAGAAGAAGGAGCACGCAGGCGTGGGTGCGATTCATTTCATGTGGGCCTAATGGGCCCACATGAATGTGATGGAAATCCAGCCCAACTGCCGGATTTTATTCTGCCGGCGGTTGGGTCGGATTTCCTGTGAGACGTTCCATCCACTGGCGGAACATGGTTTTCTAGTAGTGTAGTTGTGGCATTCACGTCAAGAAGTACACCATAGGGTACTTGGCTCAGGTGCACCTAGCATTACTCTTTCTTGTACTTGGTGTTCTATGTGCTTGGTATGCCATGTCTCCTTCACATTTCATATCAGGGATTGAGTACTACCCATGATGGAACTTAATATAACTTATAGTACTACCCATTTCACACAAAACATCGCGTTGAAGTTAACTTATATTTAAGTAATTATACATAGTTTGCAAAAGAACTTATATATATCCATTTTTTTGTATTATAACCAAACCATGCACCGAAACTGAGAAGATTGGATTGAATCTTAAATAAGAACTAAGAACACCGAAGAACGATGTGCTCCGAGAGGGTTCTCCAGAGTCCGAAAAAGTGCTATTTATGGGTGCGGCCGGTTTAGTTCTTCAGGAGAAGGAGGCTTTAAATATGTATTCACTGGCGGAACTCGTCCATGAATTGACAATTTGCGGTGATGGAAAGGGCGAAATAGGGAAAACAAAGGCAGCCAAGGCTAAGATGAGAACAAGTGGGTTGGCGGCGAAAAGCCGATAAAAGGGTGTGGTGTTGAAGTAAAGGACTGGGCAATAAGTTAATGCAATGCACAGTAAAGAAAAGCATATGACCAGTAAGAGGATGGGAGATTCGATCGATGAGCTAACATAGTCAAACCGGTTTCGACAACATGATGGTAAGCCTGCTAGTTAGGTTATGCCGCTTTTTTGTCGGGAGTTCCAGACAGGAAAACCATGACTTAATACCTTTTGTGATAAAAATGATTTTAATTGAGCACTAATAAATTCACTATCACGCCTATCGTTTGAATACATTGAATTTTTGAAGAATGCGTGTTTTCAAGCAAAGGAATAAATTCCTTGAAAAATAGAGTAACACATCGGATTTTCGCTTAAGGGAAATAACCACACGAATCTTGAGAAATCATCCACTATAAGAAGGTAAAACCGAAACCTTAGGTAGTAGAGGTAGTTGGTGCAGACCCCAAACATCACAATGGAGCATCACTAGAGGCTTAGTAGTGCGACTGGGCAATGCTGAAATGGGAGGCGAGCGACTTTTCCCTAGTTGACAATCGGTGCAAGGAGGAGGACTGGAGGGAAGACGAACTTGCGGTGATGGAAGAAGATAGAGGCGCCCAGGTTGATGTAGAAGGATGACCCGTACGACGGTGCCATAGGATCGGAGCTGGCTTTATTGGCAGAGAGACAAACTTTGATGGAATTGAAAGAGGATACAGTCCTCCTTATCGAGGCCGTGATGAAGAATCCCAAGGCTCTGTAAATCACGTAATAATATAAGATTTGGGAGAAACAAATTGACCAATTGTTAGAGCGATGTAGTTGTGAAACCGAAAATAGATTTCTTTTGAAATCTGAGGCACTAACAAGGTAGGACAAGAAGCATTAGTGCCAGAAGAAAGTGGAATTGTAGTTTGACCAGAATGCGAAATAGAAAGTGGGTTTCATTGCCTACCAGGATCGTATCGGTGCCCAAATAAGGGTCATACCAGTGACAGTGGGATCAAAAGTTAGGGCTGTGAGTAGCCCCACTATCAAGAAACCAGTCATCAGGATTGACGGATGGGTGGCTGCGTAAAGAGCGTGAGAAGGTGGTAAGGCGGAGAGTCGGGTGCCCAACAATGATTAGCCTTGTGAAACTTGATGCCGGATCTCAGAATAACAGACAACATTGGAGCCATCAGAGGAGGAAGGCTGAGGGGATCGTGTTTAGGGAAATCGCCCCTCGGCCACGATTGCTGGAGGAGCGCCCACGCAGAAGCTGGAGGCCCTGTCCGGAACTATGATTGGAGCGGGCTGCAGGCGGGCGTGCTTGCCGAGGAACTCCAGAAACATTAGCTGAAGAGGCAGTAGAGCAGCAGGTGGATGTGAGTTTGTGACGGTTATCATGGTCCAGCAAGAGAGCGGAGACGTAGCATTCACTGGCGGAACTCGTCCATGAATTGAGTCCTCCTTCCTGTCCATGGCAGAGAGAATTATTCGATAAACAGAGTAAATTAGCACAAAAATCTCAATCACACATGTGTTAGAAAATAATTATGAAATATCAAAACCCGAGCATACCAGCGGAGGGGAGTAGCCTGAGAGGAGTAAAAAGAGGAGGCAAAAATGGAGGAGCTGCGCAAAGAACCTCATAATTTGATCCCGCTTTTCTCGCTCTGAGATTTGATATATAGCAAAGAATGTTGATTTATAGATCCCTGAACGGGAAGTCGTCTATGGGTCTGCGCCTCTGTGGAGCTTTGGTGCTTTCATGAGCACGCAAAATCGGAAAAGAAACGCGCTTATCTCCTCACTTTACTCTAGCTAGACTGCAATTTCTCCGCGCGTGTTAGAGTCCATGTATTAATTATTGCAACAAATTAAATTCTCAAGCTGTACTTTACTCATTGATTCTTTTATTGATCAAGTTAATAATTTCAACCTCTTAACACCTGAGCCGAAAGTCCAAGTTAAGCTTCCGTCCTCTTTAATAGGAGTCTGGCCAGACCCGTTCAGTGATTAATTATGTACATACATGCAGTTTCTTAATTTTCACGGATTCAACAACTGGATATTGATGAGGTCTGTAATGGCGTTCATTCGTCTCTTGTGTTTTCTCTTCTATTTGCTCTCATGACATTCTGGGACTTCCAAACCAGTATTTCACATATAATTATATCTATTTGGTATGGATTAAATTGTTTATAAATCTTCTATATTGTGGATATAATAACATTTCTAGCTGCTCGGCATTGCAGGATCTTGCCACCTCCTGCTGCTGAGCTTCGGAGAGAGGTTCGAGGCCGAGCAGCGCCTGTGGGAACAAAAACCAACTTTGTGCACATGTGATTAGCCAGCATCTCGTTGTAGCCATTTACTCGTCGGAGCTCGTTGTAGGGCTTGTTGTATGTAGTCATTGACTCGTGGCAGCAGAAAGATTAAAGCGTCGGGTTCTTTCAGGACAGAAAAACAATCTGAATCTGATTGAAAATGAAGCTGTCGACTACCCGGCAAAGACGAGGAGGATGTCGACGACCCGGCAAAGACGAGGAGGCTGTCGACGACTTTTAATGTGAAGAAAGGCGGAGACGGTTCACAACTGGAGGGACTACCTTCGGCTCCTGTACTGCTACCCTTTGCAAGACTTAATTTGTGCATGAGTGGCCTTCTTCTCCCTCCGCTTAATTTCATGTAAGTAGTCTCTACTCCTACTTTAATTCGCTCTGCCCCGCCGATCTATCGTGAGGGAGCACGCTGAGATTCAATTAGACCCTGCAGTACGAAGAACCTATTTAATTTCAACTGAAGGCCTCGCTGTTGATCAAACCTCATGTGGACGAACCCCAGCCGCCGTAAGAGACCAGCACCATTAATTATTTACAATGCTAGTAGCACTTTGGGCCTTGACCACAACTCGCGAGAAGCCCGAGGGCAAGCTATTGAGCTTCTGCAACAGAGAAACTGTTACCAATTGACAATCAATTATTACTTCTGTGATGTAGTAAACATTTTATCTGCCATGTTGTCCTTGACATCAAGGAAGGAAGGAAGGGAAGAGAGGGAGGGAGGACTTTTCACTTACCTACAAACTCTTTTTATCTCAACTAGTACTTGAACCGGACAAGGAGGGTAAAAAGCTCTATCAGTGTTGCTAGAACTTGAACCGGAGACCATCAGCGTATTAGACGTGACAACCAACATGGGCAAAAAAGATCCAACCATTGTACTATCAGCCAAATTACATATGATATGTGTGCATGTGTATATATATATATGTGTGTGTGTGTGTGTGTGTGTGTGTGTGTGTGTATAAGGACATTCTAGATCTCTCTCCAATCACAGCTCCAAATTCTGGAATTCCTTACTCTTACTTTCCATCTCTTTCGGTTTGATCTCACTGAGGTAGGCCCCAACTCTCTGCTATGTCAATCTCAAGTCGAGATGATACTCGTCCACGTCGATGATTGTAAAGCTTAGAACCTGATGTGTTGAGGGAAGTTAATTGCCGCCGATGATGCGAATTAGGTTAAGGCCGGTATATATTGTGGCACTCTTTTGGGAATATGTTCACTGGTCGAAATAGTCACAAGCTCACAGAAAGAGATGGAAAATTCTAAAATAGTGAAGAAGCCAAGTAAAAGAGATTGAGTTTAATGAACGTGAGTGCATTTGGATCAAATGTAGAGGAGAAGAGAGATATTAAAGCTGGACTTACCGCAACCAAGTCGGTCTTCTTCTGGAGGTGCAAAATAGATAAGAAGGCTAGTTAGGAGATCAGTGAAAAAGTATCCTCAACAATGTTATATATTGATGATCAGAGTAGAAGCTAGCTGATCGGATGGTGTTGCTGCATGTACTGGTCACTTGTATATATAGAGAATGAACAATGAGGTATTCGTGGCTCTGCTTGATCTTGTCCTCAAGGGGCCCTCCCCTCACATAATACATTCCATGTCAGTGTCACAATTTTTATCTTATCAACAAACTCTTGCTTTGCTTTCACATCTAGGTTGTAGACATGGGGCGCATGACTCAAATTGATAACAACATTGATCCTTGATTCCTTGTACGATGTACTATTTGGAGAGAGCACATCCCATGCGCAATGTCATCTCCACATGCCCTCTCATTTTATAGTCTAAATGCTTTCGTAGCCATCTGACATCGTAGATACCCACAAAACTGCATTATCCCCTATTTTTCAATCGAAATACTTCAAATATATATAGGAAAATGCTACCTGCACCTACCCAAATTACCCATCCGACGTACTAGTCAATATGAAACACAACTGCCTAGAGTTTATCCTTTTCGATTTTATAAAATAAAAAATATTTTTTTATCTTATTATGTATTTTGAATTGGTTAGTACATCAGATAAGTATTGTGCATACGTGCAATTTGCATTACTCATATATATCTTATATATAGTTATATTTTTAAATAAGTGAGTTGTGGTCATATGGGTGGGTTTGTAATGGGGGTCTTGGTTTCAAGTTTCCTAGGGGTACAGGAATTGGAGTAAAACTCTTTTTTTCCTTATTAGAAAAATAGTTCTTGGGAACCATGTTTTAAAAACTGTACCGGATCAGCTGTTCGACCCGGTTAAACTGGAACTGAGATTATTCTGGTTCGGATTAAGCCCCAAACCCATTTTGCTTTAAAACCGATCAACCCGGCCAGCTAGTCTGGTCTGTTGCTATATATTTCCCGCTGGCCCAGTCAGGTTTACTGAAATATAATAGAAAAGGGATCTTGTATGCTAACAATGCAAAGCCTACCCAGCGAATCTCAAACACCTTTTGCGATTTTTTCTGTAGAGTGTATATATATATATATATATATATATATATATATATATATTATATATATATATATCCAACGGTTTAACCATTGGTCCAACCCGGTCTAACTGGGACCAAACCTAACATATTGCCATATCATGACAGGTCCAGTTTTAAAAATATTAGTTGGGAATGTGGAAATTGTGGAATCAAACTTCTTATTATCAAATTACTTGAGAGAACTAGGATACATATATAAATAAGGCAATTTAATTCGCAGCTCTAAAGAGTGAAATGCCTGAACCAAAGTGTGACATTAGTTAGTGGACAACATTAATCATCTTTTGTCATTAACGACAACCTATTCATCTAAATAAAAATTATAAAAGGACCTTTAACACTAGTTATTAAGAGATTTCAAAGTCACCAACATATGAATTAACATAAAGTGTATTATCAAAAGTATAAAATTTAATCTTCTAAAATATTCTAAAAGTTATAATAAAAATTATAAAAAGATCAAATTTCAAATTCTTTTAAAAATAAATGAAATAAAATTTCTATCAACTATAATAAAATCCCATATAGCTAATTCTTGACTTGGACTGCACCTATATATAACTCATCTTTCTCCTTAGAGTATTACTAAAACAATGTCATCTATACAAGTATTGCCTTCATGATATCACTAAGAACATAGTCCTTAAAATAACGTGTCTAAATTTAGGAATATCAATTTCTTCCCCTTATAAGTTCGAAAAAAGGAAATTTTTACTCCTTTCAGAATTAGTTAATGCAATGGAGAAAAAATATAACCCGCATAATTATATATACTTGTTACTTTCTTGGAGAAACAACACTTTCACTACATCATGTTTATCCTATTTTATTCTACAGATGGATTACATATGTTGCGTCATCTAATTAAATATGAGAATGCTAGACGCACCTAGCGGACCCACCTAGCGGACGCACATTTTAATCTAAGCCCTTAAAAATATTTTTTTATTATAAAATCCTATTTTCTAAAGGATAAACCCTAGGTATCAATGGTTTAGATTAACAAGTGTGTGGGATAGGTGCGTGGGCTAAGTGCAACTAACATTATTCATTAAATATTGGTGCTTGGAAATAAGTAAACCTTCTGTAGAGAAAACAAAGAAATTTGGCAAAGCTTCTGTATAAAAAAAAAAATTAAGGGGGCCTTCTTCGCAGGAAACATAATAGAAAATTCCAGCCAAAGAACACTAGGTGCCATGAACTTCAGCCTACTTTTAATTCAATACATTGAAGCTAGCTAGAGTGCCAATGTATATGAAAGAACGATTTAAGTGTACTCAATTTGGGACAGGAACCCATTTAGTTGTTTCTCACTTCTAGAGGGATACATAAGTGCAGATTCAATTCATTTAGTTGTTTCTCAATCTGTATAGGAACCCAAGAAAGAAGAATGCGTCCACTTAAAGTGAAGATTATTGGGCTTTTCGGTTTAGGGATTAGGATTCTAGGATTTTAAGGTTTTAGGAAAGGTTTAAGGGTTTATGGTCTTATGGGCATTTTGAATATTTCCTTTCCAGAAAAAAAAACTATTTCAGAAAGGAGTGATGCTTGCTGCACCAAAAAAGCAATTGTGTTTTGCAGCTGCAGTACCTCAGAAAATCCGATGGTGTACTAGCTGTCAATCTCCTTGAACACAAAAAAACTTAAAAAATGCATTTAAAAAATTTTTTGATAAAATTACTAAAAGGTAAGATACAAGTTTGTTGAAGGTGGATAAACCCAAAGCAATTGTGTTTTGCATTGCTTGGTACATCAAATTAACAAGGCGAATCGAGAGTGTTTGAAGATGCACGCTTTTTCCTTCATGTAAAAATGCCTTCTCAATACTTCAACAGACAAGCAAGATTCCTGATGATGTGGTGCCATTTGTGGCATTCACATCAGGAAGTAGGCCATAGGGTACCTAGTCCAGGTGCTCCTAGGCATAACTCTTTCTCAGTTTCTTGTACTTGGTGTTCTCTGTGCTTGGTATACGTCATCTTTCCTTCAATTTTCATATCGGGAGATTGAATACTTGGGAGCTCTTGTCAAATTCTGGTGTCTTTCAGTATATAGAAAGTCTTCTTTTGGTATATATAATCTTGTATCTGGTAGTTGAAGTTGACATTGATGTTTCATAAAAGAGTAATGCTAGGTGCACCTATGCGCAATACCTATTCCACGTACAACCAATTTAAACCACAAAAAGTATAAAATAAAATTTTTATTACTTTAAAATCTTATATTCTAATGGATAAAACCATAGGCATCATTGGTTTTGGTTAACTGGTATGTGGGATGGGTATTGTGTAATAGGTACAGCTAGCATTTTCCTGCATAAAATTTAATCTGCAATATATTTTGCTTTCTGCTATTTGACTTGACTCTTGAGGACTTCGTAAGATCACCATAAACATCTTCTTTCCGGAACTTGTGTTCAAACTTGTTTTTCAATGGCTATCTATAACTTCATTAGTATTTATCACCCACCCTAAATGTTATTAGTTGCACACCACACAAATGACTCTAACATGCACGCTACTGTCTCATACCAGTACTAGGCCAAAATACAGGGTCTAGTTTCCACTGCTTCTGAAGTTTCATGAAGCATATATATATATATATTAAGTTGCATTATCATTTTGTTCAAAAAGAGGACTGCACTCTTTTAAGTTAATTAAATACGTTACAACCTCGGAATAATTCGCGGATATCTTCAAGAAGGGTTTGTCTATTCAATTCAAGCAGGAATCCTCTACTGAAGGAAATAAAAGCAAATCCAACCAGCTGTGTAATTTTTCGTTATCGTTTACAGCTTGTAACAGCTACTATTTTGTGTAGTCTATATATAGTACTGTACTCTTATCGTAATCAATATTAATCAATCAAGAATCTACACCCATCAAGTTGAATCGTAACTTTGTGTTTGTTAATTATAAATTTCTTTCTAAGCGCCCAATAAAATGAGAGGCGAGATGAGAAAAAAAAATGAAAATGATGTAAGGGACACAAAATAACGATAACAATAAGAAATCCACTCGAGGGCAAACGAGAACCCAATCCCAGCACGCAATGATAAATTAATTAAGGTCAACCGCATACACAAATAAAAGTAGAGCCAATGAACTTAAATAAAGGAAATATGACTTGAGCAATTAATAAATAAAAGAGGAACAAGTTTTTCTGAGTGCAATAATTGAACCACTCACACAAAGTATTTGAAAGGTCAAGTACAAATAAAAAACAGAAATATAAGTAGTGGGCCATCTAAAATAAGACGAGTTTATACCATTTTTTGAATGGTAAAAGATATAGGTATATGAAACTCAAAAACCATCTTAGACAGCTTGTCTGCAAAGTAGTTCATATATGGAAAATAATGAAGAAGAAACTTGCTCTATTGAGAACATAGATTATATATACTAAAAGTCTGCTATCCAAGGTTTTATTAAACTATTATTATGGCTGACACTAACAATAAATGCATTTTTATTACAATGAAAACAACGTTGCTGTGGAGAACAGCAAAGCGAAATATCAATTTATGAACCGAACCACAAAGAATCTTGCAATCTTTATGCTCCTTCTGCTTTAAAATCCGTTTGTAGTCCATTTCTGCTATATATAATTCCTTTATCTTTCCTACAAAAGTCTCTTTAGTGCTGCTTTCTTCTGAAGGTAACCTGCAGATCATATAATGGTGCTTTGCCAACATATCGATCGGCAGGCATATACACACAGGCTTCTCAGATTTGCCTAGGTCGATTTTGGGTTACACTTGCTGTTACAACTCAAGGTACTATTTAGCTTTATTTCATTCTCCTGCTGCCTGTAGTTCCTAAAAATGTAAGCCGGCTTGTGCTACCACCGGATCAAGTATACGTAGAATGAAACTTAATATTTCCTCCCTTTTTTTCCCTTTTTCAAAGTTTTACAGGTGGAAACTTCTAGATCTGCCGGCGATCTGCAGCTTTACGTTGATGGAGTTGATGGAGTTATGCTACTGATCTTCTCACTATATTCAACTCTTTTTTATATATATGTCCTTAATTTTCAGTTTCCTATCAATGATCAAAACTTCTGCATGTATAGCTTTGGCATCCAACGTCCATACATTTCTGCAAATTGGACTAAGCTGCGAATTTATTCCGTTCCAAACCTGCTTAGCGCCCCTTAATCGTTGCAGTGCGCATGCATGTCAACATAAACATTAACAGCATATCATCTCCCTGCACCTACGGAAGTGAAGCTCCAAATAAATCATTTATTATGTGCTCGAACCATTACATAATTTAGCAATATTTAACCATATTATAGCAACAAATAGTAGTCTACAATATCGACCATGACTTAGTTTGAGAAAGAGCACGTCGCATGACTTAGTCTTTCAACTTGAACTCTTTTTTTCGGCATCCTCTTCTGATGCCTAGACAGGAGGATTACTCTGTTCCTAAAACACCAGTTAGTACAGAAGCCATAAGTCCAAATCAAAAGTATATCACTGCAAACAATTGCAGACATGTAAAACACCAGTTATTTCCTTTATGATATCATTAAGTCCATAGTCCTTATCAAAATGTATATGAATTTAGGACTATTAATTTCTCTCTTATACATTAGAAGAAAAAAAGTGTTTGCTCTTCTTCTTTGAGGATTGCTTTAAAATGTAATGGAGATCAAAATATCTCACGCATACTTATAAATGTAACTTTCTAGGAGAGACATGCTTTCACAACTTCAAGTCCATCCTACTCATTTTTAAAAACATTATATGATTTTTTATATTTTTTTCTATATTAGCCAACCAGAACCCTTAATCTACAGGCTGAGAACATATGTTGCCTCATCCAATTAAATATTGGTGCTTGGACAGTAGTAAACCTTCTGCTCAGAAAACACAGAAAATTGGTAAAGCTTCTACACAGAAAGCACAGAAAATTATCGAAGCTTCTGAGTAGATACCACAGAAAATTAGGAGACCTTCTGCACAGGCAACAGAGGAGACTCCTACATCCAAAGAACTCAATTGCCAAGAGTTGCAACATGAAAAAAAAAAATCAACAGTACTCAATTTGTCGTGGAAACCCATCTATTTGTTTCTGACTATTAGAGGGATAACAGAGATAAATGTTCCTCAATGGAGGAATCCACATGACAGGTAGTTCGGCAAGAGGAAGGAATGAGAATGAGGCCAAGACACCGTTGTTCCATCGGAGAATGAGTGCATGCAATTGCAATCAGCAGCAGTACAGTGATCATTAATGCAAAACCCAATTAGAGGATCCCACTCATAATGAGTAAAATAGCTACCATTAACGTCACAAATACGATGAAGAACACCAAGCTCACTATTAAGATGCTCCTCACCAACCTAACCATCGAAATTCGGAGGTAGCCTACCAAGATGACGAGCGCGCATGAGAACATGGAGGCACAAGCACATAGGATATATGCATTGAAGAGAACTTTGTAATCATCAGCGAGTTTCTCTTTACCATTTCCTGCATACACGCTTATGATCCCTACAACAATGATCTTTAGAAGCTCCCAAGCAATATCCAATTCAGCCTTAAAGTCGCTGCGTTGGCCTCCCACTTCGTTTGATTCCTGGCCAAACTCACTGTGTACTGGAACATTTCTGTTGCCGGCTTCCACATCCTAATCAATATGCATATAATGTAGATCACTCTAACTGTTGATCAAACCCTAGCTATATATGTTTACCCATGCATCAGTACTGTATGATGGTCTAATTAAATCATGCCAGTATATATAGGTTAAACACTATATATCTAAATGCTGTTGACAATTAGAGCAACGTACCTTTGATTTGCCGTAGTTGAGTAGCTAATGTGCAAAAGCAAAATAAAATTTGAGCAAATTAAGTAACTATAGTGTTAAAGTGTGACCTATTTTGGTAAAGTGCATGGCTTTAACTATGCTTAATTAATTTAGATGCCATTGGCATATGCATGCATTTGAAAACTTAGAAACTAACAACTATACAATACGTACCTGATCAGTAGTAGTACTAGAGGTAGAATCTGGAATAAGAGAGGCTTCAGGCATCTCAGTTTGTTCTTGGTTTAGAATATTGCTATTATGTGTCCACTCCTGCAGCTGCTTTAAAACAAAAATAGTAATAATTAATAATAAAACTATCAAATACGTACTGATCATGAAACATGTGAAGATCGATCATTAATAAAAGTTTTTAACATTATAATATCATATAAAATTACAGAAACTAATATATGTATCCACCCACCACACAAATTTTTACACATATTACTTATTGATCATGATCAGGAGGCTCGTCAAGTGGGCAGGACACTGCTCCAGCGTGGTGATTGGTGCTCTCTCTCTCTCTCTCTCTCTCTCTCTCTCTCTCTCTCTCTCTCTCTCTCTCTCTCTCTCTCTCTCTCTCTCTCTCTCTCTCTCTCTCTCTCTCTCTCGTAATCTAACTATTTTTATTTTTCAAACATTCCGCCGGTGGGTGTTTGCTTCGGGGGAAGAGGTTCCACCGGCGATCATTTTCGCCGAAGGAAGAGGTTCCGCTGGCGGTCATTTTTTTAGGAGGAAAAGGTTTTGCCGGCGGAGGCCTAATCATCGGGGGAACCTCCTTCCGCCGACGAATGCTCCGTCCGCCGGCGGAATCGTTCCACTGACGAAATCTGGACTCAACTGTGGCAGAATCAGAAATCTGATCCATCGGTGGATGATTTTGTCGGCGGAACCATTCCGCCGACGCCTCCACCGCTGCCGATGTCTCACCCACCGCCAGAGCTTCTGTCAGCGAATTCGACCACTGGCAGAGTCTATTTTTTTAGTAGTGAACAAAACCACCATTTTAAAATAACTCTTAAGTTACATATTTACCACATATAGTAACTACTAATCTTATAGTACTATGTATTACCCCAATGTTGTCCTGTGGAGAATCTTCATGTTCGGGATAAATTGCTGGCACCATATTGATGAAAGAATATCGGAGGTGTTACCCAATCACCTGCGAAATCATGGTCATAAATATCCATTAGATACTACTATAATATGTTTTTAAAAACCAAATAGGTGATTGAACTGGTGGAGCATCCAATTCTGGTTCAATCGGTTCAGCCGGGTTCAACCAATGATTTGACCGGTATGAGTTTTATCTTATTAGAAAAAGTTCATAATAAGATTTCTATATACAAAAAAAAAACACAAGTTTAAAATACAAAAACTATTAATAGTGCTAAAAACGGTAACTAGACCAATTCAACCTGTTCAACCAGTCCGTTCCATTTAACGATTTAGCAGTTGACCGATAAAACCAGCCATTAAACTGGTTTTTGACTGACCTTTTCCAGGTTTTTAAGTAAACTAAACCGTTCGAAGCCCCGGTTCCGGTTGAACCCGGTCAAACCAGCCGGGTCAGTTCGGTTTTTTAAACTGAGCTACTGTACATTAAAAAAAGGAATATAAAAGCATACGAAAATACAGTTTGATCGATTGTCATTAAAAGTGCTCATGAGCAGATTGAAAGAAATGATCAAAACACATAAAAATAGCAGTCAAATATATATTAATGAAATATCCTAACCAACTAGTACAATTTGGTAATTAAATTAATAGTTAATATATAAATTACCAAGATTATAAAGAGGGACTGGAGTTAAAGCTCAGATTATGGTTTCCAATTAATATCATAATTACATGCACCCCGGGGCAGAAATGTATAGATCAGGAGCTAGCAACAAGTAAATGAAGAGGAACGTGGTGCACCCCTAATTGTGATTTGACGTCTCCAACTTTGTGTGCTAAGGGTTTTAGGAGATTAATTTTATCTAGTGTATGGGAGGGAGGGTGGAGGCCGCGGGAGGGGAGTGGATAGAGGCGGTGCAGTGGGGGGAGTGAGATGTAGTCGGACGAGCTAGTCAATATTGACTAGAACAAAAGTTATTATATTGAAATAACCGAATCGCCCTTCTTCGTCCATTTACTGTTCTAGAAGCCGTCCTCCATCTCCTTCACCGCCTCCCCATGTAGCACTACTTGAATCTCGTCAACCTTCACCGTCTCCTCCGCCACCATACCATTACAAGTCTCCACCTCCTCCATCACCGTATCCTCCACCACGTTATTATCATTACAAATCTCCGCCTCCACCACTGAAGTTTCCCGACTCGCGACTCTCGGCTCTCCACTTGAAAATGGAGCAAATGCCGACCGAAAGAGAATGAATAAAGGAATGATTTTGCCAAAATATAAAATATGAAAATTCTCCGCTAGCTAGTTTCGATCCACGGCCCGTACTGGTCTGGAAGTCTGAGCTACGAATGTTAATAATAATAAAAAGAGAACTAACGTTCACAGGTTATCTTTTGTTTCTTTCAACCGATATCAAAATTTCGAAAAACCAGTCATATTTCGATCGATTCACTAAAAATTGAAATCAACAGGCTGCTTCAGCCTGACGATAAAGTAGTGGAGATGCTCAAGCCAAAGTGAATTCCGATATCGAATTATGAAAAAGAGGAGTTAAAGCTGCGTACATACCGTCTGCGCTTCTGAGTTCCCAGCTGCTTTGCAATAGCTCACGGCTCGACAAGTAAAATGAATATATAGCGCGGGAGGGAGGGGGGCAAGATCGTCACACGAAGTCTACCAAACCCCCCCACCCAAGATCGTCTCATGCAGCCTACACTGGCGAAAGATCAATACACCGGGGGGAAGGGGGCAACATCGTCACACGAAGTCTACCTAACCCCCCTCCCCACCTCCCACCCAAGATCGTCATATGAAGCCTACACCGGCGAAAGATCGAAACACCGGGCGGGCGGCGGGGGGACAAGATCGTCACATGAAGCCTAACCTATACTTTCTACACGGGCAAAAGATCAAAACACCGTCACACGTAGTGGACTAGATGATCAAGTCAAAGTGCATTTCCATTTGGTTTGTAGTATCAATTCAAAACTGCCGAGACAGGCCGAAACGTATCTGTATCCATTTATCTTGGCTTATTTCCTAATGTATCGATGAAACAAATATTGATATGTACAATACTATACAAATACATATTTGAACAACTAGAAAAATAAATCAAAGTAAGGAACCCATGAAACTCTTTTCTCATGTTAACAACATCACAAAGTAAGGTAAATCTACAATGAAATTTATGATTTGTCTCAGTTTTTTAATTTTAATTATTTTAAATATTTTAACATGAAAAACATCTAGAACTTTATACCTATTTCATTCCTCTTTGCACTATTCCTTGTAAATTTAATTTTTTTATCAATAGAAATATATATCAAGATAATATAAAAATGAAATATTCTATCCTCGGTATAATTTGGGCTACTATTAGATTGTTTATTTCTGTCTTTGATACAATTTATCATAAACTATATATGTACGTTAGAATTACTTGTTTTGAACCAATTTATCACAAATTACTTGTTTTACTGATTTAGTTATTAAATTAGAAATATTGGTATAGATAGATATTGTTAACTATTTTATGAAATTACTACATATAAATAATTTTTTAATCTTTTTTTTATATTTCCTTAATTTACATGTGTTTCTTAGCATATCTAGGCGTATTCACAAAATGTATCCGTTTCCCTAGTGACCCATACTCGTGCATATCTCCGATACTAAGTTCAACGGTGGAATATGGCAACAAATTAAACTATAGATCATGAGCTAGCAACAAGTAAATGAAGAGGAACGTGGTGCACCCCTAATTATGATTTGACGTCTCCAATTTTGTGTGCTAAGGGTTTTAGGAAATTAATTTTATCTACCCTACGGGCGGGAGTAGATGGAGGCCGCGGGAGGTGAGCGGATAGAGGCGGTGCGGCGGGGGGAGTGAGAAGTAGTCGAACGAGCTAGTCAATATTGACTACAACAAAAGTTATTATATTGAAATAACCGAATCGCCCTTCTTCGTCCATTTACCATTTGCAGGGAGGGGGTAAGATCGTCAAATGAATATATAAGGGGAAGGGTGGCTGGCCGGGCCGGGGGCAAGATCGTCAAATGAATATATAAGGGAGGGGTGGTTGGCCAGGGCGGGGGCAAGATCGTCAAATGAATATATAAGGGGGGGAGGGGGTGGCTGGCCGGGGCGGGGGGCAAGATCGTCAAATGAATATATAAGGGGGGAGGGGTGGCTGGCCGAGGCGAGGGGCAAGATGATCAAATGAATATATAAGGGGGGGAGGGGGTGGTTGGCCGGGGCGGGGGGCAAGATCGTCAAATGAATAGGCGAGAGTCGAAGCCGAGCCCATTGATGCCTGCATACATTTTCTACACAGGCGAAAAAACGGAAGGTGGGGGCCAAGATTGTGAAATGAATAGGGGAGAGTTGATGTTAATGCGATGCGTACGTTACTGTACGCGTACATTTGCTTACTGTCTGACGTGGATCTCTTATGTGGCCGCCGCCGCCGCCGCAAGCGGGAGAGGGAGCCGGGAGGCCGCGGCTGCGAGCGGGAAAGGGAGGCGGCGGCCGCGAGCGGGAGAGGGAGACGGGACTTTTTTACATTTTACTGCATGGCGGGAGATTAAATTATAGAGATACGAAAGATTCGTAGAAAAGTCAGTTTCCAGCTTTTACTCATCCGTTCTCCCTCTATAATTATTTTTCTCTCTCGATCATCAACAGGGCAGAAGTGGTGGTTCCGGTGATCTCCCCAGTGGTGCTTCTGGTTCTCCCTCTCTCTTTATCTCATATGCTCTCTTTAATTTCTGTTGCTCTTGTTTGAGGACCGAGATCCATGAAGTGGGTTTCGTTCAGTTTTTTTATTTACTTTCCTCGATTTGCTGTGGAAGTTGAACATCTACGGGAATTACTGCGTTTGGGTTTTCATGGCTTGCTTTCCATAGCGGGGTTAGATTGGGTGAGGCACCCAAGGGCCCTCAATCCCGCCTTCAGCATCGACAAGCTCAAGGTCCCTCTTCTTCTTCTTAATTCTTCGTTTTAATCGCGGCCGCGGCCTCCTTCTCCTCTCCGGCCCGCGGCCTTCTCCTCTTCTCCAGTCTCCCTCTCTCTCCATCTCCCTCCCTCTCCTCGGCGGCCTCCCGTCTCCCTCTCCCGCCCGCCGCGCGGCCTCCCTTCTCCTCTCCGGCCCGCGGCCTCCCGTCTCCCTCTCCGGCCCGCGGCCTCCCATCTCCCTCTCTGGCCCGCGGCGGCGGCCTCCCGTCTCCCTCTCCCGCCCGCCGCGGCGGCGGCGGCTTCCCATTTTTTGTCGACTCAGCATATGACGTGGATGGCCACGTAAGCCATCCACGTCATTTCTGTGCTTGGGCGGAGTACTGTCTCCGTGCCCCTAGCATTACTCTTCGATTAAGGGAAGCCGAGCCCGATGCTACCTACATTTTCTTTACAGGCGAAAAATGGGGAGGTGGGGGACCAAGATCGTCAAATGAGTAGGGGAGAGTCGATGTTTCACAATTCAGGAAGCCGAGCCGAGTGATGCCTACCCACATATTTTTATACCGGCGAAAGATCAAAACACACCGGGGGGCAAGATCGTCACATGAAGTCTATCTATTCGAAACTGCCGATACAGGCTGATACGTATGCGTATCTTTCTCCTTGCTTCGTTTTTTTTGCCTCCCGTACGTCTTTCGCTTCCTGTTCTTCACGACGGCCTGATTACCGGCGAGGAGTACTGAACGCGGCACTCAGATCGAGTTACTTGATAGAAGGCACAAAGCCTTATAATTTGATTGTTGACTGGTTATAAGAAATCTTGATTACAAGCAGAATATATAACAAAGTGGAGCATATATAAGTCCTTAATTTTTAGTTTCCTATCAATGATCAGAACTTCTGCATATATAGCTTTGTAATCCAACGTCCAAACGTTTCTGCAAATTGGACTAAGCTGTGAATTTATCCCGTTCCAAACCTGCTTAGCGCCCCTTGATCGTTGCAGTGCGCATGCTTGTCTTAGCTTTGTTCATCTTTAATTTCCGACAGCGAGTCAACATAAACATTAACAGCATATCATCTCTAATTTTCACCTGCGGATCAAGTGAAACTCCCAATAAATCATTTATTATGTGCTCGATTACATAATTTAACAATATTTAACCATATTATAGCAACAAATAGTAGTCTACAATATCGACCATGACTTAGTCTGAGGAAAGAGCGCGTCACATGACTTAGTCTTTCAACTTGAACTCTTTTACTAATAACGTCTCTATAAAAAGTTCTTTAGAGGCGGGCTAGTTCAAACCCGTCTCTAAATGGTTGGCCATTAATCAACTGGCCCTAATGCATATTATTAGGGACGGACGAAAAATTACCCATCTCTAATATATGTTACTAGGGGCGGGCTACTAATTAACCTCACTAATGTATATTACTAGGGGCAGGCAATTAATTAACCATCACTAATATATATTACTATGGGTGGGCAACTAATTAACCATCACTAATGTATATTACTAGGGGCGGGCAACTAATTAACCATCACTAATGTACATTACTAGGGGACGGGCAACTAATTAATCATCCCTGATGTATATTAATAGGGGTGGGTGACTAATTACCATAACTAATGCATATAAATAGAGGCGGGTTTTTATACCTTAACTATCCCTAAAAAAAAATCTTTAGAGGCAAAGCCGTTTTATTGTATTTTAAAACCCTAGCCTATTTTATTGTATTTTAAAACCCTAGCCCGTTTTATTGCATTTTAAAACCCTAGCCCGTTTTATTGCATTTTAAAACCCTAACCCATCTTAAATATAAATCTTTTTTTTTTTGTCTCCCTCACTAACCCTTTAATATCTCCCGTCTTCAAATTAAAGATTGAAAACGCTTCTTAATTTATCCTAAAGTCTCCAGCGCCTTAAACATATAAAACTCTCCCGGGCGCTTGACCTTCTCGCACTAAAAACTTTAGCAAACTCCACCTTCTCGTATGAAAATTAATTCCCTTCAAACTCCTTGCAAGCGCCAGCAAGAGGGTCGGCTCACCGTGTACCCGCCGATAGCAACAGGTAGATCTATCTTCACCCTAGAGCTTTATCCTTCTTTTTATTTTTCACTTCCGGCTGGATCCTTTAAGTGCTTCTTCCTGTTGGCCCCATAATAAAATAGGAATTAGAGTGATGGTTGACGTTCAATCTTAATTAATGATTTAACAACTCTTAAAGTTTTCAACTTTACGAGTTGGGTTGTAAATGGAGCTCAAAATAAAATAATAATAACAATGGAAGGAGAGATGCACGTTCTTAACTTGGAAACTTAATTAATGATTTAACAAATCTTTAAGTTTTTAAACATTACGAGTAATTAATCTTGTGAAATGGAGCTCCTTTCCCAAAAAGTAAATAATAATAAAATCACAGAAGCTATTGTATTTGAGCTCGGCTAATGTGAACTTAGCTTTTTTTAGTACAATAGGCATGAACCCACGGACTCTCCTTATTTAATCGGGAAAAATATATTTGTATTGAAATTTGATTTTTCCCTCTTTATTAAATCAGAAAAATATATTTCAAAGAAGATTTATTCTTCTATTTCTGAAGATTATCATCTTGGTTGTGTAGTACTCTTTCAAATAAAAAAATACCCCTGTTTTGGGAGCAAAATTAAATTGTGTAGTTCGGAAATGTATAGATTTAGCTTTTCTCAATGTTATGAATCTGCTTACAAGATCTTTCATTAAACATATTTTTATACTGGTCAAAGTAACTGATCTTGACAGCAAAAACAATCTCCATGCCTTTGACTCTATAATTTGTTTTTCTATTATTCAGTTTTGTATTTTCTCAATAGTTGATCTTATATTTTTGCTTGTCAATTTTTCCCATGACTGGTTGGTGTGGTTACATAATTTTTTTTGTCGAATTACATCTTAGTAGATTGGAGAAAATGGTGTAGATTAACTTTATGCAAATATTTGGTGGATATACTCTAGTATTTGTTGTGTCTAGCTTGTTGTGTAGGAGCAATTAATATCTCTTACTTTGGAGGTATATTTGATTCTAGATCTGGTATTATAAAGAATCTTGTCCACATTGTTCGGGATCTCTTATTTGTTGGCATATAAATGTAAGTTAGGGTGGATTTAATTGTTTTGATTTAAGCATATTGGATTGACAAACTCTTTACTTCTTAAAAATTGTTTGCATTAGTCTCTTACTTGATTAGATTAACAATACATGATTTATATTATGTCGTAAATGAGAGTGTGGTTACAGTATCTAAATATAAGTTTGTATGGAGAGCAAGGACCCTCAACAACTTACTCCTGTCTTAGATGAGGTTTTTGGAGGCCATCACGGTGGATGTGAGAGGGGTATCGGGCTTGGTTATACAAGAGGTAGGAGTGGCTCTTCTGTTAATTCTTCTCAAACGGATGCAATGAGATCAAAGCTTGAAGCAGCAGAGACGGAGTCGTCAAGACAAAGGAAAATCAATGAAATACGTATGACTCGAATACAATCATTGGAGAATTTTATGCTTCAAATTAGGTCTGAGTGCAATGCAACCATTCCCTCAACCTCAGGTTTTGCTTATTGAAACTACTCAATTATGTGATTCATTTTAATTTTTCCTCAATTAAGTTTCATTACATTCATTGCAGGTGCACTAGATTGCGATGAGGACCCCTATTAGTGATTGAGTGCTTAGTCATATGCATGACAGTGTAGGTTTTGCTCACTTAGAGAATGTTTCACTTTTACGTGACATTTTTTATGTTTTTCTAAACTTCTGAATTAAATAATTGTAGGTGCACAGGATAGCGACGAGGGTTCCTTTCAGTGATAGAGTGGTCTAGTTACATGGATTGCGGTGTTGGTTTCATACATAGAGGGAGGATTTTTCGGTTAATACCATTTAGATTTTTTTGTGAACTTAAGAAACTATTATGAAAAATTGATGTTTTAAATATTTTTTATGAACTTTTGAATTGATAATGGAGAATCAATGTTTTTGGTGATTGTTTCAATGTCTGCAGTTTGTTTTAATGAATGGATAATAGTGAATTGGTTGCATTGTATAACATTATATAGCTATGTAATTATTGTTAAGTGTTAAGTAGAGATGTTTACCATTGACAAAAAATATTTGTAAAAAAAAAAACGTATTAGGGGCGGTTGTGATGCCGCCCCTAAAATTAAGCAGAAAACCATTATTTGTAGAGACGGTTGAATAAACCACCCCTAAAAAGTTTTGCAGACTGTTTTCATTGACCGCTCCCATTGTTAAACCGGAAACTATGATTTGTAGGGGCCGTTAAATGAACAGCCCCTAAAAAGTTTTAAGGACGCTGTCAGAGACCGTCACTAAAAGGTTATAGTGGCGCTATCGGAGACTATCCCTAAAAATATCATCAAGGACGACACGGAACCATCCCTATTAAATTTTTTTATCAGGGACAGTTGAATGCTGTCCCTATTGTTTTCCAGTAATAGGGACGGTGTTTTTGTATTAGTGATGGTCCTTGCCATCCCTAAATCGCATTAGCTACCCTCTTATTAGAGATGGCTATTGGACCGCCTCTATTGAGAATAGTGATGGCTTTTGGCTCATCAGGGACGGTTTTTAAACCATCCCTAAAAGCCAGTTTTCTACTAGTGATGTAAAACACCAGTTATTTCCTTTATGATATCATTAAGTCCATAGTCCTTATAAAAATGTATATGAATTTAGGACTATTAATTTCTCTCTTATACATTAGAAGACAAAAAGTGTTTGCTCTTCTTCTTTGAGGATTTCTTTAAAATGTAATGGAGATCAAAATATCTCATGCATACTTATAAATGTAACTTTCTAGGAGAGACATGCTTTCACAACTTCAAGTCCATCCTACTCATTTTTTAAAAATTTATTTGATTTTTTTATTTTTTTTTCCATATTAGCCAACCAGAACCCTTAATCTACAGGCTGAGAACATATGTTGCCTCATCCAATTAAATATTGGTGCTTCGACAGAAGTAAACTTTCTGCTCAGAAAACACAGAAAATTGGTAAAGCTTCTACACAGAAAGCACAGAAAATTATCGAAGCTTCTGAGTAGGTACCACAGAAAATTAGGAGACCTTCTGCACAGGGAACAGAAGAAACTCCTACATCCAAAGAACTCAATTGCCAAGAGTTCTTCAGCCTACTTTTTAATACAATGAAGAGTACTCAATTTGTCGTAGGAGATGACAGAGATGGATGTTCCTCAATGGAGGAATCCACATGACAGGTAATTCGGCAAGAGGAAGGAATGAGAATGTGGCCAAGACACAGCTGTTCCATCGGAGAAGGAGATGACCGCCGTCTGCTACGGTACTCCACTGCATCCTGGAGGATTATATTCAAACAGGTCTCCCAAAACAACCCCTGCAGTTCAAAACCAGATATCTGCGTCGTCCTTCCTCTTGTTAATCGTCGGTCGATTGAGCCATTCAGAAGCTTCCGTTGGACAAACAATATTTGTTCAGCGGACCCGCAAACCGCCCCCAAAATATTGAGCAACGGGGCCCCCAAAACATTCACTCATTCCTAAACAGATCATAAACGACGCAGAAATCGCTGAGACGAAGCAGAATCGCAGAGACGAACGAAGCAGAAATCGTAATGACAAAACTGACCTAGAGACGAAACAATCGCAGAATGTGATAATCGCAAACCGAACAGATCCAGAGACAAAGCAAAAATTGAAAACAGCCTGCAATCGAAGCCAACAGCTCCGTCGAATCGTTGAATTATTATATATAGCAACAAATAGTGCGTTGTCTACAAATATTATATAAGTTTTATGCACGAGTCGTCTCAGTTGCTTGGCCTCCTGTACGTACGTAGTGCTTCCTCTCGGTATAATTAAAAGAAGAGTCACTGATCAACAGGGCCCCTCTCTTAAAAAGGTAAAGAGAATGAGTGCAATTCCAATCAGCAGCAGTACTGTGATAATTAATGCTGCAAAACCCAAGAGGATCCCACTCATAATGAGTAAAATAGCTACCATAAACGTCACAAATACGATGAAGAACACCACGCTCACTGTTAAGATGCTCCTCACTAACCAAACCATCGACGTTCGGAGGTAGCCTATCAAGATGACGACGATATATGCATTGAAGAGAAGCTTGTGACCAGCGAGTGTCTCTTTCCCATTTAATCCTCCATATACGCTTATTATACCACCAACAATGATCTTTAGAAGCGCCCAAGCAATTTTCAATTCAGCCTTAAAGTCGCTGCGTTGGCCTCCCACTTCGTCTGATGCCTGGCCAAACTCATTAGGAACTGGAACATTTCTATTGCCGGCTTCCACATCCTAATCAAAATGCAAATAAAGTAGATCACTCTTAACTGTTGATCAAACCCTATATATGCTTACCCATGCAACAGTACTGTATGATTGTCTAATTAAATCATATCAGTATAGATAGTTTAAACATTATCTAAGTGCTGTTAACAAGTAGAGCCACGCACCTTTGATTTGCCTTAGTTGAGTAGCTAATTATGAAAATGCAAAATAAAATTTGAGTAAATTAAGTAACTATGGTGTTAAAGTGTGATATACTTTACTAAAGTGAGTTTAAATGCTTAATTTAGACGCCATTGGCTTATGCATGCATTTGAAAACTTAAAAAATATCAACTATACAATACGTACCTGATCAGTAGTACTAGAGGTAGAATCTGGAATAAGAAAGGTTTCAGGCATCTCAGTTTGTTCTTGGTTTAGAATATTGCTATTGTGTGTCCACTCTTGCAGCTGCTTTAAAAAAATAGTAATAATTAATAATAAAACTATCAAATACGTACTGATCATGAAACATGTGAAGATCGATCATTAACAAAAGTTTTTAACATTATAATATACAAAATTACAGAAACTAATATATGTATGTAATTCTGTCACCCTTAATTAAACATACAAATAACACATGCTATATAGCTTGTGGTGGTGTCATGTGGAATAACAAGAATATGGCTGCAACCTAGAGCTTGATAAATAACCAAGTCCGTATGCTCTTGACTGGGGCTGATGCAAACCGAGACTAAGCTGCATGGGGTGAAGGAGACTATAGCTTGAGTACTACTGCGTGTTAGGCATATATCTCGAGAAGGATATATATATATATATATATATATATATATATAGAGAGAGAGAGAGAGAGAGAGAGAGAGAGAGAGAGAGAGAGAGAGAGAGAGAGAGAGAGAGCAGTACGAAGGAAGTCTAGTAATCAACGTGGCATTGTGTTCTACTACTATATGATGACAATTTCAAAATTCCGAGGTTCGAAAAAGAGGAGTCCCCGTCATCTTCCTTGGTATCATGCATGTTAAAATAGGAAAAAAATAAAAAAATAAAAAAATAAAAAGTTTTAAATCAACCAAATTAGTTAGTAGAGATAAGTCCCCCCCTCAAGGTAATATATATAAAAGACATAGACAGACCCGTCATATTCTTCTAGGATATATTGAAAGTATAATACAACATTAGTCAAAACATATTACAACAGAAACATCATTTAAAAATAACTCTTTAAGTTGTATTTACAAAACAAATATTTTTACCACATAGTAACTACTAATCTTACACTACGTATTACCTCAACGTTTTTTTTTTTTTTAAGAGATTGATTCCATTTAATGATACGTATTACCTCAATGTTAACCTGTGGAGAATCTTCATGTTCGGGATAAATTGCTGGCTGTACCATGGTGAAAGAATATCGGAAGTGTTACCCAATCACCTATGAAATCATGGTCATAAATTAATATCCATTAGATACTACTATAATGTGTGTTTTAAAACCGAACTGGTGGAGCATCCGATTCTGGTTCAATTGGTTCAACCGGGTTCATCTAGTGGTTCAACCGGTATGAGTTGTAACTCATTAAAAAATTTATAATAAGATTTCTATATACAAAAAAAAAAACAAGTTTAAAATACAAAAACTATTAAAAGTGTTAAATTAGTAGCTAGACGGGTTCAACCTGTTATGGAAAGAGAAGGAATAACAGAGTGATTTTTCTGTACTGGTCTGGAAGTCTGAGCTACGAATGTTAATAAAAATAAAAATAGAACTAACGTTCACTGCTTTGCCAAAAACCAGTCATGGATGGATCGATTCGCCAAAACTTGAAATCAACAGGCTGCTTTAGCCTGACGATAAATTAGTGGAGATGATCAAGCTAAAGTGCATTCCGACATAGAATTATGAAAAGGAGGAGGTAAAGCTGGGTACATACCGTCTGCGCTTCTGATCAGTTCCCCGCTTTGCAATAGCTCAACGGTGGAATATGGCGGCAAATTAAACTGAGTATTTATGCTTAATTCCTAGAATTCACGGCTCGACGTAGGTCCCATTTTCTGTATCCAACTGGAGAGACCGGAAGGATTTTCTATTCAATCAATGCGTCAAGTCAAATGAATAGATAGGGTATGAGCTATTCAAATGAATATATAGGGGGGGACAAGATCCTCAAAGGAATAGGGGAGAGTCCATGTTTTACTCTTGACGTATCAGTCGAGAGTCGATGTTTCACATGCAATTAAGGGAAGCCGAGCCGATTGATGCCTTCCTACCCAATCGTATTTTAATAGTCTATATATCCCCATTTGGGAGTTTCGTGGTCTGGGCGTTTGACAAGGATCGATCACAAGAAAAATCATCACTATGACACTTGCCGGGAACGATAATGGAGACAATATGGAAATCGTTTCAGTAATGGAAATCGTTTTTGCATGCTACTGATCCTCTCCAGTTTGTGCGAGATCATCAAACAAAAGGGGGATGCCGACTCTCGACTCTCGTGTGTCCACAAACGTACGTCCAGTGTAAAACAAAGTCCACAGAGGAGGGATCCCGACTCTCGACTTACGTCCAGAGTAAAACAAAGTCGCGACTTTCGATACTACAAATAATTAATTAATACGTACCCATTAATTGCTGCATAACGCAAGAGAATAGCCAGAGAAGTGGAACCACACAGAACACAACATACATGAATAAGGAGGCCAAGTATTTAGATCAAAATTCTGATATCGAAAGCAAAAAATGAATTAAAACAGCTGGGTATTTGCCGTCTGCGCTTCTAATTCCAGACTTAATTTGCAGTATATTCCACCAAACTGAGTGTGTATTTATGCTTAGCAAGAACTCACGGCCCAAGTCACAAAATGTCTATTTGACTCAAATGGCACCGCCAAATGCAACGTGGTCGTTGCAGATTTTACTCCAAGCTATCTATATTGACCAGAGATCAAGGTCATCAACCATGCTGCAATTGACGACTACGGTAAACCGGGCACTATATATGCTTAGCTAGAACTCACGACCCAAGTCAAAATGTCTATTAATGTGATGCGAATGGGCACGCCAAATGCAACGTGGACGTTGCAGATTTGACTCCAAGCTATATTGATCAGAGATCAAGATCATGTAGCTAATGGCCGTACCTACGTATTGATCAGAGATCAAGATCATATAAGCTAGAATCATACTATGCCCACTGCGACGGTGCATACCTGCAGGCCCCTCACAGGCATTATTTTAATGCGAAAATCTAGAGTATTAAAATAATGCTCTGTGACTGCCAACGTGGACATAGCATTACTCTATAAGTTAATGTGCATGTTTGGAAAACCGAACCTACCCGAGCGGGTTCGACCGGGTTCAACCCATATCGGTCCTTTGAACGCTTTGGTTTGCTTTGAAACCAAACTCAACGTAGTCAAATAATTTCTGTTTAGGCAGTGCCAGAGAAGCCCTCACTCTGGGTCACGGTCAATGACGCAAATATGGAATGCGGGAAGGAATAGGAACGTCTTCAGTGATTGGAGAATAACATAGCTGGTTCTTGTCTTCTAGGAAGAAATGCCTTATGTAGGTGCTTCCCCACCAAACGTGACAGATTAATGTAAGTCGCATGCATGTTTATTAAAACAAGGCGTTGTATGAGATTGGAATTCGAATACAAAATATAATAATATGTAAAACCCGTTTCTTTTAAAACATTATTTACTTAATCATTCAAATGTTCCTCCTCGTTTTTTAGTCCCATTTGAGGCTCTTAAATGGATGTTGTTGCGTTTTGAGGCCAGATGTTAAACAAGGGTCAGGCAATGCAGCATGGCGGCACCGCCTCTCAAACGGAATAGTTGTCTTCACAGTTCCACGTTCTCATCAGAATCTATACATCAAATAGCAGTGCTCTTGCTGAAGAATACACCAAATAGCACAGCTCTTCACAGTACAACATGAAGTTTCACCGCAGTTCGAACAGATATGGAGCAGTTACTCACAAGCAACCTTCAAACATCTTCGCTACAATGGCATCAAAATACAGGAAAATCTCCCCTCTTCGCACCAAAACCCATTTCAACAAAAGAAATTGTCATCGCTACAACGTCATCACGGTACCACAGAATTTCAAAATTCATCAGCAAATCCCGAAGACACAAAATCAAGTCCGAACCACCAACAGAGAACTCGCAATCAGGTCAGTCATCCCTCTCAAATACAATTTCCAGGATGAAAGTGAAGAAATCTTCACACAACCAAGGCTAGACGCGAATCCTCTCCAAGCAAATACTATATCACAAGGGAAGGAAAAAAGTTTCTGAAGTTGCAAACCAACAGCCAAAATGAAATAGGAACAATGTTTTGGTTTAAACAATTGGGCGGCGAAGGTACGAAGCAAAAGCCTAATAGGAGTAAGAACAACCATCATAGGTGAAGGAACAAGCAGATACAAGGAAAGGACCACATGGAGTCAAAAAGAAAATCGAAGTAAAAATGGAGAATAGAGTCACATAAAGAAGCTCTACAAGCAGCAAATGCAGTCACAAAAGACTAGTTTCACAAACCTTAAGAAAGAAGCAGATCGAAGACAAAACAACGACATCTCTCAGACTAGCGGAGCCCCAAAGAATTCGAAAATATATACGCAGAGAAGAATTTTTACACCCAATCCTTAGTATACTATGTTCAATTATAAACTATGTTCTCATAACAACTGCATCAATATCACCTATGCAACAAGATCCGGCATGCACTGTTTGCCAAACTCAAAGCAGAAGGCTGAGGAAGATGGAACAGGTGGCGCAAAAGCAATCTCGGATCTCGGCTTTCATTCTTGGAGTCAGCGATCAGCATCCTTTGCCGCTGCTCGGGATCCGCCATATCATGGTAGAGATCACTCTGATACGCGTGTTAACTTACTTAATTGCTATCCTCTATCCTTTCTTGCAGATTAACAAAGTCAAACAAAAATCTCCCCTTCCATATCTCATAACAGGATATTTCCCACCCTAAAATGCTTTTCCCACTCTTAAATGCAGTAAATACATTCTTTCAGCCCCCTTTCCAGAACCTCCAAAAAGCCATCTCCTTTAAGATACTCGTGTTTACTTCATTTGCATATTTTCAAGAGCTAAATACACCATGCAGATGGATCTGGGATCCCATGCTGCAGTTTCTGCATTTAAGGAGCCCAACAACCCTGCCACGTAACAACATTGTAGAAAATGTTAAAAGCAATAGTAAGGTTCTTCTTCAACTTCACAAACCTATTCGTCTTGACCCCTGGCACCCTGAAAACCACAAAGCCAACAATACCACACAAAAAATGGAAAATCAACTTGTCATTCAGAACCTGGAATATATGGAAGGAGATCAGCAGAAGTTCCCCAGAGAGGTAATAACTAGCGAGATGAAAGGTAAGGCTATAGTTTCAGAGATCAATATGATACCTGATTCCTCATCTGTATGCTTAAAAAAGGACCAGTTTGTAACAAATAGGGCCATCGTTAGTACATCCAGCCAGGTCCCTCTAATGACGGACCAAATCAATGGTCTTACATCACACCTTCACAAAGTTATTCTGCCAAAAGAATGTATCGAAAAGGGAATGGCTCAACTTGAGACATCCTTAATTGGTATATCGTTGGAAGAATCCTTCGTATGGCTCAACTTGAGACATCCTTAATTGGTATATTCGTTGGAAGAATCCTTCGTACATCAACTTTCATTGCCACAACTTACAAAAAGCCTTACGAAATATAGTGCTCAAAATGCCCAGAGGATATTTTTCCATTGAATTGCCATCTAAAGAGAAACATGAGATCATTCGGTCACTATGTCCCGTAAAGATAGGCGAGGCACAACTGTATCTATTCCCTTGGGCCAGGGAATTTCATGTTGAGTTGTACTTGTTCACGCATGAAACGGTGTGGGTTAAGATTCTAAGGCTGCCACTCATGCACTGGCATGAAGAAACACTGATGTACATTGTCAAACCTCCTGAACGTTTCATCACAATGGACGACGACACTAGGAGTGAAGGGGCAAAAAAACATGCTAGGGTCAAGGTAGAGATCGATTTGCATGAAATAGATGTTCAGGGGATAAATCTAGATACAAGGGACACTATTTGTCAAGTTCTATTCCATGAGGAAAATCTCCATGGAATTTGCATTCACTGCAAAAGATGGGACACAACAGAAAAATGTAGTGGACAGGTGCCAGATGAGTCAAATGACTCAAACACTCATCAAATACCGAAACGGAGGCATGAGGGATCCTCTAAATCAGCCTCATCATCATCCAAAGAACACCAATGTAAGCCCATAAACATTACAAACCCTCGGGGACTCAAAACCAGAGATAGGATGGAAAGATGATGAATCGAAATCTGCTATTGAGTGATGGATCCTACGATTTGAGCTTTACTTTAGCACCACCTAAAGTTGCGATGACAGATAAAATTGCAGCGAGAAACCAATTTCCTTAACTTAAAGCAATCCCTCTGGAGCATCCAATACCAAACACCTACCCCCTAGTCCCAACAAATGATGCATATCGTATAGCCTTGCAAAACTTGCAAGGAAGCACGAGGAGAGAAGAACGAACTTTCAGCTCGTAGGCGGTCTTTTGCGCAGAGACTAACTCAATTGAAACAAGAAGGCAAGTTATCCTAGCTGCAATCCATACTCTCACTAAAGTAAGCCAAAGTTGTAAAAGAAATAGGTCACCCACAGTCACGATCCGCCCGGTAGGTACACTGATCCTCAAATCCCCATGGTTTTCAGACATGGGATGCACAACAAATCCAATCTCGGGTAAGTGGCCTTGTCCCCACCTTTTTATTTATGGATAACATCTTTTTGTGGAATATCCATGGAATAAAACACATCTCGACTTTACACACGTTAAAACGCTTTGTTACAAAATTTAATCCAAACATAATCTTTCTTAGCGAGATTAAGGTAGATGACCCGTATAACACCAAAGCAATAAAATGGGCCTGGACAATATACCCAAACAGCTACTCAGTCCCATTTGTGGGCCTTAGTGGAGGCCTCTGTCTATTATGGAAGGATAGAACTAATGTTAGCCAAATTCACAGTACAAAATTTGGCTTAAGCGCCAACATAGAAACCCAAAAAGGAATAGTTAAAGTAGGTTTTATCTACCCACCACCAGATAACCAAAGATGGAAGGATGGAATTGAATGTCTAAATCAAGGCATTCAGCATACTACGGGCCCATGGGACCTTGCGGGCGACTTTAACACAACCATAAGTGCCAATGAAAAGTCTTCAATATCAACGTCTATAGGCCAAACTTGAATTTCCACACATTCATAGAACAGGGAGGATGGCTAGACATAGGGGCCTCGGGGCCGCAACACACCTGGTCAAGTGCCCGAGAGGGCAATCAAAGAGTTACATCCCGCCTTGATTGGGCTATTTTCAATAACACATGGCTTAGCCTCTAACCTCACACTCGAGGTAGCAGTGCTCCCAAGGATTCGATCTGATCATGCACCAATTACGATTAGCCTTAAGCTTTAGAGTATTAAACCGAAATTATTTGGATATCAGGTAATATGTCAAGAGTTACCAGATTATACAAACATAGCAGATGGGTGGGCCTCCGTGGTCAGTCCCCCCAAAACTGCTACTGATGCGGTTAAACGAAATTTCAAATAGACTGTTAACATGGAATAAGATTACCTTCGAAAATTATCACTTAAAAAAAATCTTTCAGAAGAAATTGCCAAGACACAAGCATAGCTTGTACAAGCACCACTTGTGCAAGCACCGCTAAGCCAATCACTCGCCAAAGAGGAAAGTGAGCTCCAACTTGAGCTCATGAGGAAAATCAGAATTAAAATACAACCATGACTTCCAAAAAGCTTGGAAAAATTCAAAATTCTTCCACAACTTTGCTAGAATTAGAAAACATTAAATATGATTAAATATATAAGACTAGATGATAACTCAATCATAGAATAGGAAGAGTATATCAGAAACAAAGCAAAAAGATATTTTGAACAAATTCTCATAGGGCCCAGATCAATCGTGCCCAAAAATTTCACCCCTTAGTGCACTAAACGACACTTCTTCATCTTAGAAAAACAGATATCACTAAAAGAGAAAAGAAACGCCATCTTCACAATGGAACCTTTTAAATCCCCAGTCCCAGACGGGTATCACCCCATCTTCTATAGATATCATTGGAAGTTAATTAAACAGGATCTCATGCAGGTCATTGAGACCTTGTTTAATTCTCAAAGTATGGATAAGGAGATGAATAAAACCTTTATCACACTAATAGCAAAAATCAAAAATCAAAAATCTTTCAAAGATTTTAGGCCAATCAGTTTATGCAAGGTGGCATATAAGATTTTTGCGAAAGTTTTAGCAAAAAGACTAAAGAAGGTCACCCTGGACATAGTGGGCCTAACCCAAACCGCCTTCATCAAAGGGATACAGATCTCTGATCACCTCCTCTTAGCCCATGAAATATTAAATACTTTCAAATCCAAAAAGAAGAAAAACTCCTTTGGTCTTAAGCTTGATCTTCAAAAAGCATTCGACTTACTCTCCTGGAACATTATAGAACATACCTCAAAACAATTCTTGTTCCCCTTGAGATGGCAAGAACTCCTAATGTCTTGTATGACCACACCAACATACCAAGTACTTGTGAATGGGATTCCCACGGAAGTCATTAGGCCCACCCGAGGTATAAGACAAGGAGATCCACTTTCTCCTTAGATTTTTATCTTATGCGAGGACCTACTCTCCTCCAAGATACAAGATCTCATAATGAAGAGAAAAATTCAGCCATGGTCCCACACTTTCGATGGGTCAAAAGTCTGCAACTTACATTATGCAGATGATACAATTATCTTAGCAAAAGCGGATACAAACACGGCACAAAATGTAAAAATGGTTCTCACACAATATGAACAAGCTGCGGGTCAAAATATAAATGCAGAAAATTAAATATTTTCAGCAAATGGCACAACAGACACTTTGAAGTCTGAAATTCTTCATCTACTCCCATTCAATTCAACCACCTCTCAAGGCAAATACTTAGATTTGGTGGTTCCAATAAATAAAATTACAAGAACATCCGACAAACCACTTATTGAAGATGTCAAATATAGACTTTAAGGATGGCTTAAAAAGTCACTAACATTTGTAGGTAGATTAATTCTAATTAAAACTGTTCTATCTAGCCTACAAATATACATGATTACCTTTTTCAATATCCCTCAGATGGGCATTAAATCTTTAGAAAAATTATTTATAGAGTTCTTATGGAGCCACAATGGTAATAAAAAATGCATGTTCTAACTTGGGAAGAAGTAAGCACTGACATTAATTCAGGAGGGCTAGGAATTCACAATAAGAATGATATCTCTACAACATACAAGATCAAACTGCTATGGAGAATCTTCACAGGAAAAAATTCCTTATGGGACCTGGTAATGAGACACGAATATGGAAGCTCTCCTTTCCAAATATAGTGGAAACCCAAAAGTAGTGCATCGACCCTTTGGAAACAAATCATTCCCCACTTAGAATATTTTCAGAAACATATAAGATACCAAATAGGGAAAGCATATTCGGCCTCACTCTGGTTTGACAAGTGGATTGAAGACTCGGATACCCCACTGATTGATCTTCTCTGAAACTTCATAGGCCCAGTTACCCCAAATTGTAGAATACTTTCTATCCTCCATGATGATTCTTGGAATGAAAATCGCATCCGGAACTTGTGGCCTCCGGATGTAGCATCCCGAATCATTCAGACTCAATAAACAAACTCAGCTTGGGCCTGCCCAATCTGGAATTTAAGCCTGAATGGATCATTTTCCATTAAATCAACCTATAAACCCATAAATAGAGGATCCTGGTTACAGAAGCAAAGGTAGAAATTTGGGCCAATAGATTGTATGTGGAAGAAAATCTGGTCGAACTCCTTCCTACCAAAACACCGAAACTTCCTATGGAAAGTACTCGATGATTGCCTTCCCACAAATTCATTACTCACACATAGGGGTATGAATATACATGGTGGGTGCCGAAGGTGCCAAAGTGCGATTGAATCAATTGACCACATATTTTTACATTGTCCCTTCGCTTAGAGGTCTCGTCACATCTAGCTTCTCACTGTAAGTTGCCGGCAAGACTAGTGTACATCAGAAATTTTCTATTCCCGACCTTCTTTGTGCAGATTCAAGAACCAAAGCCAAAACCCAATTGCTCATAGTGATTATGCTCTGGGAACTCTGGTGTGATCAAAACCATGGAATTTTCAAAGGAAAAAACTTGTGAGCAGAGTTTCTGGCAGGAAGCATAAGATCCAAAACAAAAGACATCGCCAAACAGAAGAATATCCCAGAAAGGAATAAGCAAAAAGAACCTCGATTAACCATCATATGGACTCCTCCCCATTTACAACTCTAAAAGCAAATTTTGATGGATCTTGATTTGTGAATGAAAATGTGGCAGGAAGTGGAATCCTTATCAGGAACTGCAATGATGATCCTATGCTAACTGCTATATGGCCCCTTCAATAGAAAAAAAAAATAATATTCACTGCTAGAAACATAGTCTCCGCCGGCGGAATGAAAATTGTTTCGTCGGCGGAAGACTCTTCCGCAGTCTTTTGCCGACGGTCATGTATGATTCGTCGGCGGAATATCTCAGATCCGACCCAACCACCGGCGGAAGGAAATCCGGCAGTTGGGCCGGATTTGATTCAGGTTCATATGGGCTTATATAAAGCCCATATGAAATTATTGGGTCCTGATTTGAATCGGGACCTAAGTTCTCGGGCACCGTTACGCATGTAATAGCGCGTTACGGGCGACATCTCTCTCTCTCTCTCTCTCTCTCTCTCTCTCTCTCTCTCTCTCTCCTCTCTCTCTCTCTCTCTCTCTCTCTCTCTCTCTCTCCTCTGTCGAAGTCTTCTCCTCTCTCTCTCGAACTTGTCGAAGTCTTCTCCAACGCGTGAACCACCTCCCTCCGACGTTCAGCTTCTGGCCACATCAGTCGAAGCATCTCCGGCATTCTCTCCCCGGCGCACGTTCTCCTCTGGCCAAAGACCAAGCTCAGTCAGCTCCGTACGATCATCGGCGGTTCTAACTCATATCCGGAGCTCGACGTTTTGCCCTAGCCCTCTCTCTTTCTCTAACTCTCTCTCTAACTCTTCCTCTTACTCTCTCGGTTTTTCCTCTCTCTCTCTCTTGAATCTTTTCTTGAATCTCTCTTACTCTCTCCCTGTGATTTTATTTAGTTTCTTTTGATGTTTAATTATTTTTCGTCATTCCCTTTGTATCAAATTGACGTATCTCTGCTTTTGTTTCAGTCATTTATTTTGATGCAGTCTCAGTTTTTTATGCTTGGACATTTTATTATTCTGCAGGTGTTGTTGACAGAATTTCCTAGCCTTCCACCAGTATTCTAAAAAACGTCTAATGCAATTCATGAGCTGACCCTAGCACGTAAAGTTCTGGCATCATTTTTATTGTATCCATTATGATACTCACTGTCAATGTTTTATTGATAGCTCTCTTGGTTAGGGAAAAAGGCCGGGTTCATGAATTTGAATCTATTAAAAATCTGGTATATGCTGGTCTCAGACTGGAATCAATATATTCATTTAAATTGCATTCATCAAATAAAGGGCTCTATGACTATTATGAAATTGCTGATCTGTTTACTTCATTTTTGCTGCATAGGAATCCATACATGTTGCTTGGCCTTCCTGTTTGTTTGATGCATCTGCTTTTTATGCTGGGTGTATACTTAAATCTAGAAGAATAATTGGTTTTAGACTTCTCAAGAACCACTTGATTCATGCTGTTGTTAGGTGTGGAATGATATAATCAATTAAATATTCTGCTGCTGCTCTCTACTCGAATGTTAATTGATTAAATGTAGGTATATGGGGCTTTGCGTATGTTTGTAAAATTGCTCTTGATGTGGAATTCAAAAATGCTCATTGATGGAGGTGGTGAGTCTATTGTTGCAACATCCTTGCTCGAGGCCAGCAACTATGTGGTTCTCAGGGTATTTTCTGTATTCTCTTAATCTCCGTCTACTGATCATCGATGTCTACTGAATCATTTTTTTATTATGTATTATTTTTCCATTTCAGGAATCATCTACTATACATTCTAACTCAAATTTAGGAGTTCATGGACAAGGCTTGTTAAATTTTTCGGGGCCAGGAGATGTGATAGAAGCTCAACGTTTGATTCTGTCACTCTTTTACAGTATTCAACTAAGCCCTATGTATAAAGTTTTAGTTCAGTTTTCTCAAATAGTTTTGCTGGTTTATGTCTGTGCTAATTACTAGATGTAAAATTTCTTCTTTCTGTTGATTCAATGCTTAGCGATGACAGAGTTCTTGTGATACAGTCTATTGGCAGCATGGGATTAACAATTGGACCATAAGAAAATAACTTTTCTGAAGTGTCAGTCGTATCTAATTAAGAATAAGACTTTTCATTCTTTTAATGGACTTGTCACTGCATGCCAAAATTAAGAATTGGACTTGTCATTCTTTTAATGGACAACATTTCATCAGGCTGAGATTGTGTTTTACTGATTACATTTGCTGTTTTTGTTTTCCTACATAGGGATTTCATTTGAATTTGTATGCTTTGGTTTCTTGTTTCTGTAATTTTCATGTGCTAGTTTCTTATGGGGTCCTTTTCTGTTTCTTTTGTAGGTTGGTCCTGGATTTGTTTTATGTTAACTATAATTTCTCCTTTTGCCTGTTACTGGAACAGTGGATTAATACCACCCTCACCTCAAGAGTATCCAATTCTGGGCCTGGATCTTTTGAGACTCCTTGTTCAAAATAGAATAGCGGAGTTCCATACTGAATTAGAGCTGCTTCCTATAAGTGCGCTAGAAAACCCTTACATCAAGCATGTTGTTGAGTTGGAGCAGTCCTTCATGGAAGGGGCTTACAACCGCATGTTGAGTGCAAGGCAGACAGTTCTGCATGAAACTTATGTATATTTGGTGACAGGTGTGCTCCCTCTCTCTCTCATCTCTCTCTCTCTCTCTCTCTCTCTCTCTCTCTCTCTCTCTCTCTCTCTCTCTCTCTCTCTCTCTCTCTCTCTCTCTCTCTCTCTCTCTCATCTCTCTCTCTCTCTCTCTCTCTCTCTCTCTCTCTCTCTCTCTCTCTCTCTCTCTCTCTCTCTCTCTCTCTCTCTCTCTCTCTCTCTCTCTCTCTCTCTCTCTCTCTCTCTCTCTCTCTCTCTCATCTCTCTCTCATCTCTCTTCTCGGCAGAAACCTAATTTTTTTATTTTTCCAAATATTCCGCCGGCAGTTGTTTTACGCCGGGGGAAGCTGTTCCGCCGGCGGTCATTTTCGCCAGGGGAGCTGTTACGTCGGTGGACATTTTCGCCGGGGGAAGAGGTTCGGACTAGTCGTCGGCGGAACCTGCTTCCTCCAATGAATGTTCCTTTCGCCGGTGGAAGGCCTTCCCGCCGACGAAATCCGGACTCGCCCTCCAGCGGCGGTTTATTTCGTCAGCGGACGATTCTGCTGACGCCTCACCTGCCGACTACGTCACACCCGCCACTGGATCTTCCGCCGGCGGGTTTTGGCTTCTTCGCCGGCGAATTTGACCGCCGGCGGAGACTTTATTTCTAGTAGTGATAGCAGAAATCAGTGCACTACTTCTTGTCCTTCATTTCCTCCATTTTTTTTTCATCCCAACAGGTGATCATCTAGGGCGACTCAATGTTAGTGATTAAGGCTACCCAGCTTACGACACCATGCCACTGGCGTTCAACCCTTGAGAGGATGCCTGTCGGGAATTGCTACTCCAGCACTCTACCTACCATCTCCAACATGCATTCATAGAAGCAAATGTTGCAGCGGATAGACTACCCAAAGAGGCTTCCTCACGGGCTAAAGCAGGAGATCTTACTATCAAAATATGGTGAAACTCTATTCCGCCTGAAAGAGCCGCTTTTTGAAGACAACATTAGAAATGGGTCTAGCCCGGATATTATATTTTCGGATGACGGTATTACTATCCCTAAACTGCAAGACATTACCCTACTATAATATAAACTAGTACTTTTTGAATAAAAAAATGGATGTTGAGGTTAATATAGTGTGTGTGAGACTACACGCATGTAATGGTTCAGGAGTAATTATGTAGTTTGACAGGGGTATTTTAGTATTTTACAAAATCATCAAAGAATACTGATGAAAGTTTACTAATATTTCGCATAATGGACTTATGCCTGCAACACCACTATCCCTCTAAATAATCAAAGAAAATTAACATCACTATAGTACTGATCGTCTGAATTGGGTTTGATTGTTTGGACTGTTTTTTGTGTTCACTAAATTGTTTATGCAGGTACTCTGCCGCCACCCACTGAGTTACTTCATCTAAGAAGGACACAAAACCAACCACACTAATTAAACTGTTACCATCAACATCCCGCTCTTCAATGAGATAGCTCTCAAACATTGTGGCATCATCATGGCCCCCTCAAATAAATGTGAACTTCGGAGTGATACTACTGTCTTGTTTCAGTTTGTTGATTGTCATTCACAATAGGCTTGCAGCAAAGAACACTTATATTAGTGGGCGAAGAAAAACAATCTAAACAATGTTTTTGAAACGGTTAACTAAAAGATATAGAACCCAAAAGGAGATTAAATATAGAACCCAAGAGAAATATGCAATCAGATGATCTTTGGTTTCTGAGTATGAGGCCCATCATGTCATGATTACTTTCTCATAATGATGCATAGCTTTAATTTAATATTTCTAAACTCAAGAGTCATACTCAACAAACATAGGCTATCTATCCATAACTGTATGGATATGGTCCCAGACTGAAATCACATTTTGATGTGTTCCAGCAAAAATTATTGCATAAGATCCCTATAGCCCTTGACACACAATGCCTGGATCCTTCCTCCCATATCTCTACTAAACATTTAGACCTTCCACTTGGTGTCGGTAATTGATGAACCACTAAAAAACATCTGCTTCAGATCCTGCAGTTCAAAAACTAAAGTTTCCTCTTGATGAAAAATTACATTTAAATACCTGGGTATACAAAAACTTCCTCCTAGCATCAGTATTTTCTAAACCAGAAGAGGAAATAACTTACGGTCTTGTGGAGGAGGAAAGTGGAGTGCTGGGTCTGCTGTTGACGAATAATACACTATCAAGTTTTTAAAAGCATCAAGGAAGAAGATTGTGCTTCCACTAGTTAGTAGTGTTGCACGACTCAGCGAATGACGTGGATATGCTTGTTTATCAGGGGTAGCATAGGATTTCAGGACTGGATATACAGCTCGATGACAGGAACCCGGCCCCAATGCTCTGCGTTATCATGATCAGTCTGTCAAGACAAATCTAACAAGCACCTACCTAAAAAAGGCATTGGAGATATATCCAAAAATTGGGATGAACCCCTTCTTCATGCAAGCGAAGAAGTGGGCTTCTAAACAGAGCAAACACAAGTCGAGGCAGAGGCTGCAGCCGTGGACACTAAGAGAACGCTGCGTCAACACAAGTAAAGATTCCTTTCTGTTTTGAACCAGCTTATATGCCTCATTATACTCTGCTGTGAGAATAACAAGCCAATCCTTAAGCTGAATCCTCCCATCCGTAATTCCTTGCTCCAATGAAGCTGCAATAACCTGAAAAATTGTGCTCACCAAGGACAGATCAGCAAGCCAAAATAACAAAGCAGAATGGTTTCGACAACGAGATGCTGAAGAGAAACAACTTTAGCTAGAACACTGAGTGCTGAATTAGCATATCTTGCAACTAATGACCACAAGAAATTACAAGAAAAATATATACATAAAATATTTCAGAGAAAATAGAAGATTTCTTTTGTGAATCCCAACTGATAAAGCTAGAAGAGTCATGATGATTAGGTTACCCTGAGATGTTTAATTAACTCAAAAAAAGTTGCCTCTTTCTCCCTTGCCACATGTACTGGAGCTTTAAGAGATAAAAAAACCATGAAGGCATATTTGGCACAGGATATTTTTAATTCAACATCAAATGACAACCACGTCAACATGAAAAAAAAATATATTACAGATTGCAGCATTTTGCAATTCTCATTTTTGTAAATGAACTATTGTATATTACTAAATGTAAACAATGGCCCGTTCAGTACAAGAAGGCTGCATAACATTAGTCAAACCAATCAAACTACTAACAAGAAAAATAAAAAACAAATACATGAATAATCAGCAGTGACATAGTATCACACAATAAGGGAACTAATGCATCTAATCTTTAGCTTATCCAAAAGACAACATGCCCCCTTTGATTTAGACAATGCTTATCACCTGAAATTTTATGTGTTTATTTTAACCTAGCTAGATCATCAACCGCAAATTGTCCAATTTTTAAATATCTAACAGCAGAAAAGATTTTGGATCCCATGAAGATTCTACAATTCTGCCAATAATATTTTTTTTAAATAAAACTTTTATTAAAAGTAAAACTAGTAATACAATAGTGCTACAGTAGTAATAATTCAAACACAAAGAGACAAGGCCAAGGCCCACTACTAGAAAACAGAACTCCACCGGCGGTTGTTTTAGTTGGCGGAGAAGCTCAAAACCGCCGGCAGAAAGTCCGGCGGCGAGAGAAGCGTCGTCGTCGCTCAAGATGTCGGCGGAAACAAAACGCCGACGAAATCGCCCGCCACCGGACAATAAGGTTACCGCCGGCGGTCGTGAAAAATATTTCGTCGGCGGAAAAGCCTTCCGCCAGTGAACAGAACAATCGTCGGTGGAAGGAGGTTCCGCCGACGACTAGTCCGAACCTCTTTCCCCTGGCGAAAATGACCGCTGGCGGAAGAGCTTCCCCCGGCGAAATTAACCACCAGCGGAACCTCGTGTGTTTTGTTTCCTCCGGCGTTCACCTTCCGGCCACCATCAATCAAAGCACCTCGTGTGTTTTGTTCCTGGCGCTTGTTCTCCACAGACGGAAGACCTAGCTTCCACAAACCCTTGGGTTTCAAAAACCCAGTCCATTCGAAGAGTCTTTGGGTGAGTTCCAGCGGTCTCCTCTGCGTTCCGGCCGTCTTCCCGACCTCAAACTCCTCTGACCTCATTGCCATCAACGGAAGGCTCTTCCCCCTCGCCGCAGGTATTTTTGTTTCTTGAAATTTTAGCATTGATGGATTTTTTACCTATTTTTTTCATTCGGCTTGCTCCACTATTTATCCTATTTTGTTCTTTCGGATTTCATTCTCGGTGTGTGCTGGTGTTTGTGAAATCCGGTGCTTGTAACACTGAGGTAAACTGTCCCTCTTTCGTATAATTTTTTTTCGTTTTAGATATTTGTCCCTCTATGTGAAATTCGGTGTTACTGAAACTATGTGTGTGCTGTTTTGTTATTTTACCTTCTCTTGGTTGGGCTCTCGGATGAGTTTATTTTAGTGTATGAGCTCTCGATGGTGTTTAATTATATGTGTTGAATGATATTATTCTCTCTCCGATTTCCTCTCTCTCTCTCTCACTCTCTCGGTTTTTCCTCTGTATCTCTCTCTTGGTTCTATAACTAATTTTATCTCTCTCAATCTCTCTCACTGTCTCTCAAAATCTGTTTCATTCTCTAATTCTCTATCTATCTCTGAATATTAGTTTCACTCTTTAATTTTGCCTCAAAATTTACTCTCTCTTTTTTTTAACTCTCTAAGTTTTCAATCAAGTTTAAACTATCATTTTTCTCTCTTGTTTTTTCTCTCATGTTTATGCGAAATTCTGTTTTTGATAGGAATTCAAATGTAGAAATCCCTCTAAAAGTTTCTCTCGGTTTTCTCTCTCCTTCCTCTATCTCTCTCCTTCCTCTCTCTCTCTCTCTCTTATCTTTCTCTCTGTTTCACTTCATTTCTATCTCTCTCGGTTTTCTCTCTCCCTCTCTCTCTCTCTCTCTCTCTCTCTCTCTCTCTCTCTCTTGAAAGATTTTCATTGTACATGAAAGTCTAAATATTAAAATGGTAATGCGGAAATAATCATTGCGTACCTGATTTCATTAAATCGATGAAATTCCTCAAGTTGTGTCTCTCTTCCTGAACCCGTGAGCGACTTCCTGATGGAGAGGAATGTACGTGTGCGTGCCGGGATGAAGAGAGGACCAACTTAAATAGGTGTTTAAAGCCCTAATTACCACTTTCCATCAAAGTGGGTTTCCTAAAGCCAATAGGATTTGTAGGGTCCAGTAATAGTATAGGGCACGTGGGACACATAATGGAATAAAATATTCCAACATTCTCCAACTTGGTCCATGTGTTACTTTATACACAATATACATAGATAATACTAAATCCTTACTTACATTGGTCTGTCATAAAATCATTATTAAGCAGGAAAACTAATACTGATCATAGCTTCTACATCATTAATTACAACATAGTTCCTTCCATGTATTACAATACTAGTTTTATACTTAACATGATCTGTAATAAGATATAAATCATAATGGTCCAACAATAATGTCTTATCTAAAGACAAGCCCGGTTGTCATTCATATCATCATTCATATGTATGCCATATGATAAACAGGAGTCAGAAATAATACTTAAAAGTTCTCAGAGTGTCAAATACATAAGGAATCAAATATCATATTCAGTAATACCCATCCTTTCGACATGTTCACAGAAAGTTGTTGGCTTAAATCCTTTTGCTAAAGGAGCAACGATCATAATTGGTGCTAATGTGCTCTACTCTTTGTTTCTGAACTTCTTCTTTAACAGCAAGGTATTTCAATTCCATATGTTTAGCACCTTTGGAATACTTGTTGTTTTTTAAGAAGAAGATTGTTGCGACATTATCACAATAAATTTTCAGCGGCTTGTCAAAACAATTGACAATTTCAATCCATGAAATAAAGTTTCGCAGCCATAAACCATGAATAGTGGACTCAAAACATGCCACCAACTTAACTTCCATAGTGCTAGTAGCAATGATAGACTATTTAACACTCTTCCATGAGATGGCTCCTCCAGCCACACATCCTACATAACCTGAGTCTAAGTATCCAATCCCTTCGAGAGGATCAGATCTCCTTTGTTCCTTGGAGGTATCTCGGTACTTTCTTTGCAGCTTTCCAATGTTCCATTCCAGGGTTGCATTGATATCTGCCCAGCAATCCCACAAGAAAACTAATGTCTGGCCTTGTACAAGTCTGAGAATACATCAAGCTTCCCACAACAGATGCATAAGGAATATTTTGCATTTGTGTGTGTTCCAATTCATTCTTTGGGCCCAACATAAGGCTGAGCTTATCTCATTTCTGAATTGGAACAACACTTGTGGAGCATTTTTCCATTCCGAATTTCTCAATCACGGAATATTTCAATTCCAATTACGTAAGATGCTTCACCCATATCTTTCATCTATATACAAAATGTCATCTACATACAGAATTAGAAAATTAATTTTGCTCTCACTGACCTTGAGATATATACACTGATCAATGATGTTTTCCTTAAATCCAAAGGAAGTGATGGTATCTTTAAACTTAATATATCATTGAAAGAGGTTCATTTGACCTTGAGATATCCATCTGGGTGCTCCTTGTACATCCATTTGGTGTAACTCTAAATCATAATGAGCTAGTAAAACCATAATAATTCTAAAAGAATGTTTTTTAGAGATAGGTGAAAAGGTCTCTTTATAGTCAACACAATCTTTCTGAATGAAACCTTTGGCAACGAGTCTGGCTTTGAATCGTTCGATATTGCCATATGAGTCGTATTTGGTCTTATAGACCCATTCACACTTGACTCTTTTACAACATTCAGGCAATTCGACAAGATCCCAAACATCATTATGTTCCATTGATTTCAACTCTTCTTTCATGGCGTCAAACCATAAAATAGAATTAACACTATGCATGGCTTGTGAAAAAGAAACTTGATTTTCATCAATTCCAAAGTCAAAATCAGACTCTTCCAAGTAGACCACATAATCATCAGAAAAAGCAGATCTTTTCTTTCTTTGAGACCTTAAAGCTACTTCTTGTGGTTCTACTGCTATAGGTTCATTATTGATGACTTTGTTATGGGGTACTTGATTATTAATTTGCTCTTCTTTTAAATTATCAAAATGTTCAACAGTTGTAGGAACAACAACATTAGAAGGAAGTACAGGCAAAGGAACCCACACTCTAACTTATCGAATCTCCACTTTTCGTGGTTCTGTACTCCCATTGGTTTCGCCATTTTCAATAAACCTAGCATTTTCAGCTTCAATAATTCTTGTACTATGGTTAGGAACCCTATTTATCAAATAGGTGGCTATGTTCCCACCCGTCCCACAGTTCAAAAGGAGTCTTAGGAACTGCCTTACTAGGAACCCTATTTATTAATTTTTGCTTCCATTCACATAGATAAGATAAAGAGGAATTACTTAACATACTCCTAACCATATCCATATTATTGTGCGGTTACGCATTTCTGCAACACCATTCTGTTCTGGTGTGCCTGGCATTGAGCACGTATGCCTCGTTTTTCAAGGAATTTAGCGAATGAACTAGCACATTGTTCACTCTCAGTATATTTTTCATAATATTCACCACCTCTGTCAGATCTAATGATTTCACTTTTCAATCCAGTTGCCTTTCAACCTCATTAATAAATACCTCTAGGGCAATCACTGATTGAGACTTTTCATACAACAAATAGATATAACCATAATGTGAAAAATCATCAGTAACGGTAACGAAATATTTTCTCCACCAAAAGATGGAATATCAAAAGGCCCACATATATCAGTGTGTATAATTTCAAGAAGCTTTGCGCTTCTTGTGGCTCCTTTCTTATTAGTCTGTCTTGTTTGTTTTCCCTTAATACAATCCACACAAATGTCAAAATCAGTAAAATCCAAATTTGGAACGATATCATTCTTTACTAATCTCTCCATTCGTGGTTTGGAGATGCGACCTAAACGCTCATACCACAAGTAAGCGGAACTTTCATTTACGAAACTACATTTAGTACCAATATTGTGATGCAAGGTCAAGAATGATTCAACAAAAAAGACCATCAAGTTTCAATTTATATAGACCGTCAGAAACAAATCCAAAACCAATAGTGGCATTTTCTCGAAACAATCTGAAACATCCATTCCTAACTTTGAAGGTATGTCCAATAAAATCAAGTATGGATAATGAAATCGAATTACGAGAAAATGAAGGAACATAAAGAGTCTCAAAAAGGTCTAATTGATGTCTAGTATAGGTTCCGATGCCCTGAACTGGTGCTTTGTTACGGTTTCCCATATGGATAAACTTTTCGCTTGGATTTGTGCTTCGGATCGTAAGGAATCCCTGCATCGTATTAGAAACAAGAGTAGTACAACCAGAGTCAATCCTCTATGTATCATATAGAACTTCAGCAAAGTTTGATTCAAAACATACTAAAGCACATGGCTTACCTTTCTTTTCGAACCAAGCTTTACGCTTTTAGCATTCTTTTGCAAAGTGTCTTGGTTTATTGCAGAAAAGACATTTTTCTTTCTTAATGTATTTTGAGTAGACTTGGTTTGGTTGTACTTTATGCTTTAATGCTTCTTTCTTGCCCTTGTGGTAACCTTTCCTTTTAGGCTTCCTTTTATCAGCTCCCTTATGACTCATGAGGTTAGCTGAGTGAATACCTTGTTTCTTGAGTCTTTGCCTCTTCTTGAATGAGCATGGCAAAGAGTTCATTTGCACTCCATTTCTCTTTGATATTGTTATAATTTATCTGAAAAGGGCCAGTCTCAGGAGGCAAGGAGTTGATAATGAATTGCACAAGGTAACTTTCATTCACTTCCATCCCCATGGTCTTTACTTTTGCTACTGTATCAATCATCTCAGTCACATGCTGATGTATGGTACGTGTGCCATCAAACTTACTTGTGGTTAACGCACCCAATAATGCCCCAGCGTGGGACTTATCAGCCGATTTAGACTGAGAGTACTCTTTCACAAATTTCAATATTCCTTTACACTCTCTGTACTTGTAGTGGACTTGATGTTGCTTGAACTGTCATTCGCAAAAACATCAAGCTCAATCTATTTGATCTCTCGCAAACTTTATGAAGAGATCTTTGTTGTGCGTTGCTTTGATCAGAAATAGCAACTAGCCTATCAGATAGTAATGCTGAGTCAAGATCCAATACACCTAGGTGAAACTGAACTAGCTCAGACCAATCTGGATAATTAAGGCCATTAAACAACAGACGAAGCTGACGAATGCGTAAGGGGCACAGATGCTACAAAATAAATAGAATCTAACACATAAATTCTATAAAACTTAAAAGTATAATAAAGATTCAGATATAGTCACATAAACGTTAAACGCATATTGATGTTCACCTTTGGCCAATACAACAAGGCTTGTTTAGAAAGTCCTGAAGAAAATTTAGTATCAATGTTTTAGTTCTTTATGACAAACTCATGCTTAAACTATTAATGTGACAATACGATGTTTAGAAAGTCCTGAAGAAAATTTAGAAAGTCCTGAAGCATTTTTGATATATGTGTTTGGGGTAGAGTGATGCTACTTTGATTTATTTTTGTTATGATGGTTTGAACTCTTTAGAAAGAGTCACTGAAATGTGATGAATGCAAGATGCACTTGCTTATTTAGCTTCTATTGTGCATGAATGTCCTATTACAAGAAAATTTCAGGTCTACTGAAATGGATGTTTAACTGTCATGGTTTCAGTGCTATCTATTTACTTTTTATGATAAGAAAGTTCTATCTAGGTTACATAAATATTGTGGTTGTTTCTTTCCATCCTAAGTTGGGGTTGAAATATATCTATTCTTATTGCCTTCTGGCAATAAAATCTCAACTTTAAAAAAAAAATACGTGAAAACATTGATTGTTACTATGATTTTGATTTTTTGATTTAGAACTGCTTCTTAAAATAGTTAGTTAGAAGCTTTCATCATTTAAGTTGTCTTATTTCAAGTGAGAACCTCTGGTAACAAATTAAAGCAAGTGTATCCATTATAAATTTTACATGCTTAATTTTAAGGAACTATAATTCAAGAAATAGCTAATCATTTTACCAGATCCTTTACCTATTTGGGTTTCTCCCTCCTTGACTGTCCCAGTATGTCTTGGACTCTTACAGTATTAAAATGTTTAGGAAGTATTCCAATTCAAACGAAACCTCCTTTAAGAGTACCTTTTCTGATCTTTTATGCTTCTTGATTTGTCTTCTTTGTGGAATGTAACTGAACAGATTGAACCCATGTAATGCATTTTTCTTGGAATAAAAAATCGAGGATATGTAAGCTACCGCAAGATAAATGGTTTTGGAGGCTGATTGGAAAAAAAAAAATAGCTATTCTGAAAAGGAGTGTTGTTGATAAGCAACAATATATGGAAGAGATTATATCCTGAAAAAAAACATTGGATGAGATTGGAAGGCTCATGACGCTTCTACTTATCTGATATCTTTGCCCAATCCAGCTCTATGGGGATCAATAGGTAGGGGGTCAAGGGTGGACGTGCTCATTAATTTCTATACCTTATTTCCATCTCTAGGTATTACGAATAATCTCCATTTATGTTGGAAGTATTCTTGATTTGATTCGTTTTTTATTCCTGAATTCATTTCAGGAAACTATTTGTATTTTCTCCTTTGGTTTCCTTCTTGAAAAATAAGGAAATCTTCTATAGGATATTTATTGACTGTGGTCCCTTTCTGTGTCTGAAATGAGAAGAACCACCACAATTTTTCAGATAGAGCTGAAACTAGCATGTCATTACATTTCATAATCAGTGGGAGATAGTAACATTGCCTCAGTCCTTCATTTCTATAGCGAAAGGCAGCTTGAATACCCTTTATTGGATGTTATAGTGTTTGCACTTGCTGGGCACATAAGCCACAATCTGCTCAAGAATCCTTCCAGTGTGCTTCCCAATCAGCCTTTCTCTCTCTCCTCTCTTCCTTTCCCTTCCCTTCTCTTCTTCCCTCCTCTCAGATCTTGAAGCTTTGTATGAACCATTGTGTGCAAGTCCTGGGTCTTCTGATGGAGCAATTTTCTAATGTTCTGTCTCATTTGGTGTGTCAGACAGCCAAGGCAGAAAGAAGTGTAAGAAATTCATAAGTTAATTCATGAATTTCTAACATTAACATGTTTCTAATCCATATGAAACATGAAATAAAAATATAAATTATGAAAAAATATATAAATACCTTTTTCCATCTTCGAAATTTCAGCGGAATATCTGATTCTTCTAAGCTCTAATTTTTTAGGCAATGGAGCTTAGGGATCAGGTGTGGTATTTATAGGAAAAATACCAAAACCGTTACCACAAATATTTTAAATCTAATTAATAAATAATTAAAAAAACCGTTATGCATCATAATTTCATTTTTTAATGTTTTTCATTAAGAAAACGTTTTTTATTAATGAGAAAAATTTTATGGCATTAAATATTTTCTAAATGTTTTCCATTAATAAAAAACATTTTTCTAGTTAATGAAAATGTTACATGCTCCCACTTGATGCATAAGAAATAACTTCAATATGAAACAAAACACACGAATCATAGAGATATGTCCTCTAAAGCCAAGTAATATCTACTATGCATTACTATGTATTTTGCTTCCGATGTTCCTTATGTGGTAACAAAACTTCATGAATAAACGTCCAAATATATTTCTCAAAATATAGTTGAGCACATTAATATGAGGAATAACTGAATGCAAAAGAGTTTCTTTAATAAACTGAATGTATATACAAATTACAAAGTGGAAACAAGTTCCATATTTTCTACATGATTCTTGAATTTCAATGGTGGCATGCCTTTAGTCAAAGGATTAGCAATCATCAACGTAGTGCTAATGTGCTCAATGACCACTTTCTTTTCTTTTATGGCCAAGAACTTAATGTCAATGTGTTTTCTTCGACTCCCACTCTTATTATTCTTAGCCATAAAAACAACAGGTGAGTTCTCGCAAAAAAAATCTCAAAGGCCTAGAAATAGAATCCATAACTCTAAGCCAAGAAATGAAAATCTTAAGCCATATACCATGTGATGTAACCTCAAAATAGGAGACGAACTTGACTTCCATAGTAGATGTCACAGTCAAAATCTGCATGGCACTTCTCCATGAAACAACTCCACCAACCATAATGAATATGTACCCAAATGTTGATTTGCGAGAATCAAAACAACCAGCAAAGTTTGAGTTTGAATAGCCAATTACTTCCAAATTGTTCGTTTGTCTATACATAAGTTTGTAGTCTTTGGTTCCTTGAAGGTACCGCATGATTTTCTTTGCAGCTCTCGAGTGGTCCATACCTGGGTTACTCTGATATCTTCCTAATATCTGAACATCATATGCAATGTCAGGTCTAGTGCAGACATGACCATACATAAGGCTTCTAACAGCAGAAGCATATGGGATATCCTTCAATAGATTCTTTCTCATTTCGGACATAGCTGAACTTGTCTCTCTTCACAATGGGTGCAACACTTGGTGAATATTCCTTCATTCTAAATTTCTTCAAAGTTTTGTTAATATAGGTTTCTGGTGACAATCCTAAGACACCGCAAGGACTGACTCTATGGATCTTAATGCCAATGGCATAAGATGCCTCACCCATATCTTTCATATCAAAGTTTTGAGAGAGAAAATGTTTTACCTCATATAGCATATCCTTATCATTGGTTGCAAGTAAAATATCATCCACGTATAGAACAAGAAAACAAATTTTACTCCCTCTAACCTTCTAGTATATACATTGGATTTTCAACAAAACTGAATGAAGAAATTACAGCATGGAATTTCAAATACCATTGACAGGAGGCTTATTTCACAACCATTTGTTGTAACTCAAGGTCAAACTGAGCAACCAATGCCTAAATAATTCGAAGAGAATCTTTCTTAGATAAAGCAGAAAAGGTTTTTGTGTAGTCGATTCCTTCTTTTTGAGTGAACCCCTTAACAACGAGTCTCGTTTTGTATCTCTCAATGTTGCCTAATGAGTCTCTTTTGGTCTTAAAGACCCATTTGCAGCCAATGGCCTTTGCCTTATTAGGCAACTCTACAAGGTCCTAGACTTCATTGCTCTTCATGGAATTCATCTCTTCCTTCATGGCATCATATCATCAATTTAACTGTGTACAATGAATGGCTTGTGAAAACATTTCGGGATCACTTTTGGCTCCTTTGTCAAATTCTTGTAAATACTCAACATAATCACTTGGAATTGTCGATCGACATTCTCGAGTAGATTGTCTTAATGTTTGACCACCTTCTCTTTGAGGAGCTTCTGATTCAACTAGTTGATCAACTGGAGGGTAATCAACAACTTGTGGAACTTGAGTGATTGGTTGTGCAATACTCGATTGAGCTTGAGGAGTACGATGACTGATAACCAATCTATCTAACAACGTGGAAGGCTGAACTTCCGTATGATCAAGAGCAGGAATTAAATCCCTGAATTGATCCCTCCCACTGATCATGTCATTCTCAAGAAACTTAGCGATCTTAATACCTCAATCCTATTTGTAAGAGATGGACAGTAAAATCTGTAACCCTTAAACCTTTCAGCATAACCAATGAAAAAGCCACTAATGGTCCTTGGATCCAGCTTCTTCTATTGTGGGTTATATATTCTCACTTCAGACGGACATCCCCAAACACCATATGTTGCAAACTCGGTTTCCAACCTTTAAAGAGTTCAAAAGGTGTCTTTGGGACAACCTTGGTTGGAACCCGGTTTCATATATACGTACTCGTCTGAAGTGCTTCAGTCGACGAGAATTTTGGAAGATTAGAGTTGCAAAGCATACTCCGCACAATGTCCATTAGTGTTTGGTTTCTTCTTTATGCAACACCATTCTGGTCCAGAGGACCAGGCATAGTGTTTTGAGGTACAATCCCATGTTCTTGAAGAATCTACGGAAAGAGCCCAAGTGCTTGTCCACTCTCTGTGTATCTACCATAATATTCACCACCTCTATCAGATTCACTATTTTTATTTGCTTCCCACACTGGTTCTCAACTTCAGCCTTGAAGGCTTTGAAGGCATCAAATGATTCAATGTTATTATGAAGCAAATAAGCATTCATATAACGTGAGTAATCATCAATAAGAGTATAAAATATTTTGGACCGTACATCTCTAAATCTGGACTACATATGTCTGTGTGTATGATTTCTAAAAAGTCAAAACTCCTAGCAACACCTTTCTTTGACTTGTTTGTTTGGTTACCCTTAATGCAGTCGACACAAGTCTCAAAATCAGTATATTACACCTCTTAATGCCAGTGTGAACATGCAATGAACTATTAGTGGCATCAAAATGTAAGGAAAGACGGAAAAGACCATCAAACAATATACCATTTCCATCTACCCTTTAAAATTGATGAAAAATGTGCCTTTAAAAGTAAAGGAATATCCAAAACGTACAAGCCTTTAAATTAAAATCTAGTTTCTAGAGAAACTTGGTACATAAAAGGTCGTTTCCAAATTCAAAACATAACTATTACTTAAAGTTAAAGTGCAAGTTCCTATACCCTCTACATGTGAGCCAATCATGTTGCCGGATAAGATGGTCAACTCACTTCCCACTGGCTTCCTTAGGTTTTGCATACCCTGCAAGGAGCTTGCAATGTGAATTATAGATCCAGAGTCAATCCCCCAGGTTTTAATATTAACATTAACTATATTAGATTCATAACAAAAAAAATGAGGATATAGTACCTTTCTTCTCAAACCATGTCTTGAATTTTGAACAATTCTTCTTAGCATGTCCCTTCTTTTTGTAGAAGAAACACTTAGGGTCTTTCTTAATATCAGTTTGAGGTGGTATTTTACCTTCCCCCTTCTGATAAGGCTTAAAAGTGCTAGCTTGAGATTTGCCATATTTATGAGTTTTGTTCTTCCCATGAGTTGTAGCCAATATGACACTTTCACCCAATTCCATTACAAGCCTCTCCTCTTCTTGAACACACATAGTCATTAATTCATTAATAGATTATTTATCCTTGTGTGTTATAAGAGATCTTAAAAAGCATGTACTTTGAAGGAAGAGTGTTAAAAAAATGTGTCAAGGAAGGACTCTGACTATCTACCTTAAGTATCTTGAGTTAAGCGGCTATGTCCCGTATTTTCATAATGTGCTCACGACACCCTTAACGTTTGTGAGATGCAGTGAAGAAAATTTCATTATGAGGGGGTTTGCTAATACTTTTTCTGAAGTGACGAATTGATCATCAATGGCTTTAAGCAGATCTTGGACTTTGTCATACTGCTCGACTGAACCTCGAAGACTAGTTGTAATTTTAGTCTTAATAAATATTGCACTGAGCCGATTGGATCTATCCCACCGCTCGTATAGCACAACTTCAGCAAGAGTGTTTTGATTAGTTACAACCGACGGTTCATCATTCCTTATAGCATAATCCATGTCCATCCACCCTAAATGAAGAATAATCATTTCTTTCCAAACTTAATAATTATGACCACTAAGTTCAGGAATGTCTAGATGAATATCAGAGTAACAAGTAGGTTGAGTAATTGTAAAAAGTCCAAAATGTTTATGTTAAAATATGAGGTTGACAAAGCTTAATGACATGTATTACCAATGTGAAACATGCTCTAAAGTTTGATTTAAGGTCATAAAAATTGTTTGTGGGCTAAATATTTACTCAAGTAGATCTCTTGGTTCTATATGATAGATATTCACTTAATGGGTACATTATCTATCCCGAATGATAAAACTACCAAACTATATTTCAATTCATAATCCCTGTGGGTAAATTAGGAAAATTATCTAATATTTTATCCTAATTAATTATATAAATATGCCAAAATTTCCTATGGGATGAATTTTATCATATTAAGTATAAATAATCACAATTCATGTCTAATTCCTTATGTTATCATTTAGTTTAACTTAATATATAATTTTAGTTAACAAAAGCTGTTGTGGTTGCTCCCTATTTAACTAAATATTTATTTAATCACTAGCCATTGCGGGAGATTTTTATGTTCTAGGCTCTACAAAATACCAAAGAACAATTATGTTGTAACATGATTGCATGAACAAAGTATACTCCCAGGAAAGTTTGGTTCAGCTAAGGCTGATTAAGTACCAAACTCCTTAGATAAAATAGCGTTCCCAGGGAGACTAGTGTGAACCAATCTATGTGAAACTTACTTGGGTCATACGTCTCATGTTATCCACAAAATTATTTGCGAATGATTCATAACCTAATTGTTCATCTAAAATTATTTAATGAACATGTTGTGAATTTTTTTGTGCTAAAACTTTATGCACTAATCTTAAATATTATGCTCAAATATTAATAAGATGAGAAATTAACTAAATTTTACAAATTCTAATAATTTCTAAGCTTAAATGAAATGTTAAAATTTGTAACTAAACATTTATCATAATCAAAAGAGGAAAAGCATAAAAGTAACCTAGATATCATGCAATTTACATATTTTCATGAATAACATGTTTTCATTCTCAAAGCATGAAAATGTAATGCTATTTTCATATTTTCATGAATAACATGTTTTCATTCTCAAGGCATGAAAATATAATCAACTTATTCAAGCTAAACATGAGCATAATAAAAAAAATCATGTAAATCGTACTCTAATTTCTAAGACATGAATATTATAACAAACATTTCATGCTTAAAATGACTATAACCAATATTTCATATAAAATCATACAATAATTTGAGCATAATCAACAAAAACAAATAATAATAAAAAATATTAAAAAATTAAATTCTAGACCAGAATCTATTTGAGATTTATTAGATGATTTTGTTTGAATTTTGTCCATATTTTTCCCGATTTTTATGAATAGTTTTGAATTTTTTCCGAATTTGAGGAGAAAATGGCACCCTTGTTCATTCGAGAAAATGGCACCCTCACCGAAATGGGCTTCCAGCAAGCTCTAAGGGTGATGGTCCAGTTTAATTAATAAAAGAATTAAAACCAAAAATTGTTATGCATCATAAATTCATTTTCGTAATGTTTTTGCTTATAAAACCCGTTTTTTGTTATTGACAAAACGTTTTATGGCATTAAACATTCACGAAATCACTGCAACCGGACCGCGAGAGGTCGTCCCTAAGCTCTCACCGCCGGATGTAGAGAAACGAGGGTTTCTCTGTGCCGGCGTTCCAGCTGTCCATACAGCCGGCGACTACCATGGAAAGGTCGACCAGACTTTGGCGACATTCCTCCGGGCTTCCGTCGACTGAATACGATAGAAAACTAACCAGATAATTATAAAATGAGGGTTACAAGACAACCTTTTTCCGGCTTCACAACCGGCATTCCAGCCATCGCTGCAGCCAGGGACAGTGGCAAAATGGTCGGCCAATGTCCGGCGACAAATTCGCCCAAGGTCCCATCGCCGGACATCGACGAAATCAGGCCAGATTGAACGAAATTAGGTGACAAGGTCGTCAAATTTTAAAAATACGCAATTTAGTAATAAATAGACAAAATCGGAATTAAATTGGAAAATAAGGTAAATCATGCTCCACAAAAAAATCTAAAAATCACAAATTCGGCTCGATAACAAAAAAAGAAATTCCTAAGTTAAATCATGAATTTCTGACATTAATATGTTTCTAATCTACATGAAATATGAAATAAAAAAATAACTTATGGAAAAATATATAAATACCTTTTTCCCTCTTCGAAATTGCAGCGGAATATCTGGTTCTTATAAGCTCTAATTTTTCAGGTAATTGAGCTTAGGGACCAGGTGTGGTATTTATAGGAAAAATACCAAAACGTTACCACAAAGATTTTAAATCTAATTAATAAACAATTTAAACAAAAAACGTTATACATCATAAATTCATTTTTGTAATGTTTTTCATTATGAAACCGTTTTCTGTTATTGACAAAACGTTTTATGGCATTAAACATTCGTGAAATTGCTAGAACCGGACCACGAGAGGTCATCCCTAACCTCTCACTAGGGTTTCTCTGCGCAGGCGTTCCAGCTGTCCTATATAGCCAGCGACTACCGTGGAAAGGTCGACTGGACTTCGGCGACATTCCTCCGGGCTTCCCGACGACGGAAAACGATAGAAAACCAACCGGATAAAGACAGCCATTTTCTGGCCTCGCAACCAGCATTCCGACCATCACCGCGGCTAGTAACCAGGGAGAATGGTCAGCCGATGTCCAGCAACAAATTTGCCCAAGGTCCTGTCCCTGGACGGCGACGGAATCTGGCGGATTGAACGAAAATTGCCAACTAGGTCACCGAATTTAAAAAACACGCAATTTAGCAATAAATAGACAAAATCCGAATTAAATCGGAAAATTAGGTAAATCATGCTCTAAAAATATCTAAAAAACACAAATTCGCCACTGATACAAAATGTAAAAATTCCTAAATTTATTAATGAATTTCTAACATTAACATGTATCTAATCTACATGAAACATGAAATAAAAATATGAATTATGGAAAAATATATAAATACCTTTTTTCCTTCTTCGAAATTGCAGCCGAATATCTGGTTCTTCTAAGCTCTAAATTTTTTGGTAATTGAGCTTAGGGACCAACTGTGGTATTTATAAGAAAAATTCCAAAACCGTTACCACAAAGATTTTAAATCTAATTACTAAAAAATTAAAACCAAAAACCGTTATACTTCATAAATTCATTTTCGTAATGTTTTTCATTATGAAACCCGTTTTTTTGTTATTGACAAAAGGTTTTATGGCATTAAACATTCGCGAAATCACTGGAACCGGACCGCGAGAGGTCGACCCTAACCTCTCACCACCGGATGCAGAGAAACTAGGGTTTCTCTGCGCGTTCCAGCTTTCCATACAGCCGGCAACTACCATGGAAAGGTTGACTGGACTTCGGCGACATTCCTTCGAGCTTCCCGTCAATGGAAAATGATAGAAAACCAACCGCATAATTATTAAATTAGGGTTACAAGACAACCTTTTTCCATCTTCGCAACCGGCATTCCGGCCAGCGACCAACGCAGAAAGGTTAGCCGGACGGCGACAGAATCTGGCCAGATTGAATGAAATATGCAATTTAGCAATAAATATACAAAATCGGAATTAAATCAGAAACTTAGGTAAATCATGCTCCAAAAAAACATCTAAAAATCATAAATTCGGCTCTGATATACCAAATGTAAGAAATTCATAAGTTAATTCTTGAATTTCTAACGTTAACATGTTTCTAATTACGCAATTTAGAAAGCGTTTTATGACATTAAGTATTTTCTAAAATGTTTTCCAGTAATGAAAAATGTTTTTCTAATTAATGAAAATGTTACAAGAAGGGTTATATATACTATAGGTTGCAGCGAGGGCAGGTTAAACAGGGAATAAATTAATTTGCTCACACCCAACTTGCTTATTGATTAATCTACTTTAAGTTGCTGTTTTTGAAATGGGTTTTGCAGGAAAGCATGAAGGTTTTGTTCTTCTGATTGAATAGATAGGACAACAAGTTCCAAAAAATAATTGTATAGGGACTTGCAGATTTAAATCCTAAATGGGTTTGTAAATTAAAACTAGTTAGTTGGTGTTGTCACCTGAGCAATCAAATGATTCGTTAGTTGGGTCTTTTTTTATATTACAGAATTAATGGAGAAATTTATTTGATTTTAAATAGTACACACAATTCAAATACAGTTGCAGCAGGATTGGTCTGTGAATCTGACTTTATTGATGCAATATATATGTTTTTTACGCTTCTAAAATTGCTAATGCTGAATCAGGATGTCTTCAGAGTTTTTTTTACCCAAGAAGAACAAGAAAGTGCTAATCTTCTTAAAATAAATTAGTGTTGGTTGTACCTGTTTTAATATTCAAATTCATTAGTGAAATATATTTCAGCAAACATCTTAAAAGTATATTTATCATAACATATTTTTTTTAGGAAGGGAATACGATTCTCAAGCTCATTTAATAACTGTCATATGCATATTGCTTGGAGTCTTTGTTTAAATATAGTATGCTCTTTTAATAGTTTTTCTTGTGTCTTCAGTTGCTGATTGGTATTTGCAATTAAGTGTTGGATAGAGCAACCTCTTTGGTGTGGACTTGTTTTAGATGGAGTTTTTCCAAGTTGTATCAAGGCCACTAAAGATAAAGTATGTATCGCATTCTAGTTGTATACATCATGGTTTAAGATTATAGACATCAAGGTCAAAGATTAAGGTTAAATACATTTGAGGTTAGTGTTCTTTGGTAGTTAGGCGCATGCTCATTTCAAAACATTGTTGTCCACACTCATTTTCTTGATTTCTTATTCTCTTTTATTTACTGTTGTCTTTTATGTTCTGTCAAATACTTTTCTCGTGACAAGTATTTTATGTTTAGTGAACTGAGTGTTACTTTCATTTTTGCTGACCATGTCAAGCGATTGGAAATTCTGGTTCGCTTAATTTTTCATTTCGTGTGGACTCATTTTTGGTTCACTTATTTGTACTTGTCAGTAGGCTGCAGAAGGTGAAGTCCCTTTTAATTTAAGTTATTTACACTTCTGACTTGGATTCACAATGCTTTTAACATTAATCTAGTTGGAGATTATAATTATGACTTTGTATGAATTTCGTAGGTTGAGAGGTAATCCTGTATTGCGTATCAACTTTTGTTGGCGTGTTGTACTTTACTATTAGTTCGTGTTAGGTGTTGTTACAAGATTTAGAAGGTGAACTACTTGTGTCTTGGTTTTTCATCTATCTCTTTTTTTATTTATTATTTGAACTTCATTGTTGGTTCTTGTTAGGTGCTGTTAGAATTACTATTTGATGCTTTGACAACATTGTGTTTCATTCATGATTATTCTGATTCAAATTTAAGAGTTGTGTTTGTTGAATGTGTAATTCATTGTCTGAATAAATGTTGTAGTCTATTTTAATTTGATTTGTTTACTTATCTAGGTTCAACTCTTTCGTTTCCTTTTGCTCCTTCCCTTTGCACTCTCACACTCTAACAAGGCGTGGGAGAGGAAGGTAGAGGGAGATATGGACTATCTTAATGACAGGAACGGATGTACCGGTACAAGAATAAACATGATCGCTGCAATCCTGAGTTTGTGGAAGGCATTCATTTCTTCGTTCAATATGCCAAACATCACACACCTGTCCAAATAAGCGGTAAACTGAGATGTCCATGTCTTAAATGTGAGAAACAATATTCATTTAATTGGGAGATTGTTTAGTACCACATAGTAAGAGAGGGGTTCGTTCCATGTTACACTATTTGGCACTGCCACGGTGAACCAAGATTTGTACAAGAACCAAATGTTGAGGTCAAGACTAGACACGGGTCTAAAATGTCTCAGCAGTTGAATGATGTTTTCATGCAAGAGGTGGAGGTGGATAATGCATAGGGTGTAGGTGAAGACCCAAAATTACATAGATTCGAACAGTTAATGGACGAGGCAAAGAAACCCCTCTTTGATGGATGTGAAAAATACTCCAGGCTTTCCTTCATGGTTCATTTATTTGAACTGAAGTGCTTGAACAAATGGAGTAACAAATCATTCTCAGATGTGGTGGCACTTACTAAGGATGTTCTTCCCCCGAGCAATACCCTTCCAAACAATTGGTATGAGTCCAAAAATTGACGGCAGATCTAGGGCTAGATTACCAGATAATCCATGCGTGCCCAAATGATTGTGCGCTTTTCTCAAAATGAATACAAAGATTTGAACAGTTGCCCTAATTGTGAAACATCGAGATGGATAGAACGAAAAGGCAGTGAGAAGAAGAAGTGTGGGAAATCGGCCAAGGTTCTTCATTATTTTCTATTGGTCCCAAGATTACAGAGGATGTTTATGTCCATGAAGACCTCTTTGTTCATGGCATAGCATGGGTTTGTTCCTGCATCTATAGAAGGGAAGATGAGTCACCTTAGAGACTCTTTGGTGCGAAAGCACTTCAATGCACAATATCCAACTTTCAGTGATGATCCACAGAATGTAAGGCTCGGTCTAGCTAGTGATGGTTTTAGTCCCTTCAAGATTGGCACTAGTTCGAGTCGCATCACATGTCGGTCACCTTAATCATTTAAAATCTGCCTCTTTGGTTGGCTATGAAGTAGGGTCATTCTCTTATGAGTCTACTTATAGACGGTCCAAAGTCACAGGGGAACGATATTGACATTTATTTGCAGCCATTGTTGGATGAGTTGAAATTATTGTAGGATGTGGGTGTGAGGACTTATGATTTTGAGAACCGATCGTTCTTTCTTATGCACGCAACAGTGATGTGGACTATTTTTGACTTCCCAGCATATGGTATGCTATCAGGTTGGAGTACAAAGGGGTAGAAAGTATGTCTGACATGTAATGCTAAACATGGTTCCATATATCTTCTTTGCAGTCTGAAGAACGTGTACCTACGACACTATCGGTTCCTACCCGAAGATCATCCTTGGAGAGCAGATAATATATCATTTGATGGCATTGAGGAACATGACAAAGCACCACAAGCACTATCAAAGGACGATATATTACGAAATGGGAGAAAAAAGAAGAGTATATTTTTTGTACCTTATTGGAGGACTTTGCTGATCCGTCACAATTTGGACGTCATGCATGTGGACAAAAATATGTGAGAGCATTTTGAACACTATTACAAAAATATGGTAAGTCGAAAAACAACATCAAGTCAAGATTGGATTTGCAAAATTTGAATATATGAAAACCTCTGCACCTTAAACCTTCAATGAAGGCTGCCAAGGTATTCATTTCGCATGCTTCGTACAATATGTCCAAGGAAGAAAAAATCAGGTTCCTCCACGTGTTAAAGGGTTTGAAATTGCAGGATGGATTTTCTTCGCACATCTCAAGCCAAATACAAGTACATGAAAAGAAAATTGTTGATCTCAAGAATCATGATTACCATGTTTTGATGAAGCAACTCCTCTCGGTGGCTTTGAGGAAGTCACTTTCGAAGCCCGTTGCAAAAGTCATCAACGAGTTGAGTGTTTTTTTTTCAGAGATTTATGTTCGAGAGTGGTTGATGTGAGTAAACTTCAGATTTTGGAGGATGCTATTTTAATGATTCTTTGCAAGTTGGAACGGATTTTCCCACCAGCATTCTTTGATGCTATGATCCATTTGACAGTTCATTTAGCAATAGAGGCCAAACTTGCAGGACCGGTTCAATATAGATGGGTGTACCCAATTGAGCGTCATTTACTGACATTGAAAAATTACGTTCGTAACAAAGCTTGTTCTGAAGGATCCATTGCAGAAGGGTACCTGATGGAGGAAGTTACCACAATTTGTATACATTATATTGATTGAATGGAGTCAATGCTAAACATCCCTATCTATTACGAGGGTCTTGTTGGGGCCGCACGTTCCTATTTGGTTATGTTCGAGGAGGTACAACAAATCCACCGGTTCATCTTGTTTAACAACCCGGACGTTGATCCGTACTTGATGTAAGTCTAAATATCTTTTACTTTTTTCATTTTGCAAAATATTTAAGTGTCCAATTTGGTCAATGTTGTTATCGAATTATTGTAGGCATCACAAATTTTGAGATAGTTGTATCCACAGTGGACCGATCACCGAGTACAACAAGAGCAACACAATGGATTTGTCAAATAGTTCAAAGACCATGTAATTGTTTTTTATTACACTTTTTTGTTAAAACACATCATATGTTAATCATAACGTATTATGACCAGATGTTTTCACTTGTTTAGGTAAAAAATATGATCAAACGTGGGCAGGTAGTCGAAAAATTACTCTCCCTTGCACAAGGTCCGAGATGCAATGGTCTTTCGTACCAAAGGTTCTACGTGAATAGATACAAGTTTGAGACAATCACTTGAAAAAACGAGGGTCACTCAAAATATTGGCATTACAACTGCAAGCGAAGGGATTTGTTTTTTATAGAGTTCTGCAGTCTGTAATTCAAGTCCACTTTGGAACATCCTTGCCTATTCACTTGTTCAAGTGTATCTGGAATGACATGGGGGGAAGCGGACGTGTCACTGACGATTATAAATTCACTTTGGTGAATACCACTAAACGAGGTTTTGAGGATGAACCTTTCATCTTTCCATCTCAAGCTCAACAGGTTTTTTACTCCATAGACTAAATCACACCTAATTGGAGTGTGGTTTGTTGGTGGAAACCGAGAGACACCTATGAAGTCCCATTGGATAATACTCGTCAAGGTGAATCAGAAGCTGAAACATTGCTACATGCCCAGGATGCAGGGGTGGGAGCCATAGGGGCTCTGGACCATGACGATGATGTTGTGTAGGAGCGTAGAGAACTCGATGCAAGATTGATAATTGATGTAGAAGAGTTGAATGCATGATAACGTAGGTTCTTAAATTTTTCGGAACACAATCTGCTAAACATTTAACAGATGTAATAGTAATGCAATAAACCAAAATTCATTTGTTTGTTTCAGCAGGATGATGCCATTCAGGAAATACTTTCGTGGTTCTTTTGATGGTACAGGTACATGTATCATTGCAGTTTGCTAATTGTACCATATTCATTTTCTTTTAAGTTATACATTAATGGTGTTTTGATATATTATAGGCCCTTTTCAAGTATCAGTCGTTGATGAGGACTTGGAGACACACGAGGAGGATCCCGAGACACAGGAGGTGGTCATGGAGACAGTTTCAGGAGGCGCCTGCAAAACGCAAGGGGCGAGGTCTTACTAGAGTGAGTTTGCTTATGCCGAGGGAGAATGAATTCTACGATATTGTGATTAATGATGGCAAGTTGGTAAAAGTGAGTTTGGTAAGATGTCACGGTACTTTGGTACCAATTGTCGTGTTCAAGATCATTTTAAGTTGTACTTGTTTTGGAAAGAACAACCGGGAGGTACCTATGACTAATAATTGACTGATATGAAGGTATGCTTGGGCTGAAGAAACTTTAGACAATTTAATTCTTTATTGTTGAGTTTCATGAAGCATGACTTCAATCTTTTTTGCAGAGGTCGTACCGTTTTCATGCCAGCAGTATCAATGACGATGATGAGTCCCTTCAAGAGGTGAAGGAAGCACTACAACTACACATGCAAAAACTCATCAGAGACAACAAAAACTACTATAAGAAAAAAATATTATGAGGGGAAGACCGATGAAGAATTGAAAATAACAATGGATCCAGATGATTGGAAATTACTATTGGATTATTGGAGAAGGGAAGATGTTTGTAGAATGTTGCCGGCAAACATATAAATCGTACCAAGAAGAAATCTCTCTTCACACTTGGGTCAAAGTCTCTAATACAACATTACAATGAGCAGGTAAGTTCTTCAATACTTATTTTATCCAAAATCCAGGTTGTATGTAGCTTTATAATTTGGTTGAATTTTTTCACAAACAGATGGAGGTTTAGCAAGACGCGTTTAGCATACTCACCTCCTTTGTACAAGCCCATATGAAGTCTGCCCGGATCTTAGACATGAACTCATGCTGCGAAAGTTAATAATGCAAAGAGAGATAAGATAATACTGGCTTCCGATGATTGTAAAGATTAATTATATATTAAGACCTACAGTGCTTGGGAAGTTAATTTCTAAGGACAAATATGCGAAGGTAAACACCGGTATATATTGTCTTTCTTTTGATAATTTGCCCAGTACATGAGGCGATAGTCTCAAGCCTGTGTAATGTAATGGAAAGAAGAGGATGTATATATATAGAAGTGAAATATATATATATCTAGAACAAAATTGTAAAAAAAGTGAAGATGCGAATTTATATATCTAGAGCAAAATTGTAAAAAAGTGGAGATGCAAATTAAGCATAGGAGATAATGACTAATTATGAGCGTGAGTGCATTTGGAATGAATGTAAAAGAGGAGGAATTAAAGTTGGACATACCAAAACCAAGTCGGTCTTCTAATTCTGAGCTAGCTCCAAAATAGATAAGATCGAAGGCTAAGAAGAGATCAGAACGTACAGCCCATATATATAGAAGAGTAATGATATAATCACTCGCAAAGTGGATGCGCTCGGCCACTTTCTGACGTGGATGGCTTATGTGGCCATCCACGTCAGAATCTGACGAAGCATCCACTCGAGTGGCTGTCCTCCCCTCAACATTCTCCCTCTTTCCTCCCACCCGCATAAAAAATCCTCTCTTATCTCTCTCCTGCCTTCCTCTCTCTTCTGCCTTCCTCTCTCCTGCCTTCCTCTCTCCTGCCTTCCTCTCTCCTGCCTTCCTCTCCCGAACCATTCTCTCATGCCCTCCTCTCTCCCGAACGAATTTCTCCTGCCGTCCCCTCTCCCGAACGAATCTCTCCTGCCCTCCTCTCTCCCGAACGATTCTCTCCTGCCCTCCTCTCTCCCGAACGATTCTCTCCTGCCCTCCTCTCTCCCGAACGATTCTCTCCTGCCCTCCTCTCTCCCGAACGATTCTCTCCTGCCCTCCTCTCTCCCGAACGATTCTCTCCTGCCCTCCTCTCTCCCGAACGATTCTCTCCTGCCTCCTCTCTCCCGAACGATTCTCTCCTGCCTCCTCTCTCCTGAACGATTCTCTCCCGCCCCCTCCCTCCGCCTCCCACCCGCCCCCTCCGTCTCCCTCCCTCCCCTCCCTCCTCTCCCTCCCCTCCCTCTCGGTCCTTCCCTCTCCCTCCTTCTGGCGGAGGAAATAGATGCACACAAGGTGTTCGGCAGATGTCCCCGTCCATGGCCGGCGAACCGATGCCCCATCCCTTTCGCTGATTTTACCCCCGCATTACTGGCACAGAGGGAATCGACCACAGTCGCAGTCCTCATGGAATTCTCTTGTGCAAAGTCCAAAAAAGAAAGCAGTACTAAATCAACGGCGACAACGATGACAGCTTCCGGGTTGAAATCTAATTTCGATGCCTCAGTTATCTTTCTAATGTAATTATGTAGAACAGGGCAGTCAAATAAAAGAAAATTTGAGAGTCATTAGATTAGTGAAAGAGATTGCTTGGAGGCTTGAAAAAGTTGAGATCTCAGATGCTTTGCTGAGTTTTTATTTCAGATAAATTTCACAGAAGCAAAACGAATAAAGAATCTCATAGAACAAAATTGTTCTAGACCACAATGAATACAACGAATAGAGAATCTAACTAAAGTAATTCTTGTATACACATAAACAAGCTGGCGGCAGAGGATCTCTCTCTCTCTCTCTCTTTACGCTAGCAGGCACTCGGGAGGAAGGCCTTGAGGAAAGCATGGGAAGTCAGAGCAGTAATTGTAGATCATATAGTTTTCTTGCACCCATTTCAGCTTGTTCTGGTTCGTCTCGTCCATCTCTTCCATCAACCAGGAGCTCTTTGGGTCACAAGAAGAAGAACCACCTGAAGATTTGACGCAAGCATTGGCATTGAAGTTTCTGTAGGAAGCGGTGAAGGGAGCGCTTCTCCAATCTGTCTTCACAGGCCAGCCCTGAGTCGTCGCCGAGACGAGGGAGGGAGAGCCCGGGCGGGAGAGATGCGCGGGAGAAACGGAAGCGCCGCCGGGAGGAAGAGTCGTCGCCAGGACGAGGGCAGGAGAGAATCGTTCGGGAGAGAGGAAGGCAGGAGAATCGTTTGGGAGAGAGGAGGGCAGGAGAGATTCGTTCGGGAGAGAGGAGGGCAGGAGAGAATGGTTCGGGAGAGAGGAAGGCAGGAGAGAGATAAGAGAAAGGATTTTTTACGCGGGCGGGAGGAAAGAGGGAGAATGTTGAGGGGGGACAGCCACTCGTAAGTGGATGCTTCGTCAGATTCTGACGTGGATGGCCACATAAGCCATCCACGTCAGAAAGTGGCCGAGCGCATCCACTTTGCGAGTGGCTATAGCATTACTCTATATAGAAGGAACCGCTTTCATATTGGTGACTTTGCAGGTGCCCTGCCTTCACATTCCATGTCGGTGTTATATTAGTTTTCTTTTCAACCAACATAGCTTGTTTTGTTTGTTTATTTCTGGGATGGACCAGGGAGCGAGACATCCATGCTCTCCTTGTTTACCAACAATATATACGATCCCACAGGACACAAATTGATGGCAACAATCATCATTTTGCTAATTCTGAGAAAGAGCGCGTCGCATGACTTGGTCTTACAACTTGAACTCTTTTATTTCAGCATCCTCTTCTGATGCCTAGACAAGAGGATTACTCTATTCCTAAAACACCAGTTAGTACTAGGGGTGTAAACGGTATCCGATTATCCGCTCTACTGTCCGTCCGATTACCGTTCTACCGTCTCTAAACAATAAATAATATTATCCGTTTACCATTCTACCGATTACCGTTCTACCGTTTAATAAATGGGACGAAAACGGAAATAGCTCTTTCGTATCCGTTCTACCGTTCTACCGTTTAAATAGGGTAGTATGGTAAATTTATCAATCTTTTTTATATTTAACATTTTATTTTTATTAATTGATTAATTTGCCAAGTATACTCTTCACACAATGAGATATCATATAAATATTTTTCCCTACTTATTATATTTGTATAATTATTTTAAAATTTATAATCTTTTGTCATAACAATTGAGTATAATGAGTAATTGAGTAATTGATTTAGAATCTTAATTTGGTATGAGCTATATATATGAGTTATTGAATACATAACAATTGTCAAAATAACGTATTTGCAATACGAGTTAAGTTTCTATTATGGTTTTTATTATGTACTAATAAATACTTTTTTGTAACAATTAGAATAGGCGAATATTTATTAAATCAACCAAATTTCTGAAATTTACTTACACAAATTATAATATTACTATAATTGAATGAAAATTATTAAACTTATTATTGACTATACAATTACCTCATTAAGCATTAGTTAATACCTATCTATGCCCTTAATTAAATCAAATAACATTTAATAAGCAATTTTGTCGGTTTAGAATCTTAATTTCGTATGAGCTATATCTTGTATGAGTTATTGAATATAATGACTCATTGCCCATTGGCTTAGAGATTATAGAGTTTAATACATAACAATTGTCAAAATAACATATTTGCAATATGAGTTAAGTTTCTATTATGGTATTTATTATGCAATAATTAATACTTTTTTATAACAATTAGAATAGGCGAATATTTATTAAATCAACCAAATTTCTTAAATTTACTTACACAAATTATTATATTACTATAATTAAATGAAAATTATTAAACTTATTATTAACTATGCAATTACCTCATTAAGCATTAGTTAATACCTATCTATGCCCTTAATTAAATCAAATAACATTTAATAAGCAATCTTATAGGTTTAGAATCTTAATTTCGTATGAGCTATATCTTGTATGAGTGATTGAATAAAATGACTCATTGCCCATTGGCTTAGAGATTATAGAGTTTAATACATAACAATTGTCAAAATAACATATTTGCAATATGAGTTAAGTTTCTATTATGGTATTTATTATGCAATAATTAATACATTTTTGTAACAATTAGAATAGGCGAATATTTATTAAATCAACCAAATTTCTTAAATTTACTTACACGAATTATTATATTACTATAATTAAATGAAAATTATTAAACTTATTATTGACTAGACAATTACCTCATTAAGCAATAGTTAATACCTGTCTATGTCCTTAATTAAATAAAATAAACATTTAATTAGCAAAGTCCTAACATATTCTAAAAACATGTGATATGTCTAGTATAAATATTCTATCCTTAATTAATAATTTCTAACATATTCTAAAAACATATCCCTAAAATCTACCGTGTTATAAACTTATTAAAGGCAAAGTCCTAAATCTATTAATCTAATATCTAATGACTTATGTGATATGTCTAGTGTTAATATGTAATAGTAACTACACTCGGTAACTCACTGTAACTAGTCGAGCCCTATAAAAGGCTAAATAGTAAATTCCCTAATCCACCGTCCCGTGCTATTGTGCAAACCCTAAATCGACGGAGAACGGGAGAGGCGAGTCAGGCGACAATCGAGCTACCCGCGTACGGCTCACGGCTCACCTCTTGGCAAACTTTGTCTAAAGCCGAGGTATTTTTCTTCTTCCCTCCGATTCCTCTTTTTTTCGTTTGATTTCTCTCTTTTTCGCCTGATTCCTATCTCTTTTCTGTCTGATTTCTCTCTTTTTCGTTTGATTCCTATCTCTTTTCCGTCTGATTCATCTCTCTTTTCCCTCTAATTTCTATCTTTTACCTCTGATTTTTGTAATTCCTGATTCAGTGATTCCATTCTTACCAGTCTCGTTTCGATTTCTCTGCTCTCAGAGTCTTCACACCGTTGTTACATCGACGCGCGTCCGCCTCCTTCCGTTTGTCCTCGCTATTGCAGAAGCGGTCGTCTCCCACATCGAAATCCTTTCCAGGTACTCTCTCTTCTCCTCCCTATTTGTCCCTCTCTCTTGCCCTTCAATTTTTCACTTTTCTTTTTATGGCTACAATTTTTGTTTCATTTTTCTCTTTTATCCTCACTATTTTTTCTGTTTTGCTAGTCATCCTCTTTGCTGTCGAATTTTTCCCTTCGAGTCTGTTTTACTATAGCTTCTATTCTGCTTTGCTGTCGATTATTTTCTCTGTTGTCTCGAATTTTTCCCTTCGAGTCTGTTTTACTATAGCTTCTATTCTGCTTTGCTGTCGATTATTTTCTCTGTTGTCTCGAATTTTTCCCTTCGAGTCTGTTTTATTATAGATTCTATTCTGCTTTGCTGTCGATTATTTTCTCTGTTGTCTGGTCGACTGCCCACTGGTACCAATAAATCCAAGAAATGGTACAGCCAAACGAATTAGGAAGTTTCCTAAAAGGAAATGACAGATGTGTAGTCTGTGTTTGCATGCATGTAAAGTTTATATTGATCTTTATAGGAAAATAATGTTCCTGTATATTAATTTTCTTTGTAGATACTCTTTTGATAGTTTGTCTACATGGTTAAGTTTTTAAGGTATTTTATTTATGTTGATTGACTATAAATTTTGAAAGTAATTCTTTTAATTGATTGGTAACTTTTATATCAGGTGGTGCTCTTATTTTTACTTGTTGTAATTGGATTTTGTGGATTAAGCAATAAGGTAAGGTTTCAAACGTATTTTTTTTATTAATTTTCTTTAAATTTTGAAATTTATATTATAGAAGTGCAATGAATGGTATTACCATGTGGTGAGGAGATTTTGGGATTATAATTTAATCCACCACATGGTTTTTTCTTTGTTTGTTTGGTTAAATTATTGAGTGGTTATTGAAGTGCAATGAATGGTATTACCATGTGGTGAGGAGATTTTGGGATTATAATTTAATCCACCGCATGGTTTTTTTTTGTTTGTTTAGTTAAATTATTGAGTGGTTATTGAAGTGCAATGAATGGTATTACCATGTGGTGAGGAGATTTTGGGATTATAATTTAATCCACCGCATGGTTTTTTTTTGTTTGTTTAGTTAAATTATTGAGTGGTTATTGAAGTGCAATGAATGGTATTGCCATGTGGTGAGGAGATTTTGGGATAATAATTTAATCCACCACATGGTTTTGTTTTGTTTGTTTGGTTGAATTATTGAGTGGAATGATAGTTTAACTAGCCATGTTTATGTGTTTAACTTTTTTTTTATTCCCACTTTGTATGACAGATATATTTTGAAGCATAAAATGTCTCAAATTTTGGATAAGGGAAAAAGTGTTGAGTCTGTTGCAAATACCAAAAAGAGAGACAATGTTATAGAAGATGAGGGTGAGAATGAAAACATTCAAGTTGTGACTAGGAAAAGAAAACTGACATCAAAGGTGTGGGAAGACTTTAATAGGGAGATCTTTGGTAGTAGCGTTTTTGCCACTTGCAAACATTGCAATTCAAAATTTTCTGCTGAGCCGAGAAAAGGCACAAGTCACTTGAATTATCACATCAAGACATGTGTCAAACTGAAATTAAACAAGAGGTCAACTGTTGATGTTAGTCAAATGCTTTTGAATACAAATTCCCATGTTAATGAAACCAGTAAAGGGGTGACAAATTATAAGTTTGATCAGAAAGTAATCCGCGAAAGTCTTGCAAGGATGATTATTCTTCATGAATATCCATTTTCTATTGTCCAACATGCGGGATTTAGGGAGTATTCAAATAATCTCAACCCTCAATTCAAGATGGTTAGCAGGGTTTCTATTAAAGACACATGTATGCAGTTGTATGAAACTGAGAAAGCAAAATTATATGAATCTTTGGAGTCAGTTTCATCAAAAATAAGCATCACTTGTGATTTGTGGACGTCAGGACAAACCAAGGGATATATGTCTCTGACTGCACATTACATTGATGCAGATTGGAAAATGCAAAAGAGACTTTTGAACTTTTCATATATTCCTTCTCCACACACTGGTTTGAATATTGCTGATAAAATTTATGATAAATTGCTTGAGTGGAACATTGATAGTAAATTGTCCTCTATTGTTTTGGATAATTGTACTACAAATGATGTGGTTGTTCGAGAGCTTCAAACAAAGTTAACAAGTAGGGGTCTACTTTTGTTGAATGGTGCTCTTTTCCATGTAAGATGTTGTGCACACATACTGAATTTGATTGTGCAAGATGGACTAGGTGAAATTACACATGTGATTGAAAGTGTGAGGAATTGTGTGAAGTATGTTAAGTCTTCAACTGGGAGAAAAGAGAAATTTGAAGAAGTGGTAAATCAAGTTCGACTTGCTCAACAACAAGTTATTTTGGATGTGCCAACTAGGTGGAATTCTACGTACCTTATGCTCTCAAGAGCTTTATTGTTGAAAAATGCATTCACACGTATGGCTACTAGAGATAAAAGTTTTCCTTTGACTATGATAGAGAAAGATTGGGAAAATGTGGAATTAGTTTGCAAGTGTTTGAAGATATTTTATGATACAACTCTTTCTTTCTCTTCTACTTCTCGCCCAACTATTAGTTATTTGTTTCCTCAAGTGACTAACATATGGGTGAATTTGAAGAGGTGGGCTAGAAGTGATAAGTTATTTATGGCTTCCATGGCTGAAAAGATGTTAAGTAAGTTTCAGAAGTATTGGGGCACTACAAGTAAGCTTTTGGCAATTGCTTCTGCAATTGATCATCGTTATAAGATGGAATTGATTTCATTTTGCTATCCTAACATTTATGGTGATCAGTCTGAGTTGTATATTAATGAGGTGAAAATGACCCTAGAAGATCTTCATAAAGACTATTGTTTGCAACATGAAGCTTCCAGTTTTGGAGTTGATATCTCTGTAGATGATTCTTCCGATTTAGAGCAATCAGATTATTCTGTACTTGGTAATTTCAAAGAGTACTTGTTTAGTAAGACCCCACCTCGTGTGAAATCAGATTTAGAGAGATATTTGGAAGAAGAATCGATTCATGTCTCTCTGCATGATTCTGTTGATATATTGGAATGGTGGAAGACGAACCATTTTAAGTACCCCATAGTTAGTTGTATGGCACGTGATATTTTGAGTATTCCAGTTACATCAGTGGCCTCAGAGTCTGCATTTAGTATTGGTGGTAGAGTCATTGACCAATATAGATCTTCATTAAAGCCAAAGACCATTGAGGCACTTTTTTGTACTCAATATTGGTTGAGATGTGAATCAAAAGGTAGTTTAATTATATTTTATTATTTCATTTGATAATTTTTTTGTGTGCAATTTTTTTTAGTTAATTTATGTTTAACATAATGTTTTTTGTCTATTTTGTTAAGGATCATTGGATGATGATGTGTTAACTGCATTATACACTTCAACACCATTTGATGATGATGGGTATGTAACTAACTGATTGGTTGTACTACTAATTTTTATTTTTTTATTTTGAGCAAATTCTTATTACTCATAGCACATTGTAGGGGAAATGGAGATGATTAGAATTGAAGTGCTCGAGTGGTACTGTTGTAGGTTTGGATTATATTTGGTTTTTTTAATAGTTAAAGTCTTGCTTTGATTAAATTTTATTAAACTACTATTTAAACAATTATTTTTTCTTTAGGAGAATGAAGGGTAAATATCTATTTTGATTATTTCCCTTTTTCAGGATTTGATTTAAATTAATTGAGTCTTTTTTCAGGTAGACAAGACTGATGCATGAAGGTGATCCTATATATAAATTTTAAAAGGTTTGAATTGTTGTATCTTTTCATGGAATGAGAATATTGTAAAATTTTTAGTGTGTTTTATTTTTTTTGAATTTAGTATTTCGAAAGCCTCTAATTGTTTGTTTTTGAAAGCCTCTAATTATTTATTTGGTATTTCTAATTTTCATCCGCTGGGGCAGATCATTGTATTGAAGAGATTTGTATTGTGATTTGAGAGGTAGAGAGACTTATTGTAAGTATTTTGTTTGGTTAAAGTGTTGGGATAGAAATATTTATGTAGATTCATTATGTATTTTTTTGTTAGTCTATCTTTAGTAGGTTTTGCTAGTAATTATTTGTTTTAAAGAACTTTCTAACTTTAGTCTGTTGATTTTTTTGAATAGAGATTTTGTTTTCAATTTTTTCGATTTAAATCAATTTTTAATTATATTTGTAATTTATTTTTAATATCTCTACGAATAAATGTATATTAATCTGACGAAATAATCAGGCGATACGGAATGAAAATAACGAAAATAGAACAAAAATGAACGGGCGTAAGAAATTAATCGGATGAAACGAAATTAATCGGACGAAAACGGTAGGAGCATTTTCGTCCGATTAATAATCGGACGAAAACGGCAAAAAATGTAGCAAAAATAATCGGACAAAAACGGAAACGGTATAGGATTTCATAATCGGATACGGTAAACGAAAATATCATTTTCGTTACCGTTTAGTTCTGTTTACACCCCTAGTTAGTACTGATGCCATAAGTCCAAATCAAAAGTATATTACTGCAAAAAATTGTAAAACACCAGTTATTTCCTTTATGATATCATTAAGTCCATACTCCTTAAAAAAATGTATATGAATTTAGGACTATTAATTTCTCTCTTATACATTGGAAGAAACAAAAAAGTGTTTGCTCTTCTTCTTTGAGGATTGCTTTAAAATGTAATGGAGATCAAAATATCTCATACATACTTATAAATGTAACTTTCTAGGAGAGACATACATTCACAACTTCAAGTCTATCCCACTCATTTTTTAAAATTTCTTTGATTTTATTATATATATATTTTTTCCATTTTAGCCAACCTGAACCCTTAATTCTACAGGCTGAGAACATACGTTGCCTCATCCAATTAAATATTTGTGCTTGGACAGAAGTAAACCTTCCGCTCAGAAAACACAGAAAATTGGTAAAGCTTCTACACAAAGCACAGAAAATTATTGAAGCTTCTGAATAGAAACCACAGAAAATTAGGAGACCTGCACGGGGAACAGAAGAGACTCCTACATCCAAAGAGCTCAATTGCCAAGAGTTCTTCAGCCTACTTTTTAATACAATGAAGAGTTGCAACATGAAAAAAAGAAGTCAACAGTACTCAATTTAGGAACCCATCTAGTTATTTCTCACTTTTTGAGGGATAACAGAGATAAATGTTCCTCAATGGACGAATCCACATGACAGGTAGTTCGGCAAGAGGAAGGAATGAGAATGAGGCCAAGACACCGTTGTTCCATCGGAGAAGGGGATGATCGCCGTGTGCTACGGTACTCCACTGCATCCTGGAGGATTATATTCCCTTGCTTGTCTATGCAATGGAAGGCACCAAGAAAGAAACGGCCATCATTTACACCCACTAGCATCCGGCGGAAAAGGAGTTTGCGAACCTGATTAACAAGAGGAGATGTATAGGTGGCTTGATTCTGTTGATGGTGTTGCTCAGAATCTTGGAAAGTTGAGTAGAAGTCCGAGGGTTGCTCCATGTGGGTCTTGAGTGAGATTAAACTTTAAACAAAGATTACTTAGAGAAAAAACAAGTGTAGACTAACTTCGTGCAGCTTTGTTACACAGAACACTTCCCAACTGCAAAGATGAATGAAACAACAAAGACATAAATATGAGAATGAAGATCAAATTAAATGAAAGAGCTTCAGAGAACTATTTGATTTATATCACAGTATTACTACAAATTTGCAAAGATTTCTGTCTCCAAATAGTCTATTTCAAGAAAACAGATCATTTCTCTAACAAACCAAGCCATCAGGACCTAAAAGAGATACATAACTAGGTAAAAAGGAGTCAAATTAATATCACATAATAAATCTTCTAGTAAGAAAAAGAACCTCCATATATCGATCTACTCACTTAAAATGGCATCGGAATGCGTATCAAAAAGTCACCATACACCACTGGATGCTGACTGCATGACCCAGGAGCTTGATCCTCAAAACCCCTGTCAGCATCTTTTCAAGGTGTGAAAACTTCCGTTTTATACAGGGTACAGGCACAGAGGGATTTATACACCACAACGTTTCAAAGATGGATCGCAATTAACAGGATAACTTTCATTTTAATAACATCTAAAATAACCTGTGCTTTCCTCAGATTCTGTGAAAAAGAAAACATAGCGAAAATTTTCTTGCTCATATGCAACTTTTTTCACAAAAAGAATTGGATGAATGGTAGGCTGAGTTTAATGAAAGGTCAACAGCTCTGCACAGAAGGTTCTAGTCTTTCATGGGTAAACTACTTCTAAACAGACCAAAATATATACATTGGTCGAGTATCCTATCATGGCATTCAGACCTGCTTAGCATGGATAATTAAATGGAATGAATATCTAAGGTTCACAAACAAGATGCATTGCATCCAACATGCTAGGCTTTGTTCTACCACGGTATTGTTCTGCAGTATTAGAAAAGTAACTTATTTATCTTGTTCATGGAAGTATGCAAGCGCACACAGCATGTACCATGGATAATCAACCTGAAAATACTAATAGCTTTATAGAGTATGGGTCAGAGGTCATTCTCGCATAAGAAAATGAAATTGAGTGTGACATTAATCCTTACCAAACAAAACTTTAAGTAAAGGATATCCAATATCTTAGAGCCTATAGGTATAGGTTGAAATAGGCTCTGTTAATGCCCCAATAAGCAAATGCATATCCAAGGAAAAAATAGTGAGGGGTTTCCAGATAATGCTTTCTACAAAAATTTGACTGCATACCACTAGAGCCTTCAAACTCCATTGAAATCCATCCATGCAGATGTTTGTTCAATTTCGATGAAAATAAGAGCAGAAAATGTGTGCATCGAGTAAATTGCTTGGCTTCGTTTCCTTTCAGCTGCACAACAATTCCAGTTAATGGACTACATACCACACCACTTGAAATTGGAATCATTTTTAAGATCACTGGTCACATGGGGAGTTTGTAACAGGAGGTCTTGGGTTCAAGTCTCCTTAGGGGCATGGGAATCAGATTAGAATGAAATACCAACTTTCAATAAAAAAAAATTATGTCGACTGGACACAATTTGGATGCAACTATCCTCAGATCCCAGCGTACTACAAAAGTGATACCTCCAGAACAAAAGTTTCTCCAGTAAAACTCTAATATCATTCTCTTCAAAAGTCAAGGACAGGTTTGGTTTTCAGTCAAGCCAGTGGCAGATGAATCAAGAGAGAATGATTGAAAGACCTAGATCATACTCTTCAAAAACAAATTTGACTATGCAAGTAACTTGGATGGTCTTGCAAAGGTTTACAACTTTACCTACAAAATGCAAAAACACAAGCATGTATCATTCACTTAATTTATATCAAACCATGGTTAATAGAACTGATTTATTTGGAGGTTCACACCAAAAGATTTGGTTTCACAACATGAATTGGAAAAATAAGATCACAGCTGGGGTCTGGCTTAAATCTGTTTTAAAGGGATATACAAGCAGGGAATCAACGTGACTTCTGATGTATCTTATTAAGAATTTTAACAGGAGAACATAATTAAAATAAAGGAGAATGAAATCCTCAAAAAAAATTATTCTTTAATAATTAATTCAGAACCTTCCTTCAACCAATTATAATCTACAGCACAGAAGAAAAATCTTTAAACTAATTAGTTAATAAAGTTTATTGAAGCAAAGAGAAAGAGAAATAGAGAAACAAGAGAAACCTGCAATTCAGCAATTGAACATAAACAGATACATGCACAGTACTCGATTGCTAGAGGTACAATTTGGTAGCACCGAAGTAGAGGGAAAAAAAAAAGAAAATGAATTTCTATTCTCTTATTCTATAAGAAAATATAAGAGAAAAATGGTTTACCTTGTTTGGATGCACATGGGAAATAAAAAAGAAAATTGAAGGAAAACTGTGACACTTCAAACAGTTTAAAATCAAGATTAAAAACATCATAAAACATCCTTTTCTGAAAGGAATTGCAAAAGATAAATTGAGACTTATAAATGAACTAAAGCATGAAAAATATCGATAATTATTTTTTTATATATGATCCAAACAACATATAAATTACATAATGCAACATTGTCTATGACCTCTCAGCGATGTAGGTTATGTCTTCAAACCTATTCCGTGTAAAACTCTGAAGACTTGAAAAAATTGGAAAAAGTTCAGTATATATAATTCCACGTCTTCTACTATATTTCATTTTTCATGATGAACGCGAATGTAAGACTTTGCAAACCACCAAATCTTGAAATAACTGAAAGTTAAAATTAAATTGAGCATCAGTTTAATCTAATCCTTGTCCAGCTAGCTGAAGACTGATCAGTCTTCATCTGCCCATTGGAAAGTGTAATATTGAGTTTGGGTGGTCATTAAGTAAGCCACAGAGCAAGTAAAAGTATTGTAAAAGATCACATTTTCTTGAAGCATACTACCAATCAAATGAACATCGCTTGCTTGCTTTAATCAAGCCATACCAAACAACAACAAAAAATCCTAGAAATAAACAATGGAATTTAAATCGCCCGGTTTGACACATCCAAACTTCAAACATAGAACTGTAAAAGCAGCAGTAGTTGTCTAAGTGATTGGAGAGGCGTTTTAACAGAATACCCAGGGCGGTGGCGGGGGTTCAACATTCTTTCACTCTAAAAAAATTTAGTAGTGCAAAAGAATTAGCACATCTCTTATCAGCAATACAATGAACATTTAAGCGCGCGCTAACTAAGAGGACCAAAAACAAAATGTAAAGCAATAAGCTCGACACCCACGAGGCAGATGCAACAGGACATCGTCATCATTAAATCTCGAACGCATTGAAAATTCGGTATCAGAAAACACCCACTTAGCAAAAGAGAAACACGAGGGGTCGACAGATAGGAGAAGCACGAAAGCGAGCAGAGGGAGGGAAAGGTTGTTTAACCTTCTCGGGTCCCGCAAGGCGCAGGGTTTCCAGAGTCCAAACTCTAAGAAAAACCACATTTTTCAATCAGATGAATAGCTGCGATGATGATAGTATCACTAATGAGTTTTTTCCAATGCAAAGATGGTATGTCAGAGACTCCCAGAAAAATTTAAAGCAAACCACGATGCTCAAGACCGGTGGACGACTGCTGGAAGACCGAGGGACCGAGAGAGCATACCTGTAATTGATGAATTCAAGCACGGCTGTCCCACGGCTCTGGCCTCTTGGAACTTGTAAGTATGAGGAATAATTGGGCACCGAACAATTTGTGAAATTTATGAGTTTGATGAATTATATCATCCAGTTATATCATCATGATGATGTCATATCGGTTCAAAGGCCAATTCTCGGCCGAATTTTTCGCAAACAAGTTGACCAGGAGTCTTACCATGTGTCAGGGTCGACATTTCAAGTATCTACTGAAACTAATAACACGCTTAACGGATCAAGAATTAAAAAATCTGATTCATTCGATGCCCTTCATCATTCATTCAATCGCTTTTACTGGTGCTAAGCATGTGCTGCAGCACTTGATGAGGAAGAGTGATGAATACACCACCGCCATGGCCTGTGGTCAACTTTTTACTCCTTTTCTTTTTCTCTAGATACCTGTGATTTCTCGGTGGGGTTTCTCTCCGAAGCCCATCAAGTAGAACTTCGTCGTTTGTACTCTGTATCGTATATCATTCCTTTATAATGTAGTTCACAGAAAATTTTTTAACTTTATCATTATTGATTGCTAATTGCTGATTAAAATGGCCGCTTGGACACGAGAGGATGGAGTGCAGCTGAATTGCGGACAATTGTTTTAACTTTTGATATTTTTATTGTGACCTTTGTATTTATGCGAAATTGCAGGAAGGGAAAAAACAAGCACCCGTGAGGACATTGAAGAATGGATGCTCACTGGTACTCAGGGAGAAATGGGAAGTTTGTCTGTTTTGCGGTGGGCTCCATTGAAACGACCGTTGCTTTCTACTATTAGATTCATGCGTGGAACCTATTCAAATTGCCCAGAAAGATGTTTTTTTGTCTTTGAAAAGAAAAAAGAAGGAATTATGGGTTTTTTCCATTCTTGGTTATGGGATATGATTTTTTGAGAAAACTATGACATTACTTGGTTCGTTTATGGGAATTGAAGGTGTATTGAGAAAAAGAAGGATATCTGTGATTAACGTTAACCTTGACGTTTCAAGACTCGGAAGTTAAAGAGAGTGGGTGGGGAAAGAGTGGCACAGTGGAAGGTCCAGTCGACAGAAAGAAAGAGAAAAAGAAAAAAAGTGCTTATTGCCCGTGATTCTGTATTCCACAATTCATTTCCCTTGATAAAGTATTTATAACGTTGGAAGAGAAGTGACAGTGATGCCTGGGAAAAGGCTGCATCCATATACCTTCCCACCGTTCCCCATATGAGTACATTTATAACGTCTCTTTATCTCTTCCATGGAACTGTTTTCTCAGGGGGTGGCTTTTTCTTTGTATAGCTGTTTTTTCTGCTCAGGGATGTAGAGCGGCACTACATGACACATTGAGCTACAGTGACACTACGGTAGCAAGGAAGAGAAACCAGGAAAGGGACCTTCCACTCCTTTCACAAACGTTCATGTTCTCACACACCTCCGAAGAAAGAAAAAACGATAGAATCTCGTCTCGTGCTGCTCTCCCTCTTTTGTGAACTAACGAAGAAGTAGGAGGGTGCTTTTCTCGCCAAAAGTCTCTCCTTTTTTTCTTGTTAACTCGTTCTGTTTAGCTGGCGAATTCTTAGCTAAGTGCCGAAAAGGCAGTCATTCTGCCACGAAGTTCTCTCTTCAACCATTTTTACAGATTTTCGAGATAACAATGTAAAGCTTGTCATCGTTGCAGACAGACCTTCCCGTGTGGTTTCTTGGGGTTCTTGGAGTAGTAGAAAGAGTAACTGGGTTTTACCAACTGGGCGATTTTAGAGGGAAAGGGTGTCTGTATTTGCTCCTACTGCTTCCAGCCGAAGCCGTCTTTCGTTTTCTTCTCTATATCCACGGAGGACTCCGCAAAACAAGGTGATTCAATCTATTCGTGGAGTGTTGAAGGCTTGAAGCTGTGGCTGGTTCTCTTCTCTGCTCTGTTCATATCAACAAGAAAGAGTGACTAAATCATTCAGGTTAAAGCTCTTGCAGATTCGAGACTCAGCTATCTTCATATAGCAGTGAAGGTTCTCTATTTCGTAGGTGTATTTACAGCCAGAAGGATGCTGTTCATTTTAATGGCGGAGTTACTGCTGATGTTTTGAATTAGTAGTACACTCTATTTTGTTGGGTCCTGCTTCGAGTGTCTTAAATGGAGAGCATCTATCTTTTACATTTATTGGTACTGCTACTGCGTCTTGGAGGCCAGGTCTTGTGCCAGGATGATACCGATGCTGCGGTTTATATTGTTACTCTGAAGCAAGCTCCGGTAGCTCATTACTACAATAATATGGAACTACAGACTACTCGTTATAATTATAGAGCTTCAGGAAAACTGAACCACCTGCATAAACCATGGTACTTCTCTTACCGTCCCCAGCATTTGAAATTTAAAATTTTCATTACATCTACATATCTTTTTGTTCTCCTGGAAACTGGCCTTTTCTTAATCAGTTCTCTTTAATTTTCATTGTTGTTCTGTATTTGGTTGATCTCTCATTTGTTTTTGATATTCAGGAATGTCTCAAGATCTGACAGGAGTTATGGTTCTTATCTAATTCGAGTACATAATTCATTACTGAGGCGAGTCTTTAGGGGGGAGAGCTATCTGAAACTGTATAGTTACCATTACTTAATCAATGGATTTGCTCTTTTTGTTACCACTCAACAGGTAACTTTGATTATTTTTGGATTCTGTCTGAATTGACTTGTTATTGTTCCATTTTGTTTGCTTGAGGCATATATTTTATTATTTGGTTGTATAAAGTGATTTTGCCAAGACTAGAAGCTTGGAGCTAATACTTTGGATGATTAAATTTTTTTATCTCAATTTGTAAAGGCAGAGAAGCTTTCAAGGCGACGAGAAGTGGCCAATGTAGTTTTAGATTTCTCTGTCAGAACTGCAACCACCCATACCCCAGAATTCTTGGGGCTGCCTCAAGGGGCCTGGGTGCAAGAAGGTGGGCCAAATTTTGCAGGAGAGGGAGTCGTATTAGGGTTTATAGATACTGGCATTGATCCTACACACCCTAGCTTTTCTGATGACATTTCTGAGAATAGCTACCCAGTTCCAGCCCACTTTTCTGGAGTATGTGAAGTTACAAGAGATTTTCCATCTGGATCCTGCAATAGGAAGCTTATTGGAGCCCGCCATTTTGCTGCCTCTGCAATAACCAGGGGAATCTTTAATGCTACGCAGGACTATGCCTCACCTTTTGATGGTGACGGCCATGGAACGTGAGTATTCCTTCTTTCTCTGTCCTCTATATCATCCAAGAAAAGGAAGATGCTGAGTTTTGTTTCCTCTCTTTTCCATTCTATTTAAACGAAGCCATTCTCTTGTTCATGTTCCAATTGATTGGCCTAAAAAGTTGGAGCCTCTTGTAAAAACTAAATGATGCCTTCATGAACAAGCTAATCCAATTCTTGATAATGATGAACTATTATAATTTCATTTCAGACCTTAAAATTGAATTTTTTTCGGTTGCGATTAATGTAGAGAAGTAATATGCAATGCAAACGTTTTTCTTAAAGCAGTTACTTTTTTCTCATTTTATACAAGTTTTGATTGATACAGGCATACGGCTTCCATTGCTGCTGGGAACCATGGGATTCCTGTTATAGTGGCAGGGCATCGCTTCGGAAATGCAAGTGGCATGGCACCTCGTGCACAGTAATCAACTAAATTTTTGTGGTTTATTGCAAAATTAGATTTTCATATGCGCATATGTGTTAGAATTTTTGATACATTTTTTTCATATGTGATCCAGCATTGCAGTTTATAAGGCCCTATACAAGAGCTTTGGAGGATTTGCTGCTGATGTCGTTGCTGCAATTGACCAGGTAGATGATTAAAATTATTTACAATCTGTATAACGCTTTTGTAGCCTCTCAATCAAGCTTCATTCCAAAGTCTTTGTTGGTGCATCTTATCTTCATTTCAGTACAATAGGAGGACAAGCAGCATTGGACCTTGTGACGAAAAATAGGAACCTTCCATAATGAAAACCCTTTGTTGCACACAATCTGCAGCCAAACGAAAGTCATGTTTTCCTTCCACAGCAATGCCCAACCAAAATTTTTCTAAAGCATTCTTTCACCTCTAATCTACTATTTTTCCCATGGAATTTTATCCTTATGCTCCTCTCATCCTCCTTGGTTATAATTTCAGGCAGCTCAAGATGGAGTTGACATAGTGAGTTTATCTATCACTCCTAACCGCAGGCCGCCAGGATTAGCAACATTCTTTAATCCCATAGACATGGCTTTGCTTTCTGCAGTAAAAGCTGGTATTTTTGCTGTTCAAGCAGCAGGAAATACTGGACCTGCACCCAAGAGCATTTCTTCCTTCAGCCCTTGGATTTTCACAGTTGGCGCAGCTGCTCATGACAGAGTTTATCAGAATACCCTTGTGCTTGGTAACAACATTACCATCTCAGGGGTTGGACTTGCTTGTAAGTTTGCAACTATGCATCTCCAAGATTCTTGTTGTTTGATTTTTTGTTTGCTTGTGGTTCCTATATTTTTCCTGTCTGTTTTTGTTTCTTTATTCTTCCCTCACTCGGTTTAAGCCCTGATTGATTCAAGAACATGGAGGAGAATAGGAAATTCTCAAGTCTTCAGTTTCCGAAGATCCTTTTATGCACTTAAAACTTGTTGTCAGCACTTCTCTTTTATTTTTCCTTGAAGCAACAAGACATATAAGTGTAATGAGGACTAATTTTCCATTAGTAAAAAGAATATTAAAAGCAGGCCAATTCAGGCACTTACTTGATTGGTTATCTTTTTAAATAAACTTGCTACACTTATTGGGTTTCTTTTGGAGCTTATAATACATATCTACTACCTTGTCAGTGTAATGTCATTCTTTAAAACCAACTAAAACCATTAAGACCAACATGTTTGGGATGATGATAGATCCTACTAGTGTCAGGTTGAATAGATGCACATGATTCTGAGGTGGCAGAAGCATTTGGGGATTTAGTTGAACAACTATATGTCTGTTTCTTTTAATATTATACGGAAAATATGTCTGTTTCTTCTAATATTATACTGAAACATATAGGCTTTTGAAAAAAAAAATGATTGAGACGTACCAGCATTTACCCTTTAGGAATGACTAATTTTGAAGTATCTAGTGTTTGCTTTCATTATTCCTGGCAATAAGGCCTACTTTGGAATATAAATGGAAGGTGTACCTGAAATTGTTCACTTTTCTTATATTCTCAGCAGGAACCGATGAAGATAAGATGTACACTTTGGTGTCTGCTACTCATGCATTAATCAATAATACGAATGATGTCAATGATATGTATCTGGGAGAGTGTCAGGACTCAAGTCGTATAAATGAAGATTTAGTAAAAGGGAACTTACTGATATGTAGCTATTCGATCCGCTTTGTGCTTGGCCTGTCTAGTATCAAACAAGCGCTGGAAACAGCCAGAAATGTCAGTGCAGTTGGTGTTATTTTCTACATGGACCCATTTGTTATTGGCTTTCAGCTTAATCCAACTCCAATGAAGTTACCTGGCTTAATAATTCCATCTGCAGATGATTCAAAGGTATAAGTTGTCTATGGTAGATTTGTTAATGGTTTCCAACGCACTGCATGATATTGCATACTTAACTAACATCCAGATTTGACGTTTACTACTAAAAAATGATAACATAAGTTTCAAGTGGCTACATTTTGCAACCATACATACCCAGATTTGATGTTCACTATTAAAAAATAATAACATAAGTTTCAAGTGGCTACATTTTGCAACTACACATATATTCAGATGGTTTTCTTCTGATTTGCCCTCTCACTAACCCTTCATTTTGACAGGTTTTCCTCAAGTACTACAATAGTTCCTTGGAGAGAAATGAAACTTCTAACCAAATCTCTAAGTTTAAAGGTGTTGCAAGGGTATTGGGTGGACTAAAACCCAATTATAGCAGTTCTGCCCCAAAAGTGATGTATTATTCTGCAAGAGGCCCAGATCCAGAAGATAGCTTTCTTGATGACGCTGATATACTGAAACCAAATCTGATCGCCCCCGGTAATCTCATCTGGGCTGCTTGGAGCTCTCTGGGTATGGATTCTGTTGAATTTGAAGGTAAGAGATCAAATGGACCCAGAAGATAGCCTTGATCTTCCCCATAGAATGTTTTAGTTCTTTTACTTTGTTTTAAACTTTATTTCGATTCATAATTTGTCAACCAGGAGAGAATTTTGCCATGATTTCTGGGACTAGTATGGCAGCACCTCATGTTACTGGGCTTGCTGCACTGATTAAGCAAAAATTCCCCAGTTTTAGTCCTTCAGCAATTGCTTCAGCTCTTTCAACAACTGCTGCTGTTTACGACAAACAAGGAGGTCCCATCATGGCCCAACGGTCATATAGCAACCCAGACACGAACCAGTCACCTGCAACTCCTTTTGACATGGGAAGTGGATTTGTGAATGCCACAGCTGCGTTAGACCCTGGTCTTGTACTTGACTCAAGTAAGCCCTTTGCCCGCATTTATTCTTCCCACTGATATAATATGCTTTACTGTTGAAAAGAAAAAAGTGTAATCATCTTAAGACAAGAAAAAATTCAGGTAAAATTTCCATTTTTGACGATCATGATTCGTCCTTCCTTGTAAAATGTGACATAAAGGACCTGTTGGTATGATATTTTGTCTCACATGCACCGAGGACAATGTATAGGGGATTGTTTTCTCAGATCTCTTGATAGTTGATACATGAGCAGCAGAGAATAATTAACTATGTACAGGTTATTGCCCTTGCGATATTCTTCCAAAAGGACAGACAATGAAAGTGTTCAAAACAATGTCAATTAATCCTCCTAAAGAAAGTAATGAACAAATGCAGGTGTTCCTGAAGAACTGCAAATGAATTAGTTTAGAGAATTGCTTCTTGACTTAATTTGGTCATAGTTTCTACTCATTGAGGATAAAAAGTAATGCATAAATTATATTGATTTTGTCTAACTCTTAACATGTTAATAGGAGAAATTATGACAAGATTATTGATAAAAGAGAAAAATATTGAAATAGTAATTCAATGATGCATGTAATTTCAATTTGTAAATTTTAACATGGAAAGTTTCTTTGTTGCCTGAGTCGTTGTTGTATCTTCATGTTTTACAGGTTTTGACGAATACATTTCATTTCTCTGTGGTATAAATGGATCCTTCAATGTTGTTCTGAATTACACTGGTCAGCCATGCGAAAGTTCTATCATGAATGGGATGGATTTGAACTTGCCCTCCATAACAATAGCCAAGCTAAACCAGTCAAAAACAGTCCAAAGAACTTTAACCAACATTGCAGACAATGAGACTTACTCTGTTAGTTCGAGTGCTCCTTATGGAGCTTCGGTTTCTGTATCCCCAATGAAGTTTTTCATATCTAACGGTCAAAAACAGGTATTAACTGTTGTCTTCAATGCAACCGTGAACAGCACCTCTGCCAGTTTTGGAAGAATTGGGCTTTACGGGAACAGGGGGCATATTGCCACGATACCTTTATCCATTATCACGAAGATTGTGTCTGACTCTTCTTACTGCTGAAAGGAATCCTCTTGGGGTGTGTCTATGTTTTGTATGTTTATTGACCCATTTGTTTTGCTTCTTTCTTTTCTGTAAATGAAAGCGTCAGGTTGATATGTAAAACAGTGGTCCATTTAATAATATATGATGATGATCTTTTTTCTGCAGTGATGAATGTTCCTACTTTGCGAGGCCAACTTTTAGCTAGAGAATACTTTTTTAGTCGTGCTGACCATTCCAAAAAAAAAAGCTATAAAAGATCACTGTTGCATATAATTATGGAAAACTCAGGCTTTTATGAAGCCTTTCCAAATGCCAATGCCTTCTCCTTTGTTCTACATATCTGGCAATTTTTTTATTTACATGATTATCAACACGACCCTTTTGAATGATTCATCGCTTTTACATGTCTAATTCAATCCACGACACGCTCACTGCGGGCGACCGTGATGCTGTTTTGGTTCAGTAGAATCCCATAATTTTGTTCAAGAGAAGATGAAAAATTGCTCCGCTTCAATTATAGCAGTGCATATAAAGGCGGCGTGAGCACTCATTATATATGCAGCAAAAAGGTGATAAGAAAAAAAATGAGTATCCCGAAGATTTTGTATATCAAATTGGATATAAGGTCTGCAACAATTGGGATTACAGGTCGCACCACCAAGGGATGAAAACAAATGGTTATCAAAGGCGTGCGCAGGCACTAGGCAAACTGCCATTATGAAACTAGAAATACTATGTACAGAATAACACATGAAACATACTTTTTAAGCTCTCCTCATTTGCTGCGCATGCATCGTTCTCCTCTGGAATTCTTTGTCATCAGCTGACGAAGCTTTTTCCTTCTGATGTGAGATGGCAACCGATCATGGGTAGGATTTTCATCTTACCTAGTCAGGTGGTAGTATGTGAAAATCCAGTTCAAAATGCCGCCAGAGAAAAAATTACCAGCAGTTCCAGGAGCCTTGCAAACAGCTTTTCCCTGGCCTCCGTGGAACTTGAGAATGGCAATATGTTTTTCCATGAACTTGAGTGGCATAGAACTTATAAAACAGAAGCCTCCAGAATCAGAAACATTTAGAGGGAGAAACAACACCTGAAATCTGGCAAATATTCTCTTCAAACTGCAAGGGAAAAAGAACATGAAACATTTAAAACGAGGTGATTCACAACTATTGATCAAAGTTAATTGAATAATCAATCAAGAAAAAACAAACCATACCATCCAGAAGAGCTTCGTCAGTCACTCAGCTGATCAGTCTGGTGCATAAAGGACAAGGTGTCTCCTGATCACGTTGAGAGAGAAGAAGAGGTCTTATCTGAACACTAATCCCATCTCATTTATCAAGGCAGAGACTAGTTTCTTTTGCTTTCTCACACAAGGGTGACCTCCAAAATACCAAGAATCGACAAAAGCCTCGCAGATGTGGGAAAGAGAGAAGAACCACATGTTATTGCTTGATTCACATATATACTAAATCTTCCTTCTATGTTTACAAGATAAAGCACAATAAGGTAAATGAATACAGATATGTATAGTTGAAGTCCTGTCCAAGACTAACTGGACAAAGATACAAGTGGCTTTCTGTTAATTGCTTGTAACATCTAAGAGATAGAAAGCTCACAAAGAGACAACGCAAGAACAAATTCAAATCCTGAAAATATACAGTAAGAAAGAAAACATGCCAAAAATGTTCATGGTCCAGGTGAGGTTCATGTTCATGGTCCGGGTGAGGTTCATGTTCATGGTCCAGGTGAGGTTCGTGTTCCTGTCATGGAGAACTCCTACAAAAAAAGGGGTTAAAAAACTCGATTAACTTTTTTTTGATAATCATGGAAAATAATATTGGAAGAAACAGTGAAAACAAATTATTTGGAGATTATATTTGTACCTCATTTACATTAAAGAGTCTTGTATTTGTGAGATTAGTCATCTGGTTGAGCGTAGACGGTTTAGTTTTGTGGAACAAAGAGCACCAAAACCAAGATCAAAGAAAAATACCAATGGAACCATCATACCTGAAAAAAACTACTGGGACCAAAATTAGGGAGACCAGGCGTGCCATTCGTATCAAAATGATCACCCAAGGAAAGACACCTGTTATATTCATTTCAGTTTTTAGAAAACCTAGATCAACGCAAAGATAGAATCATATGCTTGTATACCAATTTAAAAAAACAGTTTACTCACAAAATCCCATCCGAGAATCCCGACTGGTCTGCACCAAGCATGCTGTGCCCACGTAAATCACTTGGACCAGGGTCTAGGGAAAAATAAATAGGTGAGCACAAATAAGGTTATGGATCAATTTCTCTATCGAACAGCTTGGAAACCGTAAATACCTAACATCATGCCACCACCAGAACCGAAACTTCCCCTGAAAGACCAAAAAAAATAAGTCTTCATTCAAAGAGACAACTCGAGAACAGAATTCAAACAAGTCAAAATCACTTATGTACCCAATAGGCCTCAATCTTGGACACATAGACTTGCCATGACCATGCTCCTTACAGAGACTACATTTAACACTCTTTGCAGTTTTCTCTAGACCAAGTTTTGAACTAGAGTTTCGTGGTCGTCCTCTTGCCTTTGATTGTTGAGGATCACAAAAAGATATACTGTTTGGTGTATTATCCACTTCACTCTGCATAAAATCGTCTCCCTGACTACTGCCACTTGCTTGACTCTGAACCTGAGAGACCCTTGCAATCTTTTTCCTGGAAGCAACAATTTTATCCCAAGCTTCTCTGAGGGCTCGAACTGCCACATCATAGTCCTGGACAGATGAGGCCCCTGCCTCAGCGCATCTAATTGCTTGTTTGCACAAGTCACTGTAACGCAATGATAGAGATTTACGACAGTTTGTTTGCATTGCAACACCTCGTCTATCCAAGCCAACTCCACTTTTAGCATTTCTTGTCCATCGTTCCAAGATGTAATATGGTGGCACTGATATTATATCTGATGCTGTCAATATAATTAATGCATGCCTACAGAGAATGCCTGAAAATTCAAACATCAGGCAGCTGCAGCTAACTCTCTTTTCAGGCACATTGAAAGTAACTGTACATGATTTTCTTTGCTCCTCATAGCTTGAGACACTGTATGTGTGAATTGTCCCCTCCTCTTTAATTTTATTTGCCACATACCCTAGGCTCTCATACATTTCCTCCTGGAATTGTAGAAAAACAGTTCTTGTATAAATGTCTGCCATTTGCTTTTCAATTGGTAATCTTGATTTTAATATTGGTTTCACACGTGCTGTTTGAACATCCTCTTCAACTTCTTTCTCAAGACGACTGGTCAAAGCTCTTTCATAATGCATAATAAAGTCTTGCAAGGTGGAGCTAGCATTCAAGAAACCACTGAAAAATGAATTTATATTTTCACTTCTTTGACTAGTAGGCAATTGAGCAAAAAATGTATCTCGCAGATATACCGGAACCCACCTTTGACGAGAATTATATAATGATTGAAGCCATTCATTTTCCTTGAGTTTGTATTTACTAATGTTGGATTTCCAAGCAGACTCAAACTCATAAATCGTCTCACTGAGGCTTATACATTTCTGGAAGTCCTCCTGAAACTGTGGATATGTACTATTTACATGTGCCAACTGCTTTGGGACTTCATTTAAAATTTCCCATGTGCAAAAACAATGATGAGTTTTTGGAAAAACCTGAGCTATTGCAGCTTCAATGACTTCATCTTGATTTGTAACCATAGTGACTGGATGGCGACCAGACATAGCTTCTAGCCATGTCCTAAATAACCACACAAAAGATGATTCAGTTTCTTTGAAGAGCAACACACAACCAAATAATATAGGCTGTTGGTGATGGTTCAGTCCTGTGAATGAGGCAAAAGGGATTTCATATTTTTCTGCCTTGAACCTTGTGTCGAAACAGACCACATCACCAAAGTAGTTGTAAGCTAACCTTGATCTAGCATCAGCCCAAAACACACTACATAAAGATTCATCTTCATCCCGTTGTGTAGCATAGAAGAAAGTAGGATTTTCAGACTGCATTTGCTTCATGTAGTCGAGGATACCCTGGGTACTCCTTTCAGGGCTTCTTTTCCTCTTCCGAAGAGTCTCACTATGGTTGCCGATGCCTTCTTCAGCTGTGTCTGAATTGTTAAGTTGCTGTTCATTTCCACTAGACACCATAACTGCCTCATTTTTCCCCATTTTTTCTTCCTCAGAACCTTCCAAGATTTTTTTTGAAGTATCAAGTGCATTACTATGGGATTTAATGCAACACAATTTACTTGGATCTAAAAGAGCATGGTTATGCTCTTTTACAAACTTTGCAACAATCCACATTCCGTTACTTTGTTTTTTTACCATAATCATTGCTTCACAGCCTAATCTTGTGATGGCTCGTGGTCGGTATATTCTATCTTTCTTGTTTTCATGCTGCTTAGCACGAAAGCCTTCTTTGCAACAAACAAATTTTCTGGCAATAACTTCCCCATCTTTCCTAGAACGACGGTTTTTACTTATACGACTCCTAAAACCATTTCTCCTGGCATATGTACTGTAAAATACCCTAGCTGCCTCCTCAGATTCAAGCTCCATGCCCTCATATGGATCCATATCTCCTAGTACTTCTAGATCTCTAAGTTCATCAGGAGCTTCCATCATATCATTGCCTTCATCTGTACAAGATTTAGCACATAACTTTTTTGTCTCAGATGCAACCTTGTGAGAACGAAGGGCCTGAGCTTCATTTGGGCTAAGTAAACCATGGTTGTGTTCCTTAACAAATTTTGTTACAGCCCATTTTCCAGCTGCAGTCTTTTTTACAGTAACCATGGCTCCACAACCCTCCCTAGTCACCGCTCGTTGCCTCCTGCTTCGACCTCCCGTATTTCCCAGTCTATTAGCACGATAACCTTCTTTAGAACAGACAAAATTCCTAGCTATATTTTCGCCATCTTTCCTTGAACGGCGATTTCTGCTCACACGGCTACCAAAGCCAGACTGCATAGCATATTCATTATAGAAAACCCTTGCAGCTTCTTCAGATTCGAATTCCATCCCTTCATAGGGCTCTATAACTGTTCCCCCTGAAATTCCAACCGCATCACCGTTCCTCATGGCAAAGTGAGGTTCAACATCTTGTTCTATGCAATATTGATTTTGATCATTATCGCCTAGAGGCCCCTCAGTGTCTCCTCCCCCATCATGATGTCTACCGGTCATATGCCCAACATCTAAGGGTAAATGACATCTTGTGGGATCATCTTGAGATGAAATATGACATTTGGTCAAAGCATCATCCGCATGTGGAATGCTGTCCATTATAGTTCTTCACACGAAACCTGGTCAAGAAGCCATTACACAGAACAGACAGCTGACATTAATGGTTACAATATGTAAATGTGAAGAGAGAGAGAGAGAGAGACTGTCAGAACCTTATACTGGACCTGCAAAATCCACAGACTACCAATTGAGCACGAGCTACATTCCTGAAAGTAGTTGATGCACAAGAAAACACCATGAGGAAGATACCCTTCGGCCAAACGAATTGGATAAAACAGTTACACAACAAATTTGAAGCAATCGGCTATTCATAAGAAATGAAACCAGAGTTGGAGAGACTTGATGTGGATTAGACTACAGCATCTGATTGAAAAGAGATTGTTCAGCATATAACTTATCAATCTTGAACTGTCTTTAACAAAACATTGATTTCCTTTAAAAGATGATAGCAAATAAATTGATTTCTTACGACTGTCTGAGCACAGTAAAACTTTCTAAACTATTCAACCTTTACACGTGTCCATTTTCAATCATTTGTGGAAAGGATCAGCCTCATTTTCATTAATTCAGCTAAATGAGTGACTGATGAAGGGTATTGCAACATCCACCACAGTCATGTACACAGCTTAAAATTTAAAATTTAAACATGAGTTATACCAATACCGCAATAGCACTAATATAGCAAAGAAGCACCGGAAAAAAAAAGGAAGAAGAAAAAACAAACACGCGATTAAAGTTTTTAGTAACAGCTCCCAATCAGAGTAGAGAACTCGCATTACAACCATAACTTCATCCGTTAAACAGTGGCGCATGGCAGAATTCCAAACCCAGAGACCCACGCGAAGAAACAACTAATCCTATGAAGCTGAACTGGATCGAAACCGCGTACTGCAACTAAATTCAACAACCAATACGTCCAGTTTCAATGCCCGGGACAATTGAATTCATTGACAAAGATTCTTCTCACGAAGAGTTTCTGATCGAAAATTGAGAGCATCGAGCTCATAAGAAGGAGAAAGAGACCCACCGCAAATCGGAATATCTCGAGCTCGAATCCATTGTCTCATCGTCCTTCTCTCTGTTCTTTCTTCCCGGTTCGATTCGTAAAGATACCGAGACAGTTGGAGAAACGAATTGAGGAGGGAAAATTTTGTTAGGGTTTGGTAGTCCGAGGGACTACCTTCCGTCTTCCCGATTCGATGCCCCCAGACGAAGATGGCACGTGACTTATAAAACGGATTCCGTTTCCTGAGTTAAGAAAACAAAATACGAGGGAAATTCCCGTATCGGGAAGTTTCTAAGTTATCGTGGAAACGTTCCGATATGGAGCCATAATGCCGATACAGTACTCTAACGTTTTCCCCGACTGCTGTGTTGTGCTGCTGCATCTTTTAGTGATGGTTGGTGAAACTGAAACCAGCTAGTAATGTAAAACTCAACTGAATCAAAGTTGTGATTCCCCAAGCATCTGGAAACTGTTCCCTGTTTCTGCAAAATAGACAGTGATATCTCACATAGGCCAACAACCATCTATTATTAAGTTTCGTTACTTTATTTTTATTTTTAAGTTCGAATTTCCATGCTAAAAATGCATTAGAAAATAAAAAAATATTTTAACAAATTTCGTATACTTGTTGACCATGTGTGAAAAAGTAGGGGAGCTATTCAATTTGTTATTGAATGTTCACTCATTACATCTAATTTGAAATACTTTTTCATTACTGTTCACTAAAAATATTACAAATAGTAACATTTTATAAAAAAAATAATATTTGCATAAATGAATTGGAAAAAAATAAACACAGAGCAAAATAAACCGCTTTTAAGTTATTTAATTCAAGCTGCTTATTGAAAAAAGCATTGGGTCTTAGGGTGCATGCCAGTGTTATGATTGTATAAATATATATCGAAAGAGATATTGAGTTTTTATTGTTTAAACAATGTTTAACAATAACAAGGTGTGCCTAATAGAAGAGAGATTTACATCTAAGGAACCTTGAAAGATTTATAGATAATCAACTGGATCAAGGTTTCTTCTCAGTATTCCATAGTGAAAATTTCCTAAAAGTAATGAGTTATGTTGTTTGGTTGGTGTATTCAGTAGTATTTTTGAAAATACAATGTGGATAATCATCTTAAGGCATATATTTCTCATATTAACAATATTTCGACCTTGTTACAAAGACTCTTATCATGGTGAAACTAAGTGGCGGTAATGTAGGTGGTTATGTTGTTTATTTCTTCAAATAATTGTATAAATAAGAACATCTCGTTTTTAAATCAATAGTATTATTGAATTTGTAATTTTCCATATTTTTATAATTTTTTAAATTATTTATACTTAGTATATGTGTATCTTTACATATCCATGTGAATCCACGATAGGTGTGAATTGTGCTCCATTCAGCTTTCGATGCCTACCAAACTCGCCATGTGGCAGATTTATCCCACATGCCCTCCCTTCCCTCTCTTAAAAGTGTTCGCTCTTTCTTCCTAATGGGCTTGTATCTCTCTATATTCATCTCTCTCACCGCCAACCATCTAATTCTCCATCTTCAAAGCTAGCAAGAAGAAACGAGAAGAAGAGAAAGAAATGATGGAACATCAGGCCCCATTTCTCCAATTCCGGTGTTTTTCTCTGCAAAGTTCTCTCTCTCTCTCTCTCTCTCTCTCTCTCTCTCTCTTTTTTTTCTTCATTTTCCTCTCTTTTCTGCTCTTTGTTAATCTCTTCAATTCTTGCTTTATCTCTTTGGTAATAGGATTGGATCTTTTTTTTTTTATTTCCAGTTCGAATTAACTATTAATAGAAGTTGCAACCTGACTTTTTAGTTTATTTCCAATTATTATCCGATTACCGTCATAAATAATTCGGAATAATTGAAAATGGAATAACCCTAAACTAATCGGAAAAAGGAAACGAAATAGATTCCGATAATTGAGAACGGTAATCGGAATAACATATTCCGTTTCAATTATGTTTCCATTTACACCCATACTTAGTACACATGTATTTCTTAGTCGGTGGATAAAGTTTTCATCCCATGCTAAAATGAGGCAAATTGAAGATTATGTTTTTAATTTTTTTATTTCCTATAAAAAAATTCATTCATTCATTCTCTATGACAGGTTTTTATTTTTTATCAAACACAAAATAATTTATATTATTAATTCGTAGAGTAAATGGGAGCATCTAGAGTCTAATAATATGTACAATCATCCTAAAAAGTAAGGTTTGGTGTGAGGATGATCATTGGTATTCCTCTAATTAGGGCTATTTCATAAAAAAAAAAAAAAAGGGAGAATGTGTCTAAAAATGTCTAATTCTTGTGTGTCCCTGGCTCACATTTCTGGAACATTCTTTTGCACGAACATTTGTGAACTTATTTGCCTCCCGAAGGCAATGTTGAATCCATGTGTACTGCTGGGAGCTTAATCACTATTGATTTGAAAAAAATATGGTTATAAGGTGTAAAGTAAAGGTGAGCTCTAATAGCTTGGCCTCATTATTTGTACGATGGGAGAAGAACTGAGATGCGAGAATGTGGGGTAAACTTGTGTTGTCCCAAAGTAGTACTTTGCCTCTGGCATAGAGTGAGTGAGAGAGACATGAGCCATCAAAGTTTGTTTTCAACATATTGGGCCGGGGGTTCAGGATGTATAAGACAAACAATGGACACATGAGGTAAGTAAGGAGATTCTACGTATATTGTGATCCGAAGTGGGGAGCTTGTCTAATAAGGCCACCAAAGGAAGGACTTTTGCTTAAGTAAGATCTTTGTGTGCCAAACTAATTTCCAAATGGGATTGACCATCCCAAACACCATTTTGTTGGAATTTATTTTTTGAGTGGAAGAAAAGGTGTGGTAGGCCAATATAATTGAGAAGGATCCATCAAATGAGAGGTTCAAAAGGGGTGTCAAGAGAATGCAGATATATGGGGTTTGGAGAATGATTTCAGCAACATCGGAGGGCCAAGTAACCCTGACAAAGGGTTCATTCTAGGTGTTAGGGGTAATCAATAGAGAGGATACCTTTTCAAGAGGGGTTTGGGGGCCTTCAATGGTGTGCAACAAGGAGATGAGTGGGGAGGTGGATTTAGTGGGGCATGATTTAAACAACAGAGATGTTGTGAGTCCATTTTAAATGACAATATCCTATTTGTAAGGTGTTATTTTTTCCAAAGGTGGGAAGCACCTTGACTTGATTTGGGAAAAAGTATGTGAGCATTGGTTCATGCACATAAAGGAGGCCCAGAGGGAGGATCTGTTTGTGTACATTTGCCAGGGTAATTTGCATCGAAAACTCCAACTCAGACTACTCAGGCTGCAGACGCCAAGACCTCCATCGCGGTGGAACTCACAGATCTATTGCCGGTTCACTAGATGTAATTTTTTGGTGTCTTTATAGGACTAGGAAATTTTGGAATTAGGTTTTGATTTTATTTACAATCATTACCAGGAGATGAAAAAACAAGTGAGAAGGTGTAAAGGCATACTCAAGAGAACTGATTTAAGCAATGTGACTCCTCCAGTCAAGGATAGGATTTTGTGCATCCAGCATTGGAGCTTATTTTTATTTTAGTGAGTAACCGAGTGAGGGTGTCCCGGGTGATTTTGGTGGTAGGGATATGATGACCTAAATATGTGCCAACTGTGAGTTTATATGTAAACAGTAGTAAAGCCAGTAGTAAAGCCATAATTTGTGTTTTCATCCGCTCAGGGACAACACGAGAAAAGAAGATGGTAGACTTAGCAAGGTTGATATGTTGGTCCCCATATTTAGCATAATCTTGAAATATGCCATTGAAATTATGTGCAGGTTGGCTACGACAAATGAAGAATGTTATAGTTCCTCTAGTTAATTTAAAGGGTGTCTAACTCGTCATTGGATGCAAGGGTTATTTTTTGGAAATTAAAAAATGTTTGAATACACTTTCTTTTACATGATTCTCTTTGAAGGAGGAGATTTCAGAGTTTTGAAAGAGCTTCAAAATAAAACTTTTCCAAAGTGAATTCTTTCAAAAAGTTATCTCAAAGAGTATTTTAGCAAAAGAATAAATAAGGGCATGTTTGACTAAGTACTTTAGAGGCTAAAAATCTCTTCTTTGGATAAAAGCTTTGAAATAATTCCAAAATAAAGTTTTTCCAAAGAGGACTCTTTCAAAGAGTATTTGAAAAGGTCACTTATCAAAGAGCATAACCAAACACTGATATTACATTTATCCACAAAATCCAGATTTGGACTAAGTAGGAATTTAAGACAACTTCTATTGTATATTTTCAGTAGGTGGGGTGTTCCATCTCGTCATGACTTTGATTCACTAGTCTAGATGCATGTAGATCCAAAAAAAAAAAAAGTCTAGAATATCGGCAAGTGTTGGTAGCATTTTTTGCTTTTCTAAACATGTACTAGTTCGAGCTCTCAGGAGCTTTTGCAGTGCTTTTTGACATTATCAGGCCCACCCTTCCAACTTCCATTGGGAGCAATCCTTCCCCTATATGGTATGAATCGCCAATTGTGACTCCCCTTCAATTATAATTTGGTGTTTTGTGTAGAAGGTATGTGAAATAGTGTGTAAGGAGTAAGGATTTTAGCTGGGATTCTTTGTTTGTGCAGTGGTGGTGAGGGCATGCTGCAATTAGAAGGGTTTTCCTCCGTCACATACTAAGGCTTCACTCCCACCTAAGGAAAGGATTGTGTATTACCTGACCCTTTGAAGTTAATGGGGAGGAGGCGGTTGGGGAGCTTTATATTCTTCCTTGAATTTAATTTGCTTACTTGATTTGCTAGGCTTGGGTAAGAATTCAGGTATAGAATGTTTTGGAAGAGATGGGTTTGTTCTCGAGGCAAGATTTATTTTTATAGCACCATATATCTCAAAGTGCAATTGCATTTGTAGCATGTAACTGGGGTTTATATTTGTTAAGGAGAGAGGTGAAGAGCCAAAAGAAGAAGCAATGAAGGGTTGGGTCACTGGGGGAATAGGAGGACAAGTGATTCTAGGTGGATGCCGTGAAATGGCAGAACAACAACACATGTTCGGGTGTTTTTGTGTCATGGTTACACTATAGTTATTGAGGCTTTTAGTATTCGATCAAGAATGTATTTCTGCATCGGATCTATAGGCCCATGACTTAGAGTTTGAGTTTTTGTTTGAATCTCCTCATGAATGTAGTAGGAATTTTCTTCATTAACAAAGTTGTCGTTGTAAAGTATCTAGATAGGCCAATCTATGAAATTTTTATCCACGGGTGTCGGGTAAGAGTAAGGTCTCCAACATTTGAACTCCAATTGTCATTGTGGTGAGGTTGATCCATTCATTGGATTATGTTAATAATGAGGACATTATTGTGTGTGGTAGTTGTGGGATGCATATGAATCTAGGTCAGGAGATTAAAGGTTGAACACTCAAACAAACAAAACAAACACATAAATACTACACCCACTTGCAAGGTAATAAAGACTGAAAATAAGTTAAGAACAACTAGAAAAAGCACAGTTAAACTGCAAAAAATGAATACTCAACATCTAATTTCTAGGACAATACCTACCATTGCAACTAATTAATTCAACTTGTGATCTTCGAACAACAGCTAAGCTTTTATACATGTCTCAACCTCCTAATGCATAAATTAGATAGGCCACTGCTTTTATCTACACATACAAACAAGAATAACATCTTTGTGCCACTATTGTAAATCACAATTAGTTCCAACTTTACATGCAATAAAGCCACTAAAATCTATCGAGCCGTGGAAAGTACAAAAGACATGAAAACTGCATCCTAAGCATAGAAAAACGTCCTTTTCCATCCCAGCTATGACAAAACACCCTACTCTGCAATTGAATTCATACCCATGAAAGATATAGAACAATATAATTGATATTAATCAATTATACTCACAATCTAAACTAAAAAAAGTCCTCACAATCCATTTTAATTAAACTGCATTTGCATCGAATAAGTAAGCCATTACAAAGTATAATGCAAAATTGATGATGGAGACTATATCACCCTAGCAGAAACTAAAACATAACAAATTACAACTGAAAATAAAAGATAAATCTCGCTGAAATTGAAGAACAAATTAGAAATGTGAAACCCTAGCCTCAAAACCTCAATTTCACATCCACGGGCTTCTTTCAACTATTAGAGGCTATTAAAACTTTTTAAAAAACCTAAAAAACACAGAAAAGACTCTCCTTCTCCCTAATGACTTACTTTTATAGACATCAGTAGAGAAAGTTTTTAGATATAATAGAGTACAAATGGTGTCATCCAATGCAAATGGCATTGTACACACAAAAGAATCAATTCCAGCTTCGTGGCATGCATGTATTATAACTTTCTATAACTTTCTTGAACTCAAACATTCATAGTACAAATGGGGCAAAGCCACACTTTAAGCGTCACCAACGTAATTGATGCACTTTGACGCTACTTGGCGTCATCTCTTGTTGTTGACTGCTTACATCTTTTTCACTCCACTTTAACACCATTTGGACCGCAACTCCTCTTCCTTGGTCTTTATATACCTTATAAAAAATATCCTACCAACAACTAAGAATTGCAACAAATTCATAGCAAAAGGTAAAAGTTAAGGTGTGCAAAAGATACACTTTCTATGACTCAATAATATATGGGCGGTTTTCTTGAAGAAAATTTGTTTTTAAATTTGATTACCTTTGGGGCTTCATGATTTCGGCAACATCATGAAACATTTGTAATGGAAATAATAATTTTTGAAGGTAAAACAATTTCTTTCAGAAGAATCATTGAAATGAAAATGCATAACCTACATAAAAGACAATCATTACGAGAGACCGATGATCCATAATCTGCCTTGCACCCAAAAAGATTATGCTCTCAACTAAGTGGTTGTCTCCTTTAGAGATATCATTAAATCTTAATAACGAAGGCGGTTCATTGGAGTAAATGGTTCCAAGTTATTGATCCTAGAGGGAATTCCATCTTATATACTCTACCGCTGAGGAACTTGCTGCTCAACCACAACTGAGTTTTGGCCACTCTAAAGGGCTCCTGTATTTGAGAAGGACCCTTTCCATTTGGTTGAAGGCGATTCTCTATTGAATTTATTTAGACTCTCGGCGTAAGGGCCTCTAGGGTGCCACCTAGAGTACTTTGATGAGATTAAAACCTCAGTTATTTACCTTGCTTTCAAACCATCCTTCCTTGTCAAGTTTGTTAGTCCTTGGACTTTCTCAGTTTAGCCACAACTTGTTTTGTGTATCTTTTAGGGTATCAGTTTTTGCCTCCCCTAATTTAGTTTTCCCTTTGTCATCTTAAAGAAATGTATTTTCTTCCTTTTTCTAAATAGACCTAAAATAAGAAAAACTCAATAACAAAAAATTCAAGTGAAAATGGTTAAATTGGAGTTCTAAACGACACTCAAATCTACTCACACACTTACAAAAGAGTGAAATTGAAGAGGGAGATGATTCCACCCCCTCATCCCAGTTCAAAAACCTTAAAATACACCTCCAAAGTGTCAAAGAATCAATGATTGATACAAGTAAATAAGCAGGAATAACAGTAATCAATGGTAGAGCACCTGGTCCATCTTGCTTATTTAGTTGACACATGACTCGGTTGAGTCTTGGGAGTCTAGGTTTGAGTTGCCCAATCCATTAGAAAATTTCTTCAGCTCCTCTTTGGCATAAGTAAGACTAACACTAATTAAGCTACAAATGACATTCAATAAACTATGCTTATGGAGATGGAGTAGGTTTTATTCTACTTTGACTTATGAACACCAAGGTAAGTCATTCACTATAACTGCTTACAAAATAAATAGTTTTTAAAATCTATTTTACTATATAAGACGATCAATAGCGTAACGTAGGGTGTTTTAGGTTCTGAAATTCATTTATGTGTGACTAGAGAAAGGTAGCAATAACAATTGTTACAATATAAATGCAAACCCCTCCACATCAGTAGGTTGTTACCCTGTCCAAAAATGATAGCGGCAAAAGAAGAATAGGTAATATTTCCTTACCAGCAAGTGGAGACCAGTTTGTTTTGTCAAATTCTAACTGAAGTAAGGTTATCTCAAAAGAGTAACTACTCTATGTTCAACCTTTTAACCATATAAGATGATTATTCGAGTAAATGGGATTTTTAGTCTGTAAAAATTCATTATTCTTTGACTAGAAGTAGATAGTTCTTGTTACAAAATGATTACCCTTCATATAGAAAAGCCACCACAGGGCTTGATACCGTATAAGTACCGATAGACTGACCCAGTGCAAAACCCGTAAGGGACAAGATGCAAACTCGAATTTAATGCTTCCAGGTTGAGTTCTACCGTTAGGGTAAAACCCATCTTCTGGTTCCTTCGTGAGAATTTTAAAATACTTGGTTGTACTTTGATTGTCATGCCAGGATCATGCATTATAAATGCATTGTAAATGGCCTTATTGCCTTGAACGTTGGTCATGACCCTCTTGAAAGTCTTCACCATCTGAGAGCCTGCAATGACATTGTGTTTGTTGAAGACTGCCATGAAGGAAGGGTAGTTGATATCAGCGGAACTTTCATTGCAATTCCATTCTCTTGATCCGGTGAAGATTTCCATCTGCGACTTTTTGTAACCAAGTGTGCATAGCAACTTATTGTAATCTTTGAACTCCATGTCATAGATGAGTCCAGGATCAACTGCTGCCCTCGGGTTAACGAGGCCGGCACCAAAATCCAAGGGGGTGGCAGGAAAATATGTCTTTTCATCAGTAATAGTTGACAATGTGTTATCAACAAAACTTGTAGTGGTCATGATCGCCGACCGGATGGCCGCTGGTGTCCAGTCAGGATGCACCGATTTCAATAGAGCTGCCACCCCTGCAATGTGTGGTGCTGCCATTGATGTACCAGAAATGAGTGCATAATCTGTAGTCATGTTTTTCCCATCAATCATAATGAAGGGTCTGTTTGGAACCCATGCACCTAGGATATCTTTTCCAGGCGCAAGAATATCAGATTTCAGAATCGAGGGAGTGTTGATATTCGGACCTCTAGAAGAGAAGTGAGCTACTCGAGGAGCAGGTTTAGTACCCACATCTGTTAACCCGAATACTAATTCCTTAACCATTAAAGAGTTTGTCTCTTTCATTATGTACTGCATCACCCTCTCTGAATCTGTTTTGTCAGTTATAACCACAATGGGAACACCATAATCATCCGATAACAAGATATTCCTTTCTATGTTCACCAAGAAGATAGCAGCTTTGGCACGAATCCTTTTAACCTCTTCAATTGAGTCAAAAATATTAGTTTGAGTATTCATAAGATTACAGAGAAGCACTTTACCTTGGACTTCTGCTGGTTGGAGGGAGGAGAGTAGGCATTGAGCTTTCTTACGATCATTCTTCATGTAGTAAACAGGAGTATTAGTAATTCGGACGCTACTAGGATAAGAAGATATGCCTTTCATATTAAGGACATTGTCCCCCATGATAAATTCTGCTGAGAAACTTCTATCAATAGTGCATGCACCGACGGTCATGATCCACGGGGCTCCATTGCGGATAAAATATTTACGTCCATCGTTACCGGCCGCACAAGCAACAAATATACCCTTCTTCACAGCATTGAACGCACCAATTGCAATTGGATCTTCATAGTAAGGCATGATATCAAATAAAAGAGATGTAGATATAATGTGCACCCCATCAGCAATGGCTTTGTCAAATCCAGCGAGCACGTCCAAGGAGACAAAATCGTTGAACCACGCCACCTTGTAGATGGCCAATTGTGCAAAAGGGGCCACACCTCGAGCGACGCCCCTTGCAAACCCGAAGTAACTTGCATCTGATACGGAGCTTCCAGCAGCAATCGAGGCCGTATGCGTCCCGTGTCCATCAAAGTCCCTCGGTGAATCATAGTCATTTTCCTTAGAGATCCTTTCATTTTCGGCTTTAAATCCTTTACTAAATGACTGAGCCCCAATTAGCTTAAGATTGCACATTGAAGAATTGAAACTTACTTCTCTCTCACATTTGCCTCTCCACTGGGATGGTATCGGACCATATTTTCTATCGTTGAAGCTCTTACTTTCAGGCCAAACTCCGGTGTCAAGGACTCCTATGATTATATCTTGACCGTACGAGGCAGCAGGCCACAATCCAGATGTATAGTTCAGCCCAAGAAAATGGGTGAATGGGTTGTTAACAACTTCCCATGTCTTTCCGTGAAAGTGCCACGATGGGCCGGTGATTTCTCAACCTTTGTGAGTTCCGATGGGGTGAGCCTAGCGCTGAAACCATGCAAGGCGTGATTATACGAGTAGATCAACCTCTCTGATCTACCACCCAATGAAGACGCAGAGATTGATGAAGAAGATAAAGAGTCCAGGATCGCCCAGTGCCACATCTGGTGATTAGGAAAGGGAGACGGTTTGTGAGAAGGATCCATGTGGATGATGTATGTCACTTGTTGCTCTAAAGCCATCGATGGTACCTTCTGCAATAAACCCCATAGAAAGGTCAAATGAAGATACACAACCCATCCTGACAACCTCCTATCACTCTCCATCTTCATTTTCATTTTTATGGCTACTCAAGAGGGATCGAAATGGACGAGAATATAAAAATAATGATTTCGATAGACTGTAGCTACAAATAATAACATCAAATTATTATTTAAATATATATGATTAAATCCCATATACTATTGTTACTATCATTAATGGTAGAGAGGATAACCATTATTATTTTTGTTTAGTTAAAATAAAAATGAAACTTAATCTTGACAAGCCAAACGGGATAATTATTTTCTGTTATAATTATGGTTATGTAACCCTGACCTTATAATTGACTCGGATATTAGAAAATCTGAGCTGAATATGGTAGGGTTTAAGGGTCAATTCTCTCACTCGCCTAGACACAGTCAAGTTATGGTGAGACTCTCCCATAATAATATATAGAAAAAGTATGAATCCAACTCAGCCTGGATTCTAGAGCATCCGATTCAATTTGACTGAGATATTATTATCATTCACCATGATAAAGTCTTCGTTTGTTAGAAATTAGTTAATGAAGTGAGTTTATAGTCTTATTCAGAAAAGTGACGTTTCATGTATTGATTATATTTTCCACTTCACATATAGAATTAATTTAGATCTAGTAGTTCAAGCCTAATTTTGGTTGGGCTTATTACATAAATATGTACTATTATTGTTATTGATTAATGATCAAGATTTTATCTATATTAAATAAAGATCTTATCTTTAAAAAGGCAAATATTTTATTAAAGAATTTTTGTTTATATTGGTAGGAGTGTTGGGTTTTTGGGTGTTGATTTACTGGTTTTCCAAACAGGGATACTCTATATGATGGTTATCTAATAATTAATTCCAGAAAAGGGGCTACAATAAAATTTCTCCCATAGTAATTTAAAAAGGATACCTAATATAACTAAGCCTTCCCATGTTCTTTATTCCAAGCTTTTAAATGTGGCTTGTTAGTACACGTGGAGTTGCCTAAGGCTATTAACTAAGTTTGAGAAAGAAAAGTTGTTTTCTTAACATAGAGATGCACGACCCACCTAACAAGTAACAACTTGCTCCTCTCTATTTTCATTTTCATTTCAATTTTCTTGGCTACTCTGGAGAGAATGGAATGTGCAATCGCGTAGATATAATGACTTTGATAGATAATATTAACAAGTAATAATAGTAGATAATGGCAAGTATTTATTTTGACTGTTAAAATTGCTTTTTAATAAAAGATTATGATTGTTAAAATTGCACTAGGTTATAATGGAAAGTATTTATTGTAATCACTTCGGGTACATGTAAATCTAAGCCGAACAAACTGTGTAAAGGAGATCAATTTTCTCGCTTGCCCGGACTTGGCAGGAGTCGAAGGACTTGTCCAAAAATAAAAGGAACCGAGTATGAGAAAAAGAACTTGTAACCTATACAAAATTATTCGTAGGTAAGGATCTTAATTTTCAACCGTTTGATTCAGAACTTGTAATAAATAATTCCAAAAAAGTGGCTGCAATAAAAGTTTCATAGTCGATAATTTGGAAAGGGTAACTAATTTAACTAAGCCCTCCCATATGTTATTTCTTCCGAGGTTTTTAATGTGGTTTGTTAGTACATGAGGAGTTGCTACAGTAGAATGAAGTGGAAAAGTTGTGTGTGAGTGTGTGTGTCACCATAGGGATTATATGTCTCACCAGGGAAAGTGCCAACTTGTTAGTAATTAAGATTAATCTATGCATATCTTAGAACGAAGCCGGATTGTTTATAAATCCTCTCTTAGTGTTCTTTTCCCTACGTTCCTATATAGAGAATAAGATCATTTACCAGATAAGTACACTGCTAAAAAACCACAGTCCGCTAGCGGCCAAAAGGCACCGGCAGAACACAAATACCCATCGGCGGACATTCCGAAGATGGTACGGCAACGTTGTCGGAACGTACTTCGGCGGAGACTTCGGCCGAAGAAAAAACCCGTCGCGTGACAAAAACACCCATCTCGTGAACGAAACTACTCGACCGACACTGAGAGCCGTCGGCGGAGTTGGTCGTCCAACGACAGACCGTGCAGCGTCGGCGGAATGGATTCCCCCAACGCGTGGGGGTGCGTCGGCGGAATGGATTCTCCAGATGTGTGCGGGTTCGTCGGCAGAATGGATTCCCCCGACGCCTAGGGGAGCGTCGGCGGAATGGATTCCCCCAATGCGGATTTGTCGGCGGAATGGATTCCCTTGATGCCTGGGGGTGCATCGGCGGAATGTGTTCCCCCGATGCCTGTGGGTGCGTCGGCAGAATGGATTTCGGCCGACGGAACGGGGAAGCATTTTTTATTTATTATTGTCAGTATGATTAATATTATTTTTTTGCTGCTAATATAAAATCACACCAAATCAGATAAAAAATGAAACTCCACATCAGATATAAAATTAAAAGTTTACATGTAACAGTTACAATGTAAAGTTTACATATACATAATGAACAATTACAATGAACATAAGCACCAATATCTTCAATGACGCGACTGGTCGCTTCCGCTATTGTTTGAAGATCCTGCACAAGCATTACAGATATACATTTAAATTCATCAATTTAAACTAATTCACAAGACTGAAAACAATACTTATCCTGTTGCGACTGTGCAATAATCAACATTTCTAACCTCTCCATGTGTTGGCTCATGGCGTCCATTTTCTGAGACAATGCAGACAAGGTCGCCAATATTGTTACAGAAATGGAGGAGATAAGAGCATAAGCAATTTAAACCTGGTAAGAGCATAAGCAACTGTGAGCATAAAGCTACAGAGAACATCTAATTAACAGGAGTTTACTAGTTTCCCAATAAGACAATGAACATGACTTTCAAATCAACAAGTCAGAGTTACAGATGTTGCATCCACCAATTGGTATGCATGCAATTTATTTCAAGCAAAGTAGAGGTGAAATGAAAATTATTAAAGCATAACAAGCTTGAAGTTAAATAAGGTCTAATGTCCTCGTAAGAGAGATAGAACGAAAGAAAACACAGAGAGAAACAACAAGAAAAACAGAGGGTTGTCAATAATATCTTATAGACAAAAAACGGCGAGAGTGTGGAATTCAGAGAGAGAGAATTAGAGAGAAATATTTAAATATATAGGAAATATTATTCTCTCTATGGAAGAAATACTTTAATCCGAAAATAGTAATAGTTTGAAGGAGAATGCATACTGCAAATAGTTTTAACTGAAGAGAAATTGAGACCAAAAGAGAGAAAACTAAGAGAGATAGAGAGGAAGTCAGAGAGAGAGAGAGAGAAAGATAAGAGAAAAAGAAAGATTAGAGAGTGAAACAAATTTTCGGAGAGAGAGGGAAAGGGAGAGAGTGAATTAGAGAGTGAAAAAAAGGGAGGAGTTTTGTTCAGATTATCATGTAAACCCCTGGGTATGATCAGATAAATTGAAAAGAGATGATTTTTCTTGATCATGCAAAAAGAATTCTAAGTCAATTTGAGCATCAGAAAACAGTTTTTTTTAGAAGAAAAACACTGACAGTCAAAAACGTTGGACAAGTGAAGCTAACTCGTTTACATACATAACAAACACAACCCATCTAAGGGATCGGCGAAAAGCACACGACTTCTGCATATAATCACCTTAAAATACAGTAAAAAGACAACACTCATTCAATCGCAGACCAACAAAAAGAAGGAAATCTTCAAGCTCAAAAAGTAATTGCATGGATCGCATCAGAACTTGGTCAGAAGAAGAAAAAACAAGTACCTGCTGCTACTAATAGATAGAACGGAACATCAGAATTGATCACAGATGCAAACGGTTCCACTGACCCGATTTATCTCTTGGAGATCCATGACGAGTGAATCCAGAAGAAGAGAAAGAGACAGAGAGCTGGCGGAGTCAGATCATTAATGTCAGGGACTGAAACATTTCCCGATTACCCTTTTCCCTATTTTGTTCTTTCCGGCGGATGATTCCAGTTTTCGGACCCACCGTTGCGCTCTAATTTTTGGAAGCGAACTTCTTCCTCTCTAGTACTTTCGATTCAGAAGTTAGGTCAGGAAGCAGAGGGCGCGGGAGCTCAATCATGGCCGGCGAACCAAGAGCCGGAGAAGACCTGCCGAACCAACAACCGGAGAACACCAGCCGAACCAAGCAAGGTCGAAGGTCGCCCGAAGGTTTTCGAAGAGCAGACGGCCCAAGATGGTTTAGCCGGAGTAGAACAAGCGTGTGGAGGTTTTCCGGAGGCTGTCGGTCGGAAAAGATCGCCGGAGAGCAAGGTGCCGGAAAATGAGAGCGCGCGCACGGGGAAACTAGTAGAGGGAAAATCGCGGGAGGAATATTAATTATTAGCTAGGCATTACATACATGTAACGGTAGGAAAATTGCAATTATCCGTCGTCGGACATATGGACCTGACGAGCCCACTTTTTTTGGGCTTAAAATCGGGTCCAATATTCAGCCAACGGGGGTTTCTTAATTAGTAGAATCGGTTGGCAGCTGGCTCAGGTCCGCCGGCCGATTTTCATTCTGCCGACGGGTGCGTCAGCAGAATGGACTATTCTAGCAGTGGTAGAAGTGTCATCAAAGATTAATAATATTTTGTAGAAATTTCTTGATCTGGATTCATCAACATTTTATGACCATTTCCTATCTTATTCCCTCCATGTATTATAAGTTTTTGCGCTGGTATATATTTTAATGCATGATTTTCAAGAATATAAATGTACTTGGAGTACAATGCTATGTGAAGGACGGTGTTGCTGTTTTTAAGAGGAGCATCGTTGTTGAAAGTGCTGTTACGTACGTACGTGTATTTAGTTTAATACAAATTTCAACATATTATTAATCAGAGAATCTAAGTGCATTAACCATTAGCATATACTATCAAATAAGAAGATGGATTTCTAATTTTGTATAGTCAATATAATAGTGCTTTAAAAACTAACAACAATATGACAATATACTATTTGAAACCTGCAAAAAAAAAAAATTCTCTCCTATGATGATGTCCTCTATCTTATTTAGAATGAGAGGAAAGTGTTTATTGACGTCTTCTATCTTATTCTGAATGAGAGGAAAGTATGTTATGTGAAGAAGAGAAATGAAGGAGAGGAAAAAGTAGAGAGTGGAGTCTAGCCCCATCAAAACCTAAGGTGAAATTTTGTATATATATACTTTTTGCCTCAGAAATTTTTACCTTGGAAGAACTCTAGACGCTATCTGGGGCTGTTCCACAAATGGGTTCCGCCATTTCCAGTTGGAATCTGGCATTTGCCATCGGAATTCGCCTTGGGCAAAGACGATGAACAACAACTTTGCACATGGGGGAGAGAGAAAAAAAAATTTACTCACTACGCAACTCTAGATGCTATCTGGGGCTGTTCCACAAGCGGGTTTCGCCGTTTCCCATCGGAATCCGCCTTCGGCAAAGACGATGAACAGCAACTTCACGCACGGGGAGAAGAGTAAAAAGTTTTTTTACTTGCGTAGTGAGTACGGAGAAAGGAAAACTTTTTTTACTTAGGGGTAGGCTAAGTAACACAACGGGCCATAACCATCGTTGGTTCAGAACTAAAATAACACAATGGGCTATAACCATCGTTGGTTCAGAACTAAAATAGCACGACAGGCGATAACCATCGTTGGTTCATAACTAAAATAACACGAAGGTCAGACCGTCGAGTGAAACCATTAACTCGACAGTAAACCAAACCTGTCGTGTAAAGAAATTCCCACTACGGGTTTTCCTGTTACGCGACCCGGACCAACTGGGTCAGACCGGACCGACGTCTATGATACGATTGCCCGACGGTTTTAAACCTGGACCATCGGGTAATCCCTTTTTTCTAAGAGTGAATTCCTGGTATAAATGAAATGATATATTCTTCCCCACAATGGTGAATATTATCAAAGAAAGAGCAATGTAAAGGAAGTGCTATGAAAATAAATAACCAACTTGTCATGACTGGAATAGGGATGATGTATAAGATAGGCTATTTATGAGGGTGTTGTCCTCAGATGAAGTTCTGCTCCTTGCTGCCAATCTGTATGAAGAAGCTTCAGTAAGAGCTGAACAAGAAGTGCTGCATAAAGTCTCATTATAAATATATTTTTCTAAAAGGGAATTAAAGAGATTATAAGAGTTGATACATGCAACTGAGATATCTACCCCGACTCTCAACTGTATCAACACAATAACTCTTAGAGGCCTCCATTGCTCAGCCTCCTAACATTTTTTCTTTCTTGATCCATGTCTTTCAGAACCTATTTCACAAGTGTTTTATCCATACATGACCGTCTTATTACTGACTTTAGTCATTCAGATACTTATGTTTGAATCACAGCATAATTTTGTTAAATCACCGTGTTTTCGTCTCATAGACTGGTGGATTTGTTTTGTCTGAGTTTAAGTTGCAGGAAATTTTAGCGATTTGAAGATGAGTCAAAGTTATAGCAGTTTCAAGAGCTTATTTTAAATCATGTGCTGGTCCCCAGTTTCTGATTGAACATGAGCTTTTGACTTGCTCTTTATATTTGCCATCGTAAGATACTCTTTAAACTATCTTAGTGCAATTCTGTTTAAACTATCTAAGTGCATCTCTGTTGCATTGAGTTAATCATTGAGGAGAAAATGAAAAATATGTGTTTAGATTAGCTCATATTTACTTAGATGTATTACTTGTATGATAAGCAGTAATATTCTTTATTTTTATTAATGTTTGGCTTTAACCTAAAACATGAAATTGACTGTTTCTTGGTTTTGCTCAATTAATAGCTGTTGAAATAAGCTTTTCTTTCTCTGTTCCATTTATTAAATGATAAAGAGGTATAACTGTCCATTTACCTATCTAGCTGAAACTTTTTAGCACATATGTATACGGACAAAAAATAAAAAAAACAGGTAAATGGAAAAAGTCCCACATAGGAAAGTAATAAAGAAAAATAAAAAATAAAGGGAAAGAAGAAAGAAAGGGCATAAACGAAATAAATTTATATAGCTAGGGAAAAGAAAGGGATCGGAGAGATGAAGATAGTGACGGAGAGAAGGAAAAATTATATATATATAGACTCAATCTATATCGTATTTTCTCTCAGTTGTCAGGCAAATTTGAGAGAAGCTGATCATGTTGTGAGTCCTTATTTTTAAGAGTTTAATTTTATGCTCATATTGTTTTGCACTTCCCTCGCTCTACGTGCAACGAAAGTGTTTTCTCCCTCAAATTCCTGTGTCTGTAGGTGTCTTTGATGCCAATTTCATTGAGAACTGCAAGTCTCGCTTCAAATTTGATCTCTTTTTAATGAACAAAATAATTACAAAAAAAAAATTGAAGTCAGCTGGTTTAAATTTTAATCACCCATATTATCTTTTAATAAAAAAATAAGACCCTAAAATATTAAACTGAACACAGATAAATGCCACCGTCATATCATCTTGCTGTGGGCAGTAACATGGATTAATTACTTGGTCTTATATGTTATGGAGAATGTGCATGGAGAAAAAAAATCTTGGCTTGTTGACTCATGCACTGCTTGGGCCCCGTAAGTTGCTACTTATAACTTAACGTTGGCTTAGATTCCATCATTTTGAATTTTTTTTTCACACACACATATATGACTGAAGGCAGAGTAGAAACCTATGCTGCTAGAAGCTTCATACCAGGATTCGCAGACAGAGGGAACGGCTGTAATCCTCCTCTCTTCGAGATGGACCCTCAGGAATATTTTCTCCAGGAGCGGCAGAGGCAAATCTCTCCACCTGGGCTCCCCTGCATTTCCTTCTGCTCCTGATTTGCTGAAATAATTCAATTTCTGAAAAACTCTGCTATTTTTATTGGACTCCTCTCCATTAATCCTTTCTTCTCCCTGTCCCTCTCTGTTTTTTTCTTGATCCGCTCCGATGAAACTCAGGAATCAGATCGCTCGTATTAATAGTACCTGAAGAGAGAAGGCCCCGTTTGAGTTTTTCAACTTGATCCAATGTTTTAAAAACCGAACCGGTGGAGCCTCCGATTCTGGTTCAACCGGTACGAGTTTTTTCTAATTAAAAAATATATAATAAGATTTATATATATAAAAAATAAGATTAAAAATACAGAAAACTATTAAAATACTAAAAAGGTAAGTAAAATGGTTCAACCGGTCCAGTCCGATTTCCGGTTCAGCGGTTGAACTCAAAACCGACCTGTCAACCGGTTTTCTGCCATTTCCAGGTCTTTGAGCGAACCGAACCGTTTAAAGTCCCGATTCCGATTGAACCTGGTCAAACCGGCAGGTTCGGTTCGGTTTTTAAACTTGATCCGTTAATATGAGCCAATTTTCTCAAATTTTATTGTATCTATTATTTGTCCTCCAAAGTTTGAGGTCTTTATGTTTTAACGTAGAGGTAATTTTGAGAGAATAAAATTCTTAGCTATTCGTAAGTTAGTTTTATTATCAAAATGATGTTTTTATAACATTTATCTCAAATTAAATTTATTTTATTTAACTGTCTTTAAGAAGTTTTAGTCTGTTAATGATCTAACAACCCATTTATATGCAGTCACCAAATAATTAGAGTTTTATATTTTGAAAATATTGCTCGCGTTATGTATAAGGCAATCCCCAAATTAACCGTTATACATAAGAATTAATATAACTAAGATTTATGAATTACGAAGCTTAAGTGCCTAGCAATCCCCAAACTGTTTCAGCCGTTATTTTTTTTTCCCACGAGATCGACCTGAAATAATGTCCCTCAGTAACTTACATTTGCTCCACGTGGTAGCCGCGTGAAAACTTTCAGTTATGTGCATGCCTTAAGAAGATACTAGCTGTCAATCTTCCTTGCATCCGTGTGAAGTGGTCGGACCAGCTGGAATCTCCCACTTCTTTGGACGTCTTAATTGATTCTAATGATTAGAATCTAATATTGATTAATCACTGTAAAAATCATGAATTCGTACGTAGAATTAAATTAATCAGATCATATTAAAAGATGACTTGCTCGTTACTTCATTTAATCAAGAAATGCTTCATATAATGCATTCTGCGTGGGTACCGATAGTTTCGGAAGTAATTAATGAATAGTAACCCTATATATTTCAGTACTACCCTTGTTTCCAGTTCTTGATCACTCCGATCACTTGCTCACTTTGATCACTTCCTCACTCCGATCAGTTGTGATGAGCTCTTTGGGGACTCGTTCTCTGTTCCATGAAGCGCTGCAGGGACCTGGGCTTTTGTCACGCCACAATGTGGAGATGAAAGCCTACGGCTCCCCCTGTGAGGAAGGAGAAACAAGACTGAAAGCTTATTTCCAGTTCCGGACTTACAAATCCATGGAGGTCCGGCGTCTCTCTGAGGAAGGCAGCGTTACCAGCGAGACATTACCGATGGGGTACCCAGTCCTCAACTTCTGGCAATACATGATGGAGATTCTGACGGGACCCCAAGATTTTGAGTGCTGGCTCACCGTCATATCCTCTCCCCGAGGGGGTTGTTGCCGGAAACCCAAGACTTGTTTTGGAAGGGAATGTCTCGTTTCGTTCCCCAGATGATCAGGGAAGCTCTGAACAGGGGTTTCCATAGTTTGGATTTCGTACTCGATATTCAAGAACATGTTCTTGAGTATTGTGAAAGTGAGGAGGATGATGAGTACGAAGAGGATGAGAGTACTGAAGAAGATGATGAGTATGAAGAGGATGATGAGATGGGTTTTATTGACGAGGAAGAATGGCCACTGGGTATGGTACCGGCGGCTGTCTCTTCCATCGATGGCTTGAAGAAGAAGAATGTCACAGCGAAAGAAACAGAGGAAGTATGCACCGTCTGCATGAGCGACTTCTCTCTCGAGGAAGAGGCTGCAGAAATGCCCAGCGGTCACGTCTTTCAGCATGAATGTATTGTTCCATGGCTGGAAACCAGCCATTACTGTCCCATTTGTAGATACGAGATGCCCACTGACATGATTCAGTGATCATGTATTTACTGATTTATATATATATAATCTCTTTTGGGGCATTCTTTTCATTGATTCAATTTTGCCTTCTGTATATATTGTAAATGTTTTAATCCCTCCGTACATGAGCAATGCATTAATGAACAGTTTTTCTTATATTTGTTGTGAGTATAATCATCGTCGTCTTCTCACCACTCTGTTTCTGCTCCGTTTGCCATTATTTCTTTGGGAAGACAATTCCGAGTTAACTCGGGCAAGTGAGTGCAACTCAGTTACCCATGTGCCAAGTGGCAACTGAAACTTTACTGTAAAGTGCTACGTAATCACAAAACAGAGCTGCCTCCCGCCAATTTTCTCTGGGAACCCGAAATCTTCCCAACTTGTTGCTCCTGCTGCTGGGTGTATTCAGAGAGTATCGCTCTTCGGGAGCCACGGAAGAATGCAACTCACTTCTTTTTATGTTGACGTTTCGGATGCTTAGGCTAAAGCCATTTCGGATGATTTTCAATGCCAGAGCGGAGAATGTTGGCAAGAGCCAAGACTAGTCCGCAGTGCTCGATCGTCTAATGGGTGGTAGGTTTTGTTTGTCTTCCGTGATTACATGATTATTTCTGTTTGATTGAATGATTTTGTTTTGGATTAGGACTTAATATTTCCGAGATGATTGATGTGTTTATTATTTTTTTCCATCTTTTTTCGCTCGTTTTGAGAGATAACATCCTAGGAAAAAAGTGTTTTTTTTTAGAGAAATTGGTTTGCAGATTAATTTTGTTTAATGAAAAACTCTGAGGCTTTTTCCCCCAAGTTAATGATAGTTGGAACACTATTGTTAGCAACCTTTCCTACAACAAATTATTAGGATTAAGTTATTTAGATAAGCATTCATCTACTTGTGTATTTTAGACTTCTCCAACCATAGTTTCTGGCAAGTATTGGATAACTGGAGGAGATGAGGAACTGACTCTAAGTTAGCTGCACTGCAAGGGTCAGAGACTGCAGTAGCCCTTGTATTGATGTGCAGTCATCTCAATCCTCCTGCACCTGTCCACTTGATTTGCACCTAAAGTGTGAGATGAATAGCTTGTATAGAGATTGACGTTTTCGTAGTTTGTGAACCATAGTAGTTGTATTATTTTTACAACCTCTGCTCAGGGAGACAATCAAGCATAACCAATAGGAAAGGATGCATGTTGATGTCATTACTGCACTTGGAATGAAGTCGTCAAGTGTGATGGAGTTAGACAGTCCATTCTGTGGGAGATGCTAGTGTGTCCATTCTAATTGATTGTGGTGAACAATCTTTTCCCTACTGGTCTCCATGTTCACTGTTCTCAGAGGCTGTTTACTTATAACCTTATTTCCATCTCCCTTGTACTCCATATAGGCATATTTCACTTTTTATTTTGGTCTTTCTAGGCGTGAGAAGCCTCTAATGGGTCTGATATGGTCTTACCACTTTAGGGTAGGGGCGAGTGTATTGACCATATTGTCCAAAGTTATCTAACAATTTCTTGGATGTTGAACTGCTGATATAGTTAGCCGTACAATTATTTAGAGGCGTGATGCACTCTGGATCTTCTTTGAAGTCAATCACAACGTACAATCCGTTTTTACCTTTATAATTATTGACTGACACAGGTTGATATGACCTGATACAAATTTCTCTTCAACTGATAGATAGTGGATTTTGAGGATCTTGATATTGACTGACACAGGTTGATAGATCTGATTTGACTGTTGTACATAATTTTCAAGATAGCTAGGAGGATAAAGATGGTGGCACAAACCTTTACTGTGGACTTGAATAAGCCGCTAGTTTTCCAGGTCAGATTTTTTTCCTTAATTGTGAGGCTTTCAGGATCCTCTTGACTGATTTTGTCTTCTTAGTTAATATTTTATGGAAATTTAAAAATTGTCTAGTAAATGTTCTATTTTTGAGTATGCTTACAACTCAGCAACTTGCTTAAAACTCAGCAACTTCCCTACAACCCTCATGGGTTCACCAGCCAATTGTCAGCAAGGAAGGGCCACGTTTTTTTGCAAATAGCTTCATTGAGGTACCTTATATTTTTATTTAAGATCATAATTGGCATTTACATATTAGTGGAATTGCAGCTTTCTGACCCATCTATGATTTTTATAACAGTTCCTCACACGTACAGTATGGTGGGTTATCCCACTTGTGTGCTTGCCTGTTGTCTGTTGGGCTGAGTATACTTCCTACCAAATGGGTCATACACTCTCAGATAGCTGTATTGGTGACCTTTGGCATATTTGTGTAGTCTTCGTTGGAGTATACTATGCATCTTTTCCTTTTCCACATTAAAACAAAGACTTACTGGTAATTTTTATTATTGCATTCGTTTGTCATTCAAGGTCCTGTTGCTTTGATGTTTAACAATTATTTGAAATTCACTTCAGGGGAAACACCATACATTATCTTCTTCATGGCTGTCAGCACAAACATCCAATGGATGGGTTACGTCTTTTCTTCCCTCCTGCCGCTACTGCTATATTACTTATCCCGATATCTTTTGCTACCTTCTTGTTACCTGTAAAAATGTATTTTTTCTTCACTATGAATATAAAAAGAAGAAAAAGAAAAAAAACTTTGATTTTTCTTAACTTCTATTCTATTTCCAGGATTTTATAATCTTCTTTATACTATTTAAAGCCACTCATTTAAAATTAATTATCATTGGCATACAATAGTTTGCTTTTTGACTATTCCCAAATTACTGACAAGAAAAAATAGTAGAAAAGTTGTCTGACTGATGAAGCGTCTGGCTTTTCCATGCGTTTTCAATTTTGGAACCTTGTCAAGCTTTTTTCAACACCATCAACTACTCCCACTTTATTTGGAGGTGGCCTGTTGGGTTATGTCATGTATGATGTGATACACTATTACCTTCATCACGGAGAGCCTTCCAGTGAAGTTTCTCGGAGTTTGAAGGTATGGTAACTTTTGTTTTTAAAACAGTAAAGGTATGGTAACTGACTAGTATATAATTCGAAAGAGTAAAGCTATGTATACAGCACTGTTTTGCGCACAATGAGTACAACCCCCTCGCTGTAGTGGTGGGAGCCACGACAGGATTTTTTTAATACCCTTCCGCTACAGTGAGGGGGTTGTACGCATTGTGCGTAAAACAGTGTTGTCTGCATATCATTATTAAATTAGAAATGATGTTATCTCACCCCAAACATTGTTGGTACTAGTTTCTTTTGGAGAAAGAAAATTAAAATGGTAAAAATATAGTATGAGGGTTATACTTACGATTTAGTTACCATTATCTATTATCGTCACCTGCTAAACATATTCAAGGATTAATGAATTATTCATTCTTAAATTTTAGCAGAAGTACCATTTGAATCATCACTTCAGAGTTCAAAATAAAGGTTTCAGGATCACCTCTTCATTTTATGATCGGATATTTGGTACTCGTCCACCCACAAAATCTGCTGCTTTGACTGGAATAGGCAGATGACTTTTGTGAATTTAACATTAGATCCGAGGCTGTTTGTAGAAGAAAGATGTTTTTGAAATTCTTGTTCTTGTTTTTTTTTTTTTTTTTTTTTTTGGTTCTATGCAACCCTCCTTTTGCTGAGAGATGTTGCTGTTACATAGACCGCCTTGCATTGAGCTGGATCATGCATTCTAGCAGGGGTCTTACTTTTGTATCCATTCTTTCTTTGTTGTTTGAATATCTTTTCTCCATGTGTAATATGTTACCCTGTTTAGGATTCCCTCCCCCAAAATTATCTAATTTTTGGCCGTACGATGTTATCTAGGATTGCGTGATGTAATACTTGAGTATGCGTTTTTGTTCTACTTGACTACTGAATAAGTAGAATTTTGAACATTGTTGCCAACCTGACTGCTATTGTATTAAATTCTGGAAGTTTTTGTCAGATGCTTCGTATATGAGCCCATCAAATCGTATCTGCCCTGTGGTGTATTTTGTTAGAGAAATTCTATTCTGTTACTCGTCCATGGGAAGTATAAAAAAATAAAAAATTGAGAACTAGGAATAAACTTTCGAGGCCTGTTACTAGTATCTTGCACAGTACAAGTTTTGTTAGAAGCCTTGAGGTGAGGAAAGCGTAGATGAATATGATCTAGTACTATAGCATGAGCATTGGGTTTTGGGGGACAACGCTTCTTTTGCCAGTCCATCTCTCTCTCTCTCTCTCTCTCTCTCTCTCTCTCCACAATTTCAAACTTTTCTAGTAGGCTTGGAATTTCAAATAGTGAAGTATTTTATTCGTTATGCATATTGACTATTGCAATTGAAAAGGCGAAGAAATCTTAATTTCTCTAAAAATCAGCTCTCAACATCTTTTTCTTATTGGCAATTGTAGGCAGTGGCAGGTGTATGTTTCTGATAGCATCTAATATTTATAGTCTCTCATTTGCTTAACATTATTTGTTTTTCATTAAAATCTATCAAGCACAATATCAAATATTATGGAATGTTTTGTTGGTTACAGAAATGCCAGGAAGTTGAAAAGTTTGATTTACTGTTTATTTTTTAAGTAATATTTCTCCCTCAAATTCTTTGGATCGGTTTCGTTTTAATTCCTGAAATCCTAGCCTTGTTGTAGATTCCAGTTTTCATATTTTTATGTGGGGATTCCCATCTCATTTACATTATATCTCTTGTTAGGCTGAAATTTACTATTTCACAAATTTGAAGAACTTGATAAATTGTTAGGAGATGCACATGTGGCATTTTATGCAACATGCAGCAAAAATGTCAGGTGTTCGTAAGAGAGTTTCATCACTTAATATGCTACTCAAATCAATACAACTACATATTAATAACATAGATAGGATGCTTTCAGCAAACATTTCGCTAGGTAACCCACCTGGTCTTGTATCATTTCCATTTAGGAAATCATATTTTTTTCTTTGAATCAGTAAAATCATAGGCAGATCTGTTGTTTGATCTGAATAACATGTATGATTTTCTCATTTCAGAAGAAAAATTGATTTGGCACTGGTTTGTATACGAACTTGCTTAATATTCAGTACTCATTACATACAAAGCAGTGTTAAAATAATCCGACAAGGATGTGTTGTGGAAATTTCTATGTGCTTATTTCGTGGGAAGAGGCCTCTTGTTAATCATTTTAGAGTGAATGTGGACCCAAATTTATCATCGTATTCAAACAGGTTTCTTTTTATAGGAATTTTCTCAAAATTGTCTATAGGTTTGTAGAGAGGGGCACAAAGTATTTATAATAGTCTCTCTTGGACGTTGGATGTGCTTCTTACTTTGGAAGAGTCCTTAAACATCTGTCAATCATTCTAAGTTGGGCTTTGAGGATCTTGATATGATTATATCAAAATGTCAATCAATGCTTTTTTGTTCTCATAAGCTGTTTATGCTAGTCTTGTTTGAAATGACAACTTGATGTTACTTTCTGGCAGCAATGCCTTCCAGCTTAGATATACTCTATTGTTGGGAGATTGCTGCTTCAATGGTCTTGAAGGTGTTATCATCTATTGAGGATTCATATCCGGGCTTCCAACCTTGGTCCTTGCTTTTAATGAAGGGGAAGAAATTGCAGGAGAGGATATACTTCATGAATTTAGAATCCCCCCCTCATCTCAGTTTGCTTGTGTGACTGAAAGATCCTTTTTTAGTTTTTTACATGGTTATATATATTAATAGGAAGGTTGTTTTGCTAAATATGCTACTTTGATTACACAATAAAAGAGACATTGAAGGTTGGTGTGTGCGTGTGTGAGTGGGTTTGTGCTCACTCTCTCTCTCTCTCTCTCTCTCTCTCTCTCTCTCTCTCATTTCACAATTTTTAATATTTTCTTCCAGACTTGGAATTTTAAATAGTGGTATGTTTTGACTTTGTCTTACATTGAAACAATCCTTAGTCTATATCATGTGAATATTTTTTTTGATTTCTAATTGGAGTAAAAAATTAGAAATCATAAAGGAATAGAAATGGTTGTTCCGTACTTATTTCTCATTCCTCATCTATGTATGTTGCTTACTTAACTGCATACTGCTTCCATAAAGGAGTAGAAATGGTCAATCATGTACGTCACTGAAGTATTATATGAAAGGAATTCCAGAATCTTGGTGCCAATTCCTCTACTGAGAGAAGATGGTGTGACTTGGGAAGAAGATATCTTAACATGCGACATGTCCATTCTTATTGATTGTGGTGGACTATCTTTTACCTACTGGTCGCCATGTGCACTGTTCTCAAAGGCTGTTTACTTGGAACTTTATTTCGATGTTCCTTATTCTCCATGTAGGCATATTTCACTTTTTATTCTAGGTCTTTTTTAGGCGCGAGAATCCTCTAATGGTTCTGATTTGGTCTTACCACTGTAGGTTAGAGGTGAGTGTATTGGATATATTGTCCAAAGTTATCCAAAAATTTCTTGGATATTGAACTGCAGATACAATAAACCATACAATATTTTGGAGACATGATGCACACTAGATCTTCTCTAAATTGATACACAATGCACAATCCCTTTTTGCCTTTATAATTATCACACTGGCATAGGTTGACGTGACTTGATAAAAATTTCTCATCAACTGATAGATAATGGATTATGAGGGTCTTGGTACGAAACACAATATCGAGATGCGAATCCCTGCTTTGTTGTTCTCCTAAGCAGTTTGTGCTAGTCTTGTTTGTCTTGATGTTTCTCTCTGTCAGCATTGCCTTCCTGCTAATATATAATCTATTGTTGGGAGATTGCTGCTTGAACGGTCTTGAAGGTGTTATTATCTATTGAGGATCCAACCTTGGTCTTTGCTTTTAATGAAGGGGAAGAAATTGCAGGAGAGGATATACTTCATAAATTTAGAATTTTCCCCTCAACTCAGTTTGCTTATGTGACAGAAAGATCCTTTTTAAGTTTTTTTTATATGGTTAAATATATTAATAGGAAGGTTGCTTTGCTAAATATGCTGCTTTGATTGCACAATAAAAGAGACACTGAAGGTTGGTGTGCGAGTGTGTGAGAGTGGTCTCCCTCCCTCCCTCTCTCATTTCACGATTTTTAAATTTTCTAGTAGACTTGGAATTTTAAATAGTTGTGTGTTTTGAGTTTTGTCTGACATTGAAACAATACTCAGTCTATATCACGTGAATAATTGTTTTTAATTTCTAATAAGAGTCAACACCATTTTCAGCAACGGATTAAGGGGTGAAGTATATTATTCGTTATGCATATTGACTATTGCAATCGAAAAGGCTAAGAAATCTTAATTGGTCTAAAAATCAGCTCTCTGCATCTTTTTCTTATTGCCAATTGTAGGAAGTTGCAGGTGTCTGTTTCTGATAGCAGCAAATATTTATAGTCTCTCATTTCCTTAACAAACCTTTTTTCGTTAAAATCTATCAAGCACACTATCAATTATTATGGAATGTTTTGTTGGTTACAGAAATGCCAGTAAGTGGAAAAGTCTGATTTACTAATTTACTGTTTATTTTTAACTAATATTTATCCCTCAGTTATATCTGGATCGGTTTCGTTTTAATATCTCAAATCCAAGACTTTTAATGAAGGGGAAGAAATTGCAGGAGAAGATATACTTCATGAATTTAGAATCCTCCCCTCAACCTTGTTTGTTTGTGTGACTGAAAGATACTTTCTTTTATGATGATGGATTAGAAGTGCTACATTTTGTGATACCTTAGTTTTTGTTATGGTTAATTTGTTTTTTGTTTGGGGCAGGTGTTGGCAAGCACATCATGATGAGTTATGGTTTCAACAGTTTTCAGATAATGGAAGATATTTGGCCTCCTCGTCCAGTGATAATTCAGCTATTACATGAGAGGTAAACTTGTTGACTCATTTGTAGAAGTGGAATGTTCAACTACTTTCCCTGTTGCAAGGGTAGCGGTTATTCTGTCATTTTACCTGCTGTATTTCCATAACTTTGTTAATGTCCACTTACTTTTTTAGGTGTTCCTTTCTTGAGTTTCTTTTCTGGGAGTTTGAATGCAAATGTGCAGATTGGCTGAAAGTATTTACCAATGAAAATAACAATAACTGTGCCTTCTGCTGCTTCTTTTTCTTTATATATATATTTTTAAATCAGCTGCTTTTGTTTCAAGTATTAATTTGTCTTTGTTGTGAAAAAAGAAGATTTTCCTGCAGTTTGTTTCCCTTCTTTTTTAATGAATTCAGAATGCTCAACTGTTATCAATAGCGAAAGGTTTTGAATTCTTTAAAAAATGTTAAGGTTTGAGAAAAATATTATAAATAGAAGGACTAGCTACGTATGTATAGATGCCTCGACCAAATTTTAGTGCACTCGATTATGATAGCAATATATAGTATTTATTTCTTCTGGCAGTGCCTTTTAAGTGAATTTCAGAGTCCATAACTGATGTCTGCACTAAGGACATCAGAAATCTGCTGTTTGTTATTATGCAATCTTTTTCTCTAGCGACTCATTTTCTGGTTAGAGGCAAATGGGAACCTCTAAAGATGTTTGAGCTGTTAGAAGAGTGGATTTCCTACAGTTTAACGAGTGCCTGGTGCAGAATCCAGAATATCCACTTTGCAAGTCCCCAACACAAGTCTCACTCAGGTTAGAAATCTCCTCCATAATTTCTTTATTAGTATGCTGGGTGAAATAGCATGGCCACACTTTGGATGAGGCATGGGAAACAATGCCTTTTGGATGGATCCTATGGCTAGAGGTAGTGAGGTTCCAGTGCTACTATTTGTGAAGCCTATGTGGAAATAAGTGTCGAAGGTCTTGGAAATTTGTGTGTTTAAGTCACAAAACGTAAGGTCTGCACTGGTGTGGATATTGAAGAGAAAGGAACAGGAGCTGTAAGAGCTGTTTGGAGTCTGGACTCTCCATGGCATGAGTTGCTTCTTATTTACCTTTCTTCTCACCGGTACAACTTGTCAATGCAGAAAAAATCAACATAAAACTATTGTTTGTAAGACAATATTGATAACTCTTTTTGTGTCATCCAATATTTCTTTTTTCTTGTTATTAGCTCCGTAAAATAACAGGAGGAACTCATTATTTGTTGATTAAATTTGCCACAGTGCTACAGGAGAGCTGTTAGAGGTGTTGCCTGGGTACTCTAATTCTGCTAATTGTGCCAGTTCATACCCTCATATGGTGGCATTGGCCAGCGATGGTTGAACAATTCGTATCCGGGGATTGAATTGGCCAAGTATGAAGAGGTAGGAAACTTGCAGCAAAGAGGTGGCTCACTCTTGCAACGGAAGCCTTTGTGATTCAAAATAAAATGATCGAGTTGCTGACAGAAGGTACTTCGATTCTTCCACCATACCCTGGTTGCTGATGTAAATTCTCCATGCACGCATCTCTTACTTGGCGGCTCATGGCAAAAAAATGTGTAAAGTTGAATGCTCTTTCTACTTGCCAATGAAGTGTACCATGACCAAATTGTAGTTCATCTTTTACATATTTCTTTCATTAAATTTTCTTAGGCAGCATTGAGGTTCTTACCTTGGAGCTTGTGGTTATGGTTCTTTGAACCTGGGATGGTGGGGGAATTTTTTTTCCCCGTAGAACTCTTATTTAACTCTTTTTAGCCAAATCACTTGTTGGTAACTCTTTCCTTCAAAATATATGCGCTAATCCAGCGGTAGTTTTTCACAGGTCTAGTATGTGGCTATCTATAGCCCATCAAATGTTAATAGCGGTTGGGTATACTTAGAGTCCGGTTTACGTCTAGCTGAATGTAGTATAATGGATGGGGTCTGCTCAGTTAATGTTGATTCATATATTTTAACCTTACATTTAGAATGACAGTGAAGACCAGCCCGAAGGTACAGGAGAGCTGGTTATCACAAAAAGAAAAATTGAGAGTAAACATGAGATGGTATCTTGCTAATTCTCTTTGCATCACTGGAGGTTACTGAAAAGATACTTCTTGGTATATCTCCTCGAAGAAGATTAAATCCTCCTAAATGGATATATTCGTTAGTTGATGAAATGTGTTATTTAAAGGGGTGCAACTGAAAATCAAATCCTGAGGATTAATCCAGTTAATATTTAAGCATGAAGTGACAACTTTTCAGCTTCCTAATTGAATTTCTGTTCGTGGCTGCAACTATAGTAAGTAACTAGTAATGAATCAATGATAGTACTTATAACTTATTAGGAATTTAGGGTATATGCCATGATAATAATGTCTTGATAGGATTAATGCAGTTAATATTTAAGCGTGATGTGACCACTTTGTCTGACATTGAAACAATCTTTAGTCTATATCAAGTGAATAAATTTTTTTTGTTTTGGTTTCTAATTGGAGTCAACACCATTTTCTGCAGTGGATTAAGGGGTGAAATATATTATTCATTATGCAATTGAAAAGGCAAATAAATCTTAATTGTTCTAAAAATCAGCTCTCTGCATCTTTTCTTATTGGCAATTGTAGGAAGTTGCAGGTCTATGTTTCTAATAGCTGCAAATATTTATAGTCTCTCTTTTTCTTAACGTTCATATTTTTATTAAAATCTATCAAGCATACTATCAAATATTATGGAATGTTCTGTTGGTTACAGTAACGCCAGGAAGTGAAAAAGTTTGATTTACTGTTTAGTTTTTAACTAATATATCTCACTCAGTTTTTTTGGATCGGTTTCGTTTAATTTCTCAAATCGAAGCCTTGTTGTGGATTCTATTTTTCATATTTTTATGTGGGGATTCCCATCTCTTAGTAGGCTGAAATTTACTATTTTGCAATTTTGCAGAACTTGATAAACTGTTAGGGGATGAACATGTGCCATTTATTGTGTAACGTGCAGCAAAAATATCAGGTGTTCGCAAGAGAGAGTCATCAATTAATATGCTACACAAATCAATACAACGACGTATTGATAACATTGATAAGATGCTTTCAACAGGCATTTCGCAAGGCAACCCACCTGGTCTTGTATCGATTTCATTTAGTAAATCCTCTGTTTTTTCTTTGAATCACCAAAATCATAGGTTGATATGTTGTTTGATCCGAATAACATGTATGACTTTTTCCTTCAGAAGAAAACAAGTGATTTGGCACTGGTTTTTGTTAGGAACTTGCTTGAGTACTCACTACTCATTACATACAAGTTTGCTATACTAGAAATTCTCTAAAACATGTTGTAGCTTTCCTTTAAGTATTTTTAAAACCCAGAGGAGAGTGTTAAAAATAACCCCACAAGGATGTGTTGTAGTCTGTTGGAAGACGCCTTTTCTTATCATTTTAGAGTGAATGTGGCCCCAAATTTATCATCGTATTCAAACAGGTTTCTTTTTATAGGAATCCTTCCAAAATTGTGTATGGGTTTGTAGAGAGGGGGACAGAGTATTGCTAATAGTCTTTCTTGGACGTTGGATGTGCTTTTTACTTGGGAAGAGCCTCTACTCAACTTTAACATCCTCTTTCTGTAGTTTTCCCTGTTGTTAAGTGACTTGTGATCTAATTATAATTTCTTATTCTTCAGAAAAGGTGAAGACAGAGATTATAGGGGAAATGGAACGTTCCCAAGGTTCCTCCCTGATTTTTTTCACGAGAGAGTTTATCTGGAGTCTAGTAAAAGTAATTGTCTGAAAGAGATTTTAGTGATTAATTTCGGCTTTTTATGTTGATTCTAGTGCTTATGCATGAGCTTTGATCAAATAGCAAAACACGTGGTTGCTTCTGCTAAATCTGCCGAATATTGGAACTTTTATGATGACAGTAGAGGGCACTTAGTTCGGTTTGAGGTACCCAACCTGAGGTTTGTGTCACCTCATCTAATTCAATCCAAAATACAATGTGCTTAATCCTGCATGGTCATCAATGATGAAATCAGGTACTGTATCAGTGAAATTGTTTAATGTTCTCAAACCTGACCCAATTAGATTGATGAGTTTGTTTCGGTTTAACTGGTTCCAGCCACAATGGACTCAATGCTTCATCTTTTTGAATTTTTAACACAAAAGATAAATTAAACAAACAATTTAAAATCTCAATCAGAATTTTTTCTATCAATTGGAATTCAAATCCCATGGAAATCCTATCGCATCTGGTATTTTTGGTAATCTGAATTCCTTGGCGAGTCTTGTTAATGCAAAACTTTTGGCAAACTGGACCAATTTTGGCCAGTGTTTATGGAATTATAAAACCATTACATCTGTGTCTTGTGAAAAACTTTGCTTGGAGAATGGGACACTTCTGGTAGGAAATTATTGTCTGTTTTTATATGTTATTTGTTGATTCTGTTTTCATGAGTATTGTGCGACATGGACATTATCAGAGGTTTGCCTGAGTGACAATTTTCAACTTTAAGTGCATGGCCAACAATATCACTTGTTAAAATTATTGGCCTATTTTTGTGCTCATTTTATGCAATACATCTTTCTGGAAGGTGTTATCAATTATCACTTAAGGCAACATTCTTAATACCATGCCTTAGCATTTTTGGTATTAAACCAATGCCTTAAGAGGTCAATATTGTAAAGATCTTTAATGAGAAAACCTCAATGTGATGGCTGGACCAGAGACTAAATCCATAAGGAATACTTTAAAACAGAATGTTTCAGCAATCAATTGAGAAATGCAAAAGTGGAACATTTCTGAAGGCCTAAAGGGGAGCTACTGAGATGAGAATACCTGTAAGCATCCAAAACAAGGCAAGGTTAGAATGTCCTTTTGAGAACTGATAAGAGAGAATATGGATTATAAATATAAGGAAAGTGAAGAAAATATGGTATTAAATAATGATAATTGACGAAAATATGGTTAAGTTCTCTGAAGATTAATGACCTGTTGAAAATCTTCATGCAAGAGTTTTCATAGAATAGATAAACATTTGTGGTCCTCTCAGTGCATTATCACCAATTTGTTTGTCTTGGTCTTGATAATTTCTCAGACCTTCTATCTTCGCAGAAGGTCAAATGCAGTAAATTTATGTGTTTGTATTCTTGGAACAATGAACTCTTCTTGGTGTAAGATGATGTCTAGTAAGTTCTGTTCATCGAGAGATCCAGTTGAAGTAGCAGCAGTGTGTATCATTTCTGTTTGTATTCCCACAAAAGTTTAGTTGGAACGGTAACAATTTTATCTATTTGGAGGTTCTTGTTGGTTTTTGTTATAATTTTCATATTTCAATTTTATGGTTGTTTTCTTTTCATTTTCACAGTGATTTTATTCTGTATTATTGGATCTCATCATCTCAAGTAATCATTGATGTGCAATAGCAAATAAATTATACAACTCATCCAATGAGATTAGTGTTATCTGTGAATGTTTGTGAGGGACATTATCTCAGAATGGTTTTGTGTTAAGTTTTTTTTCCACTCTTTGTGATGCCATTACCGGTGGTGCTACTACTTAATTGCATAGACCATCAAGACAGAAATGGGCAATAGTAGGTTGAGGCATTGGAGTGAAGCCACGTGTAGTCAGCTAAAGTTTTTTTAAGTGATTACATGATCCTGCTAGAGAAGTTAGTGGCTATTTTAATTTTGTTTTCCTCGTAGTTATTATTCTCTCAATTTGCAAACTATGTATATCGTTATTGCTTTACTTATTGCTATAAATAACAACCTTGGCACTTGCCTACATTTTCTCTTTAAAACTAGGCCATTGAATGAAGTCTACGAGGAATGGGTTCAAAAGCTTATTGTCACTAGGGAGGAGCCTCCATTCTTTTTATACAAATAACTTCAAGCTGCCTTATGTTTTTTATTATGATAAAATAGTTTGCATTAGATGCTATGATTATCAATATGAATCAGTACCTAATATGCACCAGCTATAACCATGTCTTGATGTTCAAGAGCAAGTAGTGAAATTATAAGTTGGATAATTCTCCAGTATCTTTCATTAATTAAATTAGGAAAGAAATAAAACTACTGCCATACTTGTGCAAGGAATGTTGCTGAATAAACAGATCTAACTAAAGTTGAATACATCAATTACAATCGATTAAGGATTTGTAGTACTCCAAACTTGTGGGGCGTGAATTTGGACAGATTGTGATCATTGAGTCTCTTTATTGTTTCCATGCAAACAAAGTATGTTTGGAAAGAGGTTTAGTTTGGTAATGGCTGTAAAAAATAAAAAGTTGCTTTTGAATATGTATTACAATAATAAGCTTATATATAATTAATAAATATAATAATTAAATAAAGTGAAAATTTATAACTTAGTTATCTAATCATTATAATCTATAAAGAGAATATAATATAACGTTTCTTAAAGTTATATATCTATAATCAAATAAAGTTTACGGAGGCAAATCAAGTGTTTCTCCATATATATTTTTTATAATTTTATTTTATTCATGGTATGTTAATAAGAATCACTTATGAAGCCACTTATAATCCAATAGTCGGATTTATAATTACACTCATTATTTCATAGAATAATGCTAGCGTGCAATTCCCGTTTGGCGTACCAGCCGACGTGGATGCACATTTGGCATCCATATCATGTGTAGATTATTGGGTTTTAGGGATTGGGGTTTTTGATCTTAAAGTTTCAGGGTTTTAGAAAATGCTTTAGGGTTTTAAGGTTTTTAAAAATTCAAAAAGACGTTGAATAGGATTCTAACGTGGATGCCAGCTGTAGCATCCACGTCCCTTGAGGTACTTGGGCGAGGTGTAACTAGCATTACTCTATTTTATAAGATATGGGTAGTCAAGTTATAAATTATCGTATTGTACAATTTTTCTTTGAAAGTTGTAATTTTATTTATTGCAAGCCAAAGGCTAAAAAACAAAGTATATACGAGAATTACATATCACTAAGGGGTCTAAACAACCAAATATTACTGATTGGACCCTTGCTTTGCCAACTCTTCTGTCCCATCATTAGCACTTGTTAACACAAGATTCCAGCTAAATACAATACAGGCAAGATCTCTAATCTCATTAATGAATTAACGCATTTTCGAAGGAGGCTTAAGGTCCTCCTTTTTACACCATTGGATCAACACTTAAGAGTCGCCCTCAACATGGAGCAATCCAGCAAAATGGAAGTTTGAGAAAGCACTTAAGCCCTTGGAGTAAACTCATGACTTCAGTTGTAGTAGAATCCACAATGCCAATGGGCGTTGAGCATGTGAGAAGAATGTCCCCAAAGGAGATTCTAATTAATCCACCAACAACAACTGGTCCAGGGTTTCCAATCGATGAACCATTGAACTTTAGCTTGTAAAAATGCATAGGTGGGGGAAACCAAACGATGGTTGAAGCCTGCTTCCCATCACTCTCTCTGGCATGTGCCCTCCAAGAAGTCCACAATGAACCACAATCAACATTCCTGAAACTCTTTTAGACCTTAAGCCAACTAACAATCTGATGAGAAATTTGGTGGCATAGATCAGACCAAATGGTTGATTTGTTTAGAAAGACTCTAGAATTTCTTTCCTTCCAAATCAACCATGGAATGTACCCCAAACAACATTGAAACATAAACCTTCCTTTCCGAGTTCAAGGGAGCCAGCAAGAGCAAAAGCATTGCACATGTCTTGTGGCTTAGGGAAAATAATCCCAACTTTACTCAAAAAGTAACTCCATACCTTCCAACTATAGGGCAATGGAGTAAGAGGTGATTGAGAGATTCATTCACTGAATTGCAAAGAGGACAAGTGGCATCCTGAATCTGAATCCCTCTTTCCAAAAGGGAGTCTCTAGTGGGCAATCTCTCTTAAACAACAACAACCAAAGGAAGCTTGCTTTCTTGGGCAAGAAAGAATCCAAGCCATAGCAGGATGGAGCAGTTTCCATGTCAATTAATCTTCTTTGTCTCTTTCGCAAATAAACTTTATTCAGTCACTCAAGAAAGCTTGATATTTTCATTTGCCTCGTCATCATTCAAGTTTCTTCTAAGCAATGGTACCCAATCCATATCACTTAGTTGTCCGCTTGATATCACTAATAACACAATCATGAATTTTGGCTAATAAATACAATCTTCGATATCTTTCAACAAGAGTAGTCTCTCCAATCCAAATATCATACCTGAATTGAGTTTTATGTTTTTTATCTCGCTGAATAAAAGTATGATGAGCAAGGCTATGGAATAAATTACTAATTTTATTTCAGATGGGAGAAAGTTTCCATGATCTTGGAGTTTAAAAGTTACATTCTCTCTGTTTGTTGTCCATTGCTATTGCTACTAATTTCTTCCAAGTTACCATATCCTTTTCATTTAGTTTTCAGAGCCATTTAATGAAAAGGACCTCATTCATGACTTTGATTTTCCTAATTTCCAAACCCCCATCCTTTTTAGCCTGACATAAATCATCCCAGTTAATAAAATGATGCTTTGACGTATCTGAAGTACCCTACCACAGAACAATCCTCATAAGTTTTTCAATTGAATTTGCCTTAGAGAGGGGGCAATGTAAGAAGGATAGGTAGTAGGTACGGATCCCAAGCAAGCAAGCTTTGATCGAGGTCAATCTACCCCCTTTTGTGAGTAGCCTTTTATGCCATGTACCTAGCTTGTAATTAAATTTTTAATGATTTGGTTTTGAAGGTTCATAGTTGTTTTACTAGTAATGAGGGGCAAATCAAGGTAAGTAGATGGAAGAGATCCAATTTTGCACCCAAACATTGCAGCCATTTCATTCACCACATTCTGATTTAGAGAGAAACCCTAGAGTGCAGATTTTGACTGGTTGATCTTCAAACCAGAGGCCAATTCAAATGGAAGCAAGAAACATTTAATTTTTCTCACCTGATCAATTTTACCATTGTAAAAGCGATAGTATCATAAAGAAACTGGACGAGTGGGGCTAGGGGGGCGATTTCTATTCATAACAAGGTTAAGCCGACCCTCATTTATAGTCATGTCCAGCATATATCTTAACCCCTCTCCTACAATGTTAAATAGCTTGGGGGACAAATGATCTCTTTGCTAAATCCCTTTGTAGGCGTAATGAACCCGTGAGCTCTTCTATTGATTAAGATGGAGTACCTTGCTGATGAGATACATGCCATTATGCACTTAAATAAACGACTCTAAATCCCATCCGTGCTACCATAGAGTTCAGATAACTCCAAGACTATTTGTCAAAGGCTTTTCCTAAGTCGAATTTTAATACAACCCTGGGCTCCTCTGACTATTGGCATGCCTGCAAAATTTTCTTGGACATTCATTGTTGCATCAAGAATTACTCTTCCTCTTCTTGGACATTTATTGCTGCATAAAAAATTACTCTTCCTCTAATGAAAACTTGTTGATTAGAGCTATTGATGAACCCCATAACCTTCTAAAGTCTAGCAGTAAGCAGTCTAGTAACAAGCATTCTAGCAATTATCTTTTAAGTACTAGTCGTCGAAGGGTCGAAAGTCAGTCACATGTCCCACACATTGCCTTTTGGGAATCAAGGTAATAAAAGTGGCCCCGAGTGCTGAGCTAGTGAGGCCATTAAAATAGAAATGTTGTAATTGTTGGAACATTTATTTTGGATAATAGACCAGCAAATATCAAATAATTCACCATTGAAACCATTCGGGCCTGGCGCTTTGTCTTGAGGTAACCCTTGACCCGCAACATCGATTTCCTCAAGGTGAATGGTCTTTCAAGATCAGCAGCACAGTCATTGAGCCAGCTACTAATAATTCTTTCAATGAAAGCCGGTTAAAGGAATATTCTGCATACAAAGTAGAGAATTGAGTGATAATACAATTAATTATAGCATTCTTATCGGATGTGATTTCCTCATTAATTGTAAGGGAGGATACTTTGTTGATTCTCCTCCTGTGTGAAGCCATTGCATGGAAATAAACAGTATTCCCATCCCCTTCCAATAACCATTTATATCTTGACTTTTGCTTCCAAAGGATGGTTTCCTTGCGAAGTACGCCATTGAATTCCAGAGCTATAGAAAGTTGTTCAACCCTATCTGTATCATTCAGACCTCCACTTTCCTCCATTTGGTCCAAAGAATCAATTCAAAATTTTAAAATTCTGAAGATGAAATATTAATTGACTTCATTGCTTAAGGAGGTCAATAAAACCCATCATTGAAGCATTTTAAGATCTTGCAAGTGGGTATTTCTTAGATATGATATAATAGAATTGAAGTCACCTCCCAAGACCCAAGGACCTATCTAGTAGCTGATCATAGTTGAGAGTTCTTCCCAAAAATCAGTTTTGTGAATATATGTACTACGTTCAGAAACAATCTCTAATCTCCATAGTATCCAGTGTCGATCACTTTCATACCAATGCAAAAATCCCCATCCTAACATTTTGGGCAGTAATAAAATTAGGGTCTCATACCACCAAAATACCACAGGCACTAGAAGCATTAAGAGCTTGCCATTTAGGGGCCCGGAAAGGAAAGAGTTCTTTAGCTATGACATTTGTCATTTCTTCCAATTTGGTTTTTTAAAATATAACTAATTAGGCCTTATATCTCCATATTAAATTCCTTATAGCAGTTCTCTTACTAGGATTTTTTAGTCTTCAGACGTTTCATGACAGAATAATAATAATTTTTTCTCCTTATTTGGGGCTGTCACTCCCTTGCCTAATCCTAGGTCAGCCTCCTTTCATATGGAGGAGGCTGAGCTGTCCTTGCATTATTTACAAACTTTGCCCCAATTGTGAGGACAAACCTGTATTCCTCCTCAGTCATTTCTTGAATTTTATTTTCAACAATTGTTTGTAGGTTTACTTCAACAAATTTATCAAATATTTCCTTCAACTCTTGAATTTGATTTGCATTAACTTTGTTTAGTGAGAAAGCTACATAATTATTTGGCTTGCATGCATGATGTGAGTTCCTCCTTGAATGAAAAGTACCATGGGTATTCAATTGAATATTAGGCTCAAGTGATAGTGCCGGAGAGAGCTGGCAGGGCCATGGGGGAGAAAATTATCATTGATGCTACAAAGACAATTCTGGTGTGGTAGGGATTAGGGTGGGGTTGGGTTTTTAGGTGGCAATGCTTTTGAAGGAGAGATGTTTTTTATTTTTTTTTGCTGGGGGAAGTCCAACCAAATGATTGAGTAATTTCTTAGAATTTTTTAAGGGGAGCATTGGACAGATTGTTGTGGTGATGAGGATGAAGAAGTATTTTATGAGTGATTCATAGGCCCTGATTTTAAGAATGGAGGTGGAGGGATTTGGCCAGTGTTTGCTAACTGTGAATTGTTCAAAGATGGGTGGCTAGTTGTGATTTAATGAGGAGGGTTGATTAATAGAAGAAAAATAGGCTAGAGTTATTTCCGGTAGGTAAGTGAGGGCCAGAATGCATTCAACACCCTTAATTGGTTTTTGAAGCTTTCTCCAATACTGCAGGGAGGATGAGTTCACTCATTCGAAAACGGAGTTGAGTCAAGTCATGGTCGAGTCAACTTGGTCAACAACTTGGTCAACCCAGCCTGAGTTGACTCATCGTCTTCTTCTTGGTTGCGGTTGCAGACAATGTGGAATGGAAGGATAAAGACTTCTAATAGCAATAGAATAGCATAGAAATTTTCTCCAATCTTGAGGTCCATCCAGTTTTCAGTGATTGGCAAACGATGGGGTCGAACACATGATCGAGCCTAAAATATGTTCCTTCCATTAATAGAATCCAACAAAGTGCCAAAGGATGTTGCAAGGATCTGCAATGTTTTTGCATCCCACAAACTCTGTGGGATTCCCCAAATCTGGATCCAAACTAAGACTAGACTCATAGCTTTAGTTGGTCCCAACACCATGCATCCTAGCATTTAATCTCATTACTATGGCTTCAACAAAAAAATTTTCTTTTTGATTCTTCATCTTTTGCATTTAGGAGTCATTCCCCCTTTCCAAGATAAAGGATTTGGGGCCGATACTGAAGCTCCCACATTGCCAAAATACGTTGTTCCAGTTCATCAATTCGATTGGTGTCCCAATCGATATTCACAATCACCCCAAGCTTTAGATAAGTAGTCCTCTGCTCCCACTTCCATATTCATTTGTAAAGAGACTTTTTCATTGCAGACAGGAAGCTTCCTACTTTGATCACTTTTTGAAGTCTATGTAGGGGTAATTGCCACTGATTTTTGGGGGAGAAGCTTTCTTAGATGATAATGCTCAAGGGATAGCACCCATTTCCCCCAATTTCTAGAAGATAAATTCTTGTGAGAGCCTTCGGACCCTGAAATCGACTAATTTGCATTCCTTATTCCTTCGCTTGAAGATTGATATTGTGACCTGTGTGTTATCCCACCACAGTTCCATTGAGGTAGTCTGTTATGCATCAAATATGGCTTGGATCTACAACAGAAATACCTCCCTAACTTCAATGGAAATACGGATGAATGACTGCTCCTCCCCCCGTAACCAAAGGAAGACAAAAAACATCTCCTTCCAATTATCGTATTCAACAGAGAGAGTCCAGTCCCTAAAACAACATGTTTTGAGGACCCTAATTCGACTTTGAGGAGGATTCTTTCTCCTCCTCCTTCGCTCCACTGTCCTCTAGATGTCTTCCGCGCTGCAAATTCTAGCTTCCCGACGTATCTACAGTTTCGCCTTCAACGCCGGTGTCGCGAAGGAGAAGTTCATGTCGCCTGTCGCTCCACCTCTCCTCTCTCACCACCCTCATCCGTACACTGAAAGAGGAGAATAATGGACGACTTCGAGAAATGATATAAGAGTGAAGTTATGGACACCGGTGTTGTTGATCGGTCTAGGGGCCTGATTCTCTAGGTAGTGACTCAATGTTCTACAAATGGCGACGATGGAATTCTATCAGTAAAGACGACGAAGTTCCAGGCTTCAACTGAAGATTTCGTGTAAAGGCATCATATTCTTACATATATTTTACAAAATAAGGAAACAATGAAAGGTAGCACAACAAACACGCACATTGCCGTTAAACGAAGTCATCCCCATCTAGAAATGTCACTTCTTCTCCTCGGTTCTCTTGGCAATGCTCTTGCCTCCCTTCTGTGTTCGCTAAAACTTTTTCTTTTTCTTTCTTTCTGTCATACGAGGCTTGAAGAATAAATAGCTATTGTGGGTGGGAGTGTGGAAAGAGGAGGAAGACGATAGTGTTGAGTCTACGGGATATCCCAGACGAGATCCTGATCAACATTTTCGGCCAATTGCAAATACTCGCAGATGGAACCGCACCTCTCTGGTCTACTAAAAATGGAGACTGATGGAGCGACCCAGACTTCCCTCATCCTCCGCGGCAACGTTCGGGATATCTTTCTAGTACTAAACTGCTTTAAGGAGGAGACCGCAAGGAAATCCAGGCAAAGCAAAAGATTCTGGGTGCCAGTTTTTTTTATCAAGAAATCATATTTTCATTAAGAGGTGAATGATGTTTGAGAAATGGTACAAAATATAACAGTCATCCAAAAATTCTAAACTTGGAATAAGTCCTGATCTTTAACAGACTTTAATTAATATCTGTTGCAAAAAAAGGTGGCATTGAGTTCATCCATTTGTGAATCTGTTGTTTCCTTCTACGCCTATTGATGAAGCCCTTATTACCAATGCTTATGCCACAAAATTAGACTCCTTGAAGACATGCTGGATTGTGACGCTCGGAAGGTCCTGCCACAAAGTTCTGCAGCATTCTACTAGAGGAAGAAATCTCTAGTGTTGATTGAGAGATGATTTGAGGTTTGCCGATGTTACAAGTTGGGAATCCGCTTCTACTAAAACCTACTGATTTGGAAAAAAATAATATGTATATGAGAAGAGTTAGAAAGGTGGCAGTAAATTCAACATCTTTGTTTGTTTTCTTTTTCATAGGCCAAATTGCAACGATTATTGGTTGTCCGTTGGCATCTCCAATGATCATTCCCAACCCAGCTGTAACGTTTTCCATTATAGTAGTGATTCGGGCACAGCCACTCTCACAATGTATTAAAATAATATATTTTACGAAATCCGAAAATATATTATTTTAATACATGGTAGAGCGGCTGTGCCTGACTCGGACACAGCCGCTGTGCCCGAATCATTATTCTTTCCATTATTGAAGAGCCACCGAATTTGGCTTTAAGAAAACCAGAGGAGGAGGTGACCTATGTGCTAGAAGCTATATTTTTTGGATGGCAATATCCTTAGCGATGTGAATGAGCAGTGGGAATGGTATCATGGATAGCAAGCCATAAAAAGACCTTATGTTATAGCAGACCTGAAAAAGCCCATAGACGCTTCCATAAGATATCGATCAGGCCTAGTTTAAGATTCTCCTCCTTTAATTCTTGATCTCTGAACATCAAGAAGTAGGTATTTTTAATGGAAATATCCCTATCCGAACTTAAAAGGGCCAAATTTTTCTATCACAACTTGGTTTATTAAATTTAAGCTCTAAGATTTTATTCGCAACGTCCGAGCTGCTATGAGTTCGGACGTGACTTTCGATCCACTCCCCAGAAGTACTGTCTAAAATGTCACCTACTTTTTCATTTAGATGAACAGGTCCCACTCCCTTCCTAGGTAAGTTGGTTAGTGGCTCATTTAATTCAGGAACCCACTTGTCGTACCATAAGCTACTTTATTCACCATTCCTTATTTGGGTTCTCTAATATTGGTAAGACAGCTTCACATTTCATCCACACTAGAGAATCTCCGTGCTTGGTTTTAATCAGGCCACATGCAGTGAGGCCCGATACTTTGCTCTCACAAAATTGGCCCATAGAGAGATTCCTTATTTGGTTTTAATCTAAAGGCGTCACTTAGGGCTGAGAGTTTTCTAATGCCAACGCAGATTGATTTTTTTTAGAGCGGTGATAACCGTATTGACATGGCATCGTTGTTGGCGGGCGGTCCAAATAAGAGATAAAGTAGAAACTATCTACTTATTGTAAAAATTTACAGTAATAACTCACAATTGACAGTACTGAAATCATTTTTCTTTTTTTAACTAAGTCCAACATGTCATTATCTATGATACTATATTTTTTTTAATTTAAAAATAAATATTTAAAAAAAGAGGACGAGTGGACCAGGGATAACTAATGTTTTGTTTTTTCTTGAATCTTCTTCTTGCTTAAGCTAGCCAAAATCAAAACTATCAGCAGGTCAATTGCTTGTTCGACGAACCTGAATTTCGGTTTCCTTACAACCTCAAAGGCAAACCGATCGGGATCTAATAGACTGCAAATTTTGCGAAAAGAAAGGGGGAAGATGCAACAACTCTGAGTGGGGGTGGCAATTTGTCCCCCTAGAGGAGGAGACGGTGGCTTTAAGTAAGGTGGCCCCATCTAATGAGGCGTTGATTTCGGCGCCCCCCTTAAAACTTATATAATAGAATTATTATTAATTTAATAATATAATAATAATATTTTATTAATAAAATATTATTATTATTGAAAAAGGGATCCAAATTTTTTCCTATAAATAGAGGCATTCGGATCCTTATTTCATATCTCATTCCAGTTGAAGAGAGAACATTTTTGAGAGAAAGATTGAGAGAGAAATCTCTTTCTCTAAGTTGGTTCTCTAGTTTGGGTTTGGGATCTTGAAAGTTCCTTTATTTGGAACATTGGTATATCTCCTATTTGTGGGTATTTTTGGTTGAGAGTTTTTTCCCATTTGTGATTATACCCAGCAGTTGTAATTCTTACATCAGTGGATATTGGAAATATTGGTCATTGCCCATGGATATAGGTAAGTTACCGAACCACGTAAATCTTGTGTTATACTTTAGTATATTATTTGTTCGATTCATTTGTCGGGTAAAATTTGTTTAGGTGATATATTGTCCATTAAATTATTTAGGAAAAATTCTGTCAAAAGGACTTACGAGTCTAAAAAATTTGGGTTTTAAGCGAGATCGTTCGTGTCTCCTCCAACTACCTAGGAATTTTTCTTAGTCTAATTTCTTGGTACAATTGTTCACATTCGGTGGAAACCAACCCGATTTCCACAACAATTGGTATCAGAGCCAAGGTTAACGACCTTGGCAGTTTGTTTATTTCCACATCCATGTCATAATTATATTTAATTATGGAAGCATCATCAACTACCGCCGCTTCGACTTCAAGGTCTTCCCGGATGGTGTTGACAAAGACTAGGATTGACGTGGAAAAATTTGATGGATCAATCAATTTTAGTATGTGGCAATGTGAGATGATGGATGCTCTTTATCAACAAGAGTTTGATATTGCTTTGGAAGAAATTAAGCCTTCATACCTAGATGATGAAGAATGGAGTCGGATTAATCGCAATGCATGCGTAGTAATCCGATCGTGTCTCACAAGGGAAATGAAATTAATCGCAATGCATGCGTAAACTTTGGAAGGAGCTAGATAAACAATTTTTGAACAAAAGCTGCCAGAATCGGTTGTATGTGAAGAAGAAATTATTCCGCTTTCAGTATCAATCAGGTACGAAGATGTATACCCATATTTCGAATTTCAATAAGCTGGTAGCTGAATTGTTGAACCTTGAAGAAGCTATTAAGGATGAAGATAAAACAATCTTGCTTGTATCTTCCCTTCCTGGTGAATATGATCATCTAGTTACTACAATACTTAATGGAAAAGAGAAAATTACTTTAGATGAAGTATGTGCTGCTTTATATGATAATGAGATCTGGAGAAAAGACCAAAAAGAACACGGTAGTTCGTCAACAGGAGAAGCCTACACTGTAAGGGGTCGTGCTAAAAATAGTAAACCCAAAAGTCGAGGCAGATCTCACTCTAAGGGTAGACCTGCTAAAGATGAATGCGCCTTCTGTCGTGAAAAAGGGCATTGGAAGAAAGATTGCCCAAAGTTACAACAAAAGAAAGGACAAGCCGTGTCAGGAGTGTGTGTAGCAGAGAATGACGAGTCAGACTATTCTCTGGCTTGTTTTTCAGGAATAACTCACATAGATGAATGGTTATTTGATTCAGGATGTTCATTCCATATGTGTTCCAAAAAGGAGTGGTTCTTCAACTTTGAAGAAATTAATGGAGGGGTCGTCTACCTTGCAGACAATCAAGCATGCAAGATAGAAGGGATCGGCTCAATTAATTTGAAGAATCATGATGGATCAACAAGAGTGTTGACAGGAGTTCGGTATATATCGAAAATAACTAAGAATCTCATATTGGTGGGAGCCTTAGAATCAAAATGCTTCATCATAAATATGTAAGATGGGATTCTTAAAGTTATTTCAGGAGCACTTGTTGTAATGAAAAGAGTCAGGAGAAATAACTTGTATTATGAAATCCAAAGATGAAGTGCTGGAAAAATTTCTTGAGTGGAAGAAAATGATGGAGACCAAATCTGGGAGGAAAATTAAAGTGCTCCGATCAGACAATGGAGGCGAATATCGAAGTGATCCATTTTTCGATATTTGCAAGAAGGAAGGTATCACTCGACATTTTTCAGTCAGAGATACACCACAACAGAATGGGGTGGCAGAACGGATGAATCGGACCTTGTTAGAGAAAGTTCGATGTATGTTGTCCAATGCTGGTTTGGGTAAACAGTTCTGGGCAGAGGCTGTCACGTATGCAAGCCATCTCATTAATCGTCTACTATCAGCTGCCCTAAAAGGCAAAACACCTTTAGAGGTATGGTTTGGCAACCCTGCAAATGATTATGATACTTACATGTTTTTAGTTCCAGTGTTTATTATCACGTAAAGGAATCTAAACTGGATCCAAGGGCTAAGAAAGCTTTGTTTATGGGATTCACTTCGGGTGTGAAGGGATACCGATTATGGTGTCTATCTTCAAATAAGAGAATTTTTAGCAGGGATGTTACCTTTGATGAATCTTCTATGTTCAAAAGGTTAACTAATGATTCAGAGAGAAGTCCACAGCAGGTGGAGGATACTCCACAACAGGTGGAGTTTGAAACAACCATAACCAAAGCAATAGAAAACCAGCTGCAGGAGAGAGACACTCCAGGAACAGAAGAAGGCGCTGGTGTAGAAGAGGTTTTAACTCAAGAACCTCTTCATCAGGAAAATATACCTATTGCCGGCAGAAGGCCAAGAATGGAGATTAGAAAACCTACTCGTTTTGATGATATGGTGGCTTACGTATTTCCAATCATTGTTGAAGGTATACCTCAGATATTTTCTGAAGCTAACAATAGTTTACATAAAGAAAAGTGGATAAAAGCTGTGGAAGAGGAAATGCAGTTCCTAGATAAGAATCTCACCTGGAAGCTAGCAAGGCTTCCAAAAGGAAAGAAGGCAATTGGTTGTAAATGGGTTTATGCTCAGAAAGAAGGATTTCCAAATAAGAATGATGTCCGCTACTAAGCAAGGCTCGTAGCTAAAGGCTATGCACAGAAGGAAGGAATCGACTATAATGAGGTATTTTCTCTAGTCGTGAAACATTCCTCCATTAGAATTCTTTTGGCTTTAGTAGCACAATTTGATTTGGAACTAGTTCAAATGGATGTGAAGACAACACTCTTACATGGTAATTTAGAAGAGGAAATCTATATGACTCAGCCTGAAGGATTTAAAGTTCATGGAAAAGAAAATTGGGTTTGTAAATTGAACAAATCGTTACACGGCCTAAAACAATCACCAAGGCAGTGGTATAAGCGATTTGATCAATTCATGATGAAGCAGAAATACACTAGAAGCAGTTTTGATCATTGTGTGTATTTCAACAAGCTACAAGACGAATCTTTCATATATCTCCTCTTATACGTTGATGACATGTTGATAGCATCAAAGAATCAAGAGGAGATCAATAGAATGAAGGCTCAATTGAGCAAGGAGATTGAAATGAAAGATTTAGGTGAAGCAAAGAAAATTCTCGGTATAGAGATCATAAGAGATAGAATGAGGGGTACACTTTGTTTGACACAAAGTCAATATTTGAAGAGGTACTACAACATTTTAACGTAGATGAGAAGTCTAAACCTGTAAGTACCCCATTGGCACCTCATTTTAAACTAAGTGTGCTTCACACGTAGTTGGAGTTGTGAGTAGGTATATGAATGATCCAGGGAAGGAACATTGGCAAGCTGTGAAATTGATTATAAGGTATATTCTTCAGACCTTAGATATTGGGTTGATATTTGAGAAGGATGAGAATATTGGTCAGCAAATTGTGGGATACTGCGACTTAGGTTATGCTGGTGATCTGGATAAGCGTAGATCAACAACTGGTTATGTATTCACTCTTGCAAAAACACCAGTTAGTTGGAAGTCTACCTTACAGTCCACAGTTGCTTTGTCAATGACAGAGGCAGAATATATGGCCATTACAGAGGTTGTAAAAGAAGCTATTTGGTTACAGGGGTTACTTGAAGACTTGAGAGTTAGTCAGAAACATCTGACAGTATTTTGTGATAGTCAGAGTGCTATTCACTTAGCAAAGAACCAAGTATACCATGCCCAGACCAAACATATCGATGTACGGTATCATTTTGTGCGGGAGATCATCGAAGAAGTGGAGTTCAAGTTCAAAAAATCAAGACCGATGACAATCCTGCAGACACTTTGACCAAGGTGGAGTTCAAGTTCAAGTTCAAATACTGTTTAAACTTGATCAACATCCTTTGGATTTGAAAACGTTGCAAGGTGCATTAGTTGGCACTCCTTATTTTGCGTGGATGAGGAAAAATCTCCAAGGTGGAGATTTGTGAGTGGGGGTGGCAATTTGTCCCCCCCCACTCATCAATATTAAATATTAATGAGAGGAGGAGACGGTGGCCTAAAGTAAGGCGGCCTCATCTAATAAGGTGGGCGCCGAAATCAATGATTTCTTTCAACCCCAAAGTTTGTGAGTGGGGGTCGCATTCTCCATTTCCATATAAAGCCTCAGAACATGATCCTCCTGGACCACGATTTCTTTCAACCCCAAAGTTTCTGATTTCCCGGAGTGAGTCTACCAACAGCTAGAGCAAGAAAAATTAACTATTGAGCTCGGAGGTGGTCACTGAAAGAGATGGTGAGAGAGCGAAGAGACTGAAGATTGTGGGGCTCTAGATGTTGGAAGCAAGAGGGGAAAGAAGCTTGACCGTGCCACCCAACCCCTTCATTTCTACGTCTCCGAATCAGCCAATTGTTACCCATCAGTACTGAATGAATTAGCTGAAATTGAAATCGATTACTAGTAAATTGTACTGAAAAAATACTTTCTTGTACATTTTATTACCTTAAAATTTTATCTATTTTTTTATTTTTATGCTTCTAAGCGCTAGCTTGAGATCAAACTTTCTACTGGATAGTGGAAACTGGAAACCCATCCTGCTGTCCTATCAAAATGCTCAAGACTTGTGTCGTCGCTTGCTCTCAAGGAGGTCATGTTCTTACCCCGGCAGTACGCACTTCATGGAAACATACTCGCCTCGATTGGAGTGGGTGCTTCAGAAATGAAACATCTTTGAAATTTCGTGCTAAGTACACGTTTGCATCGGATTGGAGATCTCGCTTTATAGAGTTTGTTTGAGAGGAGGAGAGTATATATAGAACGAAAAACGGGAGGGAGGGGAGGAGAGTATATATAGAACGAAAAACGGGATGGAGGGGAGGAGAGTATATATAGAACGAAAACGGGATGGAGGGGAGGAGAGTATATATAGAACGAAAAACGGGAGGGAGGGGAGGAGAGTATATATAGAACGAAAAACGGGAGGGAGGGGAGGAGAGTATATATAGAACGAAAAACGGGAGGGAGGGAGGGAGGGAGAGAGAGAGAGAGAGACCAGCCGTCCAGCTCTCCTGTGACGCCCGAAACCAAACTCTTCTCTCGTCGTCGCCATCTTCTCCACCTCTTGTCGTGCAAAATTTCGTCTCGAGGACGCAAGGGTACAAGGATTCATCCCTGATGACTGCTTAGCAGCATTCTTTTCGAATCTAAGTCTTTCATATGAGTCACCCTTTCGTCCCTATTTCCCAGACAAAGGCACTGTCATCATTTGCTCCAAGGAGATTAGTAAATTTGAGCTCGAGTCTTCTCACTAGATAGCCGACTCGTGCTTGAGCCAGCCGTCTTATGTATATATTACTGGAGAGAGTGAATCTGTTTCCGTGGATGAGATGCCTCTCTGATCATGCCATTCAGTGAACACAATTGAGATTGACTACTCGTCGAGTTCATACGGGGAAAGTACTGCTGTTCTTAGGTGGGAAGTACCGATGAGTGGAGATCACTGTCAAGATGATGGAGGCGGAAGATGCTATACCAAAAACATGACCACTCGCGAGATGGGATGTCATCCAGGTACGTACGCACGCATTTGATTATAGTTAATTTCTCGACCTCAAATTATGATGATTAAGTGCAAGTTAAAAAAAAGCATTAATCTATCAATATAATTAATCCTACTTTCTGTCGATCGATTTGTGAAACCTAATTGATCTGCTCTACTTAATTATTGATCCGGATCTGAGTTCTTCATAAGCATACATCTTAATGTAGGGTATCTGAGCCTCTACTAACATTTTCAGATAATCTCCTACGTATGTTGTGAACATTGGGATCAAGAAGAAAATTATAATTACAGGTACAGTTTAATGTCACTTACAAGTTACTTACAACCTCAGTTCACTACTACAATTATACTCTCCGCCAGCGGAAGGAAATTTTTCCGTTGGCGGAAGACCATTCCGCTGGCGGTCATTTATGACTCGTCGGCGGATCAGGTTCATATGGGCCTTACCGGCCCATATGTAATATTAGGTCCCGATTTGAATTGGGACTTAAGTTCTCGCGCACCAGGCACGTGTGACACGCGCAACACGAGCGCGCTTGAAACCGTACTTCCGGCGTTTCCCCGGCGTTCCGCCGGAAAACTATTTGTGTTCCTCTTCTCGGCCTCGCACATACTCCTCTGGCCGAAGACCCATCTTCGACGACGCTCTTGGGTTCGAAAACCCAGTTCTTTCGAAGCCTCTCGGGGTGATTTCCGACGGCGTCCTCTGCATTTCGGCCGACCTCACGACATCGAACCCCTCCGACTTCCTCGCCGTCGATGGAAGGCTCTTCCCCTTCGCCGCAGGTAATTAATTTGCTTTCGGTTCTTTGTATTTTGTTTTGGCTTTCGGTTCTCAAAACTATGGATTTTTCTGTTTATGTGACAAAGAATTCCGAGTCTGCAAGTTCTTATGTGACAATACATATACTCTCTAATATTCATTGTGTTTGAAATCAGAAAGAAGGCAGGTAGAAGCATCTCGCATTAGAGAGAAGTACCTTGATAGAATTCTTGTAAGGATACATAGGATTCTATTAAGGATTCAGTTCTTATCTTTCATTTATGTGATTTGAGTTTTATCTCTTTTTCTTTCTTTCTTTTTGTTTTCTCTCTCATTTTTCTATAGCTAAATTTCCCTCTCACTCGGTTTTCTCCTAAGTTCTGTTTCAGAATTTGGTTCTCTCCGTCTGTCTTTTATCTTTCTCTCTCTCCCACCTTTTCTCTCTCTCTCTCTCTCTCTCTCTCTCTCTCTCTCTCTCTCTCTCTCTCTCTCTCTCTCTCTCTCTCTCTCTCTCTCTCTCTCTCTATCTCTCTCTCTCTCTCTCTCTCTCTCTCTCTCTCTCTCTCTCTCTCTCTCTCTCTCTCTCTCTCTCTCTCTCTCTCTCTCTCTCTCTCTCTCTCTCTCTCTCTCTCTCTCTCTCTCTCTCTCTCTCTCTCTCTCTCTCTCTCTCTCTCTCTCTCTCTCTCTCTCTCTCTCTCTCTCTCTCTCTCTCTCTCTCTCTCTCTCTCTCTCTCTCTCTCTCTCTCTCTCTCTCTCTCTCTCTCTCTCTCTCTCTCTCTCTCTCTCTCTCTCTCTCTCTCTCTCTCTCTCTCTCTCTCTCTCTCTCTCTCTCTCTCTCTCTCTCTCTCTCTCTCTCTCTCTCTCTCTCTCTCTCTCTCTCTTTCTGTTTTCGCTCTCATTTATCTATAGCTAAATTTATTGCTCCCCCGGTGTTAATTTCTCTCAAATTCTGTTTCAGAATGTATTTCAAATTCTATCTCTGTTTTCGCACAGGCATGTTCTATGCAAAGCGCTTCTACCAGCTTGAATATTTGTATTTTAAAAGATCATGTCCTGCTTCCTGTTCTTCTTTCAATGCACTCTTTAATGCACTGATTTTATGGATTCTTGTTGCATAGATAAGTACAAAACTTAGTATCCTTCAAGGGTATGTTATTAGTTATGACAGTCTTTGGAAATCACTTCTCTCAATCAGGTGGAAACTATTTTGATTTCAGTAATACGCATTGTAGATCTTCCTGCATCAGTTTGATAATTAAGGAAACACTTCCATAAATTGTCGTTACAATACAGAAAACATAAAATACGTTTTGGAACTATTTAGCTTTTCAGTACAAACTGTGAGACAGTGATTTTGAATGGAAGAAAAGTAAATAATTTTTTACCCTAAAAATAAGAAATATATTTGTTCAATCACCATTAAGTATCGGTAGTTTTTTACCCTTCTCTACTTGTTTGCTGAAGGCCATTTTAATCACTGAATACAGGTGGTACTTTGCTCTGTACTCATTATTATGTCGGCATGCAAATGTTGAAATTCTTTCAAGTTGAACTAGGACTGTTGACCACCAGTTGAATTGGGGAAGATTATTGAAAAGAGCGTTATCGCAAGAAGAGTTCTCCTTTTTGTTGCAATGTTGGGGATGTGTATGCTAATTGGAGATGGTATCCTTTCACTTGCAATCTCAGGTTGTGTTTACTTATTTCTTAATTTCAGCTTCTTGCATGTATTTGTGCTCTACTGCACTGGCATGTTTTGATAATTTTCAATGTCTAAACTTGCAGCTGCTGTTGAAACCCTGTCAGCTGTGGTTCTTATAGTATTGCTCAGTATTATCCAAGTGTATTTAAGGTACGTACTTTCACCTCTTTACATGAATCCAATGAAGCACCGGGTGGCTGACTGGGAAAAGGTTGCTCTTGACTCAAGTGCTGCTGTTGGATCAAGTGTGCTCCCTCTCACTCTCCTCTCTCTCTCTCTCTCTCTCTCTCTCTCTCTCTCATCTCTGCTCGTTCTTGCTCTCTACTCTCTGCTCTCTCTCTCTCTCTCTCTCTCTCTCTCTCTCTCTCTCTTCTCTCTTCTCTCTCTTCTCTCTTCTTTTTCCAAATTTTTTTAATTTTTCAAACATTCCGCAGGTGGTTGTTTGCGCCGGGGGAAGAGGTTTTGCCGGCGGTCATTTTCGCTTGGGAAAGAGGTTCGGTCTAGTTGTGGTAGAACCTCCTTCCACCGACGAATGTTCCATTTGCCAGCGGAAGGCCTTTCCACCGATGAAATCGAGACTCGTCTGCTGGCGGAATCAGTAAACTCCGTCGGCGGTACAGTCCCCCGAGTTGGTATAATTAATTAACAAGTTGTCCATGGATGCCACTTGCAGGTGTTGCATTAGGCCTCTTTGGAGTTGTGATTGCAATTTTGATGGCAGTGAGGGCTTACCACTCTCAAATACAGTAAATTAGAGAAAGAGTATCAGATCAAGGTGGAGAGATTCCTAAAAGATTACAAATCAATGAAGCCCACCAGGTACACCTTTCACGAGATCAAAAGAATGACGGCTAGTTTCAAAACAAAATTAGGGGAGCATATATACGTCAGCGTCTTCAAAGGGGAGCTTCCCAACGGGGTGCTGGTTGCTGTCAAGCTCCTTCACGGCGCTTCCAACAATTCGTCCTTCTGCTGACGGCGACGAGTTCATAAATGAAGTGGGTACCATTAGAAGGATCCACCATGTGAACGTGGTGCGACTCTTGGGTTCTTGAGTAGAGAATCTAAAAAGAGCACTCGTCTATGAACTCATGCCCAATCAATCCCTAGAAAAATTCATTTCCATGGCCTCTAACGATAATATTCATATCATCAGAGCTGCCGCCCCTGTAGTACTTCTGGGGTGGGAGAAACTGGAAGAAATAGCCATTGGAATCGCTCTGGGGATCGAGTACCTCCACCAGGGCTGCGACCAACGCATTCTTCATTTCGATATAAAACCTCAAAAAATCCTCCTGGATTAGAATTTCGTTCCAAAAGTTTCTGATTTTGGGTTGGCGAAGTGTGCTCTAAAGGGCTGAGTATTGTCTCGGTGACTGCGGCAAGGGGTACGATGGGTTAATTACATAGCGCCGGAAGTCTTCTCCCGGAATTTCGGTATTAATGTTTCCCACAAGTCGGATATTTATAGTTTTGGGATGTTGTTATTGGAGATGGTAGGTTGAAGGAAGAAGATGATCGCGATCGAGACGATTGCCAACGGGGGAGATGTAATCATGAGCTGCTCGATCTACTTTCCCGATGGATATACAAGAAATATTTAGAACAAGCTGCTGGAAAGGAAGATCATCAGATAGGTTCGGGTGGGTCAATAGATGGCCATCAGGTAACAAATACTCACATAACCGATCATCATGATAAGGGTGAGAGTAGTAGTACTAATATTAGTGATAAAAATAAAGATATAGAGAGGAAACTATCGTCGATCGTGGGGCTTTGGTGCATAGAGTTGTACCCGGTGGATCGACCTAATTCCATGCATGGTGTAGTTCAGATGTTGGAAGGCAGCGGCGAAGGCCTCATTGTGCTGCCCAACCTTTTCATCAATTCTTCAGCTTCCAATCCAGTACAGGAGAGAGCGCCGACAAGAGTTCATTTATCAATTTTTCAGTTATCAACGAATGATGTATACATATATGAATATGCATGCATGGCTACATATGCGTGTGTTTAGAGACTAGCTAGTCGATCGACCGCCCAGTTTCACGATCCATTGATCGCGAAAAATCTGTTTTTGTTTTTGTAGTTTTAGAGAAAAATATTAAGATGGCGGTACTACTACTCCAGTTTGCGGACTATTGTAACTTCTTTCTTTATTTAAAAAAAAAAAAAATATATGTTGTACGTGTTAGCAAGATTCAAGGAAGCGGACTCTTTTCAACGGAACCGAATCTGTTGTTCACAAGTTTTTTAAGCACAGGTCGGTTGGCTCAAACCGGATGGTTGGGATTAAGGTTATATATAAATAGTGGCTCTCTCCCCATTGTACTAATTGCAACGTTTCGAAGCATTAATGCTTCGACGTTTGCACACCGCTGTGCACAAGTTTTGGTGCACAAGTGATCCGGGTACCGTTTTTGCACACCGCTGCACACAAGTTTTGGTGCACAAGTGATCCGGGTTCCGTTTTAACATCCTTCTTTTGTTTTACGTTTACCTTATGAATAATGATATCTGTACTTTGTGATTTTACTTTGAGGTTTTACATCTTGACATGGCTGCGGTCTAGGTAGGAGAAAATCTAGGGTTTAGGGTTTACCCATAGAATAGGTAAATAATATTTTATTAAAAACCTAAAATCTCATAGATTTTATCTCCAAATTTATCTCTTACTAAGCAGCAACGTAGACGCCACGTCAGAATGTAAAGTCTTGGAAGTAAAATCCTGCAGTACTTATATCACTGTTCTTAACTTATTTATCAATTGTTTGTTGGACAAGAGAGGAGTTATTTCAAATATGTAAAAGATGCCTCAACTAATTACTAATTTCTTTAATCTCAAACGGAGTAAAATAGAATAGCAAATAGAGAACGGATGGTGCCTAGAAGGAGTGTACATTGTGGAAATTAGTGAGTGGAAGTGGGAATGCCAGCTATGTGGTTCTGCCATGGGTCAAGCCTATTATCCAACCACATCCGATTCTGGCCACATATTTATCTGTCTCCCAAAAAATTGCAAAGATTTTTTCGATAACCAATTAATGGCCACGAATAATCTCCTCCAATGGATGATGACTTCTCATTTGACCACATACAATTAAATTTCTTCCCTTCCCCCAGTTATTATATTATCTTTGTGGCATGTAAAACTACAGTGGAATATTGCCTAATTTATTTTAAATTGGTTACCTTTTGGAATTACATAGTTTTAGTTTAAACCGTTTTGAATTCAAACTTTCTCATGTTTCCCATTCGAAATTAAACTCTATTCAAATTCGAATAGTTCTTCATCCTCTCATTTCAATTTGAACTTGAACTCTCTTGTTAAAATTTTGATGCATATTTGAACTTAAAAAAGTTTTGAATTCAAAGTTCCTTAGGGGGAGTTAGTCCAAAGACAAAGGCATGTTTCATGGAGAATTTAAAGTAACTGACATTAAATTCTGGGTAAATAAAGACTCTGATTTCATTTTTTTCATGTTAGGTATAGTGAGAGAATTCAAAATTCCACCTATTTAGGAGTGACAAAAAATTCCCATTCAAGGCAACAAATTACACAGAGAGTGAGAATTCAATGTCTCTCCTAGGGAGAGTCCCATGACATAACCGACTACAATTCCGCAAAAACACCCCCCCCCTCCCCTCTTTCAAATTCGACTTTGTTTCAATTTACCATGGTTCGTTGATGCTCTGGTCCATCCTTATACTATATGGTTTGGGGTTCATTTAGGTCCTTTTGACCCTAAGTCGGGTCTTCCTTTCAGTGTATGCTCAGCGGCCTTTGCGTCACAAGCCTGTTGGTGTTATTAAATGTTAAACTTGTGTGCATGCAGCCATGGACCATTATTCACAAACAAGTTTAGAATTGATATACGTGGAATATTTCCAGTGGTATAATAAGCTACAATGATACCAAATATGGAATTTCAATGAAGAATATTCGACGATATCGTTGGTGCGAGGAAGATATTTAATTAGGCTGTCTCTTCTCACTCTAAGAGTCTTGAGTCCTGACACATATCGTTTTACTCTTGAGACAAGTCCTCTATATACTTTCATGGTCATTGCTTCACAAATATTGACGAGTCATTGTCTGCAATGAATATTTACTACTTGCTTATGTGCTCCTTCAGTTTCAACCAGTCATGTTAATGTGCAGATGGCAATAGAGAATAAAAGATAGTTTCATGAAAGCTCCACTATTATTGATCCCAAACGCGTTCGGCTTAATTGACTCAAGAATTAAACTATACATCAAAGTCTTTTATTATAACTTGCGCAAATTTTTTAAGTCGACAAACTCTCTTCTTCTAGTCATCGATCGATTGCATGGGAATTAAACTCCGCCACCCGTTCTGTGATTTGCATCTGGTTTTATTACTCTTGAGACAAGTCCTCTGTATACTTCCATGGCCCATTGCAAGTGAAGAATATTGGTTTTTTTTTATCCAAGTGAAGAATATTGGTTGCTACTTGCTTCCGATCTCTTTTGGCCTTCGATCTCTCCGTGTCTAATTCTTTATGAGTACAGAATTTGGAGCTTACCCATTAATCGGTCACACACAAAACAAAAAAACATATAAAGATTCTTTTCTTTTGGGCGGCCATAAAATTTCTGATCTGATCACACTAGCTTGAAATTTCTTCGCTGACCCCAATCAGTCTTTATGATATTTAAAGGTTCACTTGAATGTTAGTCACCAATTATTTTCAAACAGCGACACTCAGATACTTACTTTTAAACTATGTCACTCACAACCTTATGTTAAATCTTTTTACAAAGATCAGGAGGTTGGGTTGCCCCTTTATTTTGGGTCGAAACACTTAAAAAAATGTTTTAGCAGCAATGAACCTTAACCATCTTTTTGAAATTGGGTATGAGGAATATGCACACATTGTGTGTGTGTGTGTGTATACATGACTGCTGAAATGAGGAACCAGGTTTAAAAGTAAAAAACTTAGAGTATTGCCACTAGTAATAACCTACTGTGATACTAAATTAACAAGAGTAGAATTTCCACGAAGGAAATTAGAATTTTCATGAAGAATAGGACTTCCACACGAAGATCATGGAACTTCCACGATATCTATCATTAATGCGAGGAAGCTGCATGCTAAATATTGTTTTGAGTTATCAGTGTTACATATAGATAAAATAATCAATTCAAATGAGGAATGCATATGAATGATGAGTGTGTGTGGCTGTTTTTCAAAGTAATCCGAGTGTGGACGCATCGGGCGCAGTCAAGTCATCTATGTACGTTTCCTGAGAGATCCAATACTACCTCTTGATGACCCAGACGCGTTTAGCTTGATTCTAAGAGTCAAACGTCATTTATACATAATTGCATAGGCAGATATGTCATGGTAGTCAAGTCGTTCTCCCAACATCTATGTGGTTCCCGGTTCCTCTGTGAGTCCCTCTTTTTTCATATATAGTCCATGCATATTAATTCAACTAGTGATGTCCATGCATATTAATTCACCTAAATATCATGCATCACAAGCACTTGCTTTAATTATGATACTCCCCACTCAGTGTACGCTGTGATGGACTCATTAGCCAGTGTAGCAGCTGGTTCCACACTCCTTCCGGCCAAATCAAAGATATCAGAAAGAAAAAGAGAGAGTCAAGAACTGCAACTTATAATATTCAGTCTTCCCAAACGTGTTTTAAAGTTTATAAACTGCTTCCATGCCACTATTATGTATTCTGGATGGCTTTTCACACAACTCACTAACCCTCAACTTGTAAGAGCTACAATATATATGATAGATCATCAAAATACAGCAAAACTACTTGTAAGACCAACACTATATATAAAAGTAAGCATCAGAATACACCAAAACTTACAAGAACATTCTAAAAGTAACCAAAAGATTATACCATGCACTTGAAAGATAAACTAATTAATCCTTAAATAAACATTATTATAAGCACTGTTGTAATTTCCTCCCTACACCTATGATAACAGAGAATTAAGAGCATCAGTACAGCTGGATGATGATGATGCGTTAATGCCTTCATGGGGTCTGGAGAGGCTGATGATGATCTGAAGGGGAGAGGAAAGGTTTGGGGGGAAAAGACAAGAGGTGTTTGCTGCCCTCCAGCATTTCCATAACTCTGCTCATTGATGGTCGATCATTTGGCTTCATTTGCACGCACCAGAGCGCCACTATTACGAGCTTCTCCATTATTTCTTTTGCACTACCCTCCTCATCATTCACCATACCTGCGGACATCCCTGCAAGAAGATCACCTCCTTGCTGAAGCTGGTCGTATGCCCACATTTGGAAAACAAGCTGACTCGAGTTTTCGGCATGAACATCGATGTTTTTCCTTCTCGCCGCCATTTCCATCAGAAGCATCCCATAACTGTAAACATCCGATTTGTAGGAAACCTTTCCAATGTTTTTGTAATACAGTTCGGGTGCCATGTACCCTATCGTCCCTCTTGCCGCCGTCATCGTCTTCACAAAACTCTCATCTGTAGGGTACAGTTTCGCCAGTCCGAAGTCGGAGACTTTAGGCGTGAAGTTTTGATCAAGTAGGATATTGTGGGGTTTGATGTCAAAATGCAGAATACGCATGTCACAGCCACGATGAAGATATTCGATCCCTCTCGCAATTCCCATAGCAATCTCGTGCATCTTTTCCCAGGACAATGTCCTTGAGGAGTCGATAGTACAATTGTTGGTGGTTTCGCCAGGTTGGTCATCAGTACTAATTACAATATGATGATCAGAAGAATTAGAAGAGAAAATGTGTTTCTCTAAGGATCCGTTGGGCATGAATTCGTAAATGAGAGCCTGTTTCGAACCTTCAGAGCAGAAGCCAAGGAGGGGAACGATGTTAACATGGTGAATCCTACCAATGGTGGCAACTTCGTTCATAAAGTCTTGGCCGTCGCCTTTGGAGGATTTGGACAACATCTTTACGGCGACGAGCCTGCCACTCGAAAGCTTGCCCTTGAAGACGCTTCCAAAGCCTCCCTGCCCCAGCTTTTCCTTGAAACCCTTTGTCATCTTCTTGACATGCCGGTAAGAGTACCTCGTTGGGATCTGGCATTTATAACGGACAAGAAATTCCTCCACGGTCGTATCCATCCATATGTGTTTGGTTCTACACTTGTAGATGAGGAAAACTAGGAAGCAAGGTACTCCAATCGCCATTCTTATCATGTCTATGATCAAGCAACATTAATAAAGAAATAATTAAGAAAAATCAACCATTAAATTAGCTAGAAATTAAGAATTTTCAATGTGCGAATATTACTATTCAGGATGATGGCAATAGATCTCAATTACCTATTTGTCCACTGACAACTATGAAGGAGGGCAACAACTCTGTAAAAAAATAGTCAAAGCAAGAAAAAATACATATGAGGCCTTGAATTAATGAGAAGGTAGAATATCATATAATACATTCAATGATGTTATAATTAATATTTTGCGGTGTTCTTTCATTTGTCCTGGTTTTGGTTTAGGAATCTCCTGGACATCATAAGTACTACTCCCCCCAAGAGTACCACCTGATTCAAGAGCTCCTTGAATCACCAATTAACTGGACAAAACAGCTGATATAATAAGACGGTAAAGCTTCTAAATTAAGTTGGTGCCAATGGATCTACCACATTCATTAAAGTAAGGTAAAGTTTCTAAATTAAGTTTGAGGCGCTTTTACCATTTAGTACGGAAAAGTGATAGCAGTGACCTCTCCGTTTGTAAAGAGCTCGCGATAAAGTTCCGTCACTGTTTAGCTCTTCTCGGGCTACATCATAGTCTGTGCAATTGTTTTCCTGGGCAAAACAATCATGACAGGAAAGCTGCTCCTTCCAAGAGAGATTAAAGCCTCGGACCAAAATCTGGAGAATCTGATCTGTAAAAAGAGTGCTAGTACTATTTATTGTACTCCGAAGACCATCTCCCACTGGCGTTATTGGGAATTTGGCTACGACATCACACAAGGGGTGGATGTCTTGCACTGGAATCGGATCCATGATGGCATAGAAATTGGAGGAGTTATTTGTACTGTTGCCGGTGGTGGTGCAGTAATTGGTTTTCAAGTAGGAAGGGTGGTCGATCGGATCCAGGCAATTCACAAAGACAATGGTACTTTTATAATAAGCTGAAGACAGAGGTAACAGGTATGGCTGGCCGTAGTCAAAAGCGTGGGAGTCCCAAGTTAAGGTTGGGATCAAAGAAGTTTTCTGAGAGATGGCAACAGTACAATTACTATTATCCCTCTTGAACTGGAAGGTACTACTGTCCACGACTCGGATTTGCTGAGACTCGTAGAAGATCTCCTCGACATTGTAGGTGGTGGAGCTAATATTTACAACGGTTGTAGTACGATTGTTTAGGCACTGCAATTCGTACTGGGGATCACCACAGTGGTGGGGATCACCTCTCAAACGGAAAGGGTAGCTGATGTTTTTTATATCCCCGCAAGAAGAAGGCGGACATGAATCAGATGATATATTTGAGTAGTCCCCATATTGATCAGCTGCCCCTGCTAATTGGGCCGCCCAAGCGTAACTTAATAACAGCTGATGGGAGAGAAGGAGAAGAGCAATATTCACTCCTGCTACATGAGGAACCGGAAACAGCTGCAACATATTTGAATATCCGCCCATATTTTTAATCTGACCGCCTGAATCAAGTCCACAGACACTATATATAATGGAGGAAGAAGAGGAGGAAGAGAAGGGCCTCGACAATGGCAACTGATGACTTGAAGGAGTGACGCCAACCCCTTCTTATCTTATCTTTATAGCTAACGCGTCCATCTCCTCCCACTCCAGACGGCACGCGTCCATACATCTCATGCTATCTGTCCGGCAAAGCTGAAACTTGTCCATCCATGGATCTGTCTAAATTAAGATAATAGCTAATTATCCTGTAGAAAAATAATAAATTATGATAATAACATAAAAATATATGTCATGTAAAATTAATTAGGAAGTATACTTGTTTCTTTCTTTTTGGTTCTGGATACAGGACTGATCAGAAACAGGATATTCATCTTCCCAGTTAAAATTAATGTAAAGAAAAATAAAAGGCCATTGTCCCATTATGTATTGATTGGCTGTCTTATGGCTTTAAATGGCTGGGAGAAGACATGACCCTCGCAAAATGACCTGACCCTCATTTAATTACCTCAATTCCGGTAAAACTGCTGACGGCAATAATTTCAACTTTTAGCTGCTAGATTCGCAAGTAATCAAAATAACAAAATACGTAAGAATTAAGGACAGAGATATTAGACATGAATGAGTAAAGCGACTTTGATTCGTTTATCTAATTAATAAGAGAATCCTTCGCATGGGACGAACCATTGACGTTGCAACCAAGATTTTAATCTGAAATACGTCAAGACAACCTTGAGAGAAGTGCAATGAAAAATCTTAAACGTAGAATTCCCCGATGAGTAAGCTCTTTCCTATAAAAGATAATTTTACACAGGGGCAGTGACACAAGATCACCACTTATCATATACAGCAAACAAGCCAGCTTTAAATCTTTACATTTCTTTGACAACTTTTTTTAGCTTGCGGTGGTTCCATTGTCCTTAGTTGACCGGATAGGTTCGATATATTCCAATCATGGAACTTCTTAATTATCATTTTTATCATCGGGTGGTGATTTTGTAGTGTTCGACTCCTCCTTGACGTCCTTGCCTTAACAATATTTATCGGTTGTATATATGACTCCATGCCACCCCTGCAATTGTTACAGATTCGGGGTTTGTTTTCTACATGAACAACTTCTGGACTTGGCTTGCCATTTACTACCAAATCATCTCCATTGATTTTCATCTCGACAGCTTGATGCGTCCTTTGATGACTCGACCACCTCTAAATAAGCTACAATACGAAAATTAGAATTCATCAAAATTAAATGCTCTCCATAATCTGTGAGAGATCAAATTAATCTATAGATTTTATCTTTTGAGAACCTTAAATTTCTCCACAAATAGGAGTGGGCACCAGTCTTGCAAGGGTTTTGAGTACAGGCTCAACGTTAATAATATCTATTATTTCTCAAACACGTAGGGATCGATGGGCACAGGTCGGGTTGGATCTCGAGCCGGTTGCGAACGGGGGAGATGTGGTCATGAGCTGCTCGATCTACTTTCCCGAATGGATATACAAGAAATATTTAGAACAAGCTGCTGGAAAGGAAGATCATCAGATGGGTTCGGGTGGGTCAATAGATGACATACTCACGTAACTGATCATCATGATAAGGGTGAGAGTAGTAGTACTAATATTAGTGATAAAAATAAAGATATAGAGAGGAAACTATATATCGTCGATCGTGGGGCTTTGGTGCATAGAGTTGTACCCGGTGGATCGACCTTCCACGCATGGTGTAGTTCAGATGTTGGAAGGCAGCGGCGAAGGCCTCATTGTGCTGCCCAACCCTTTCATCAATTCTTCAGCTTCCAACCCAGTGCAGGAGAGCTAGAGCGCCTACTAGAGTTCATTTCTCAAATCTTTCAGTTATCAACGAGTGATATATACATATATGAATATGCGCGCATGCATGGCTACATATCGTGCGTTCAGAGACTAGCTAGTCGATCGATGGCCCAGTTTCACGATCGATTGATAACGAAAAATTTGTTTTTTTTTTTGTACGTAGTTATGGAGAAAAATATTAAGATGCATGGCAGTACTCCAGTTAATTTGCATGCGGACTCTTGTAACAGCTTCTTTCTTTTCCAAAAAAATATGTTGTACGTGGTAGCAAGAATCAAGGAAGCAGACTCTTTTCAACGGAACCGAATCTGTTGTGCGCAAGTTTTTTGTGCACAGGTCGGTTGGCCTCAAACCGGATGGTTGGGATTAAGGTTATACATAAATTGTGGCTCTCTCACCATTGTACTGATAGCAACGTTTCGTAGCGTTGCTTTGACCTTTGCACACCGCTGTGCACAAGTTTTGGTGCACAAGTTTTGGTGCACAAGTTTTGCTGCACAAGAGATCCGGGTACCTTTTTAACATCCTTAATTCTTTTGTTTTACGTTTAACTTATTTATCAATTGTTTGTGAAACAAGAGAGGAGTTCTTTCAAATATGTAAGAGATGCCTCAACTAATTACTAATTTCTTTAATTAATCTCAAACGGAGTAAATTAAATAGAATAGCAAATAGAGAACGGACGGAGCCAAGAAGGGGCGTACATTGTGGACATTAGTGAGTGGAAGTGGGAATGCCAGCTATATATGTGGTTCTGCCATGGATCAAGCCTATTATCCACCCACATCCGATTCTGCCCACATATTTATCTGTCACCCAAAAAATTGCAAAGATTTTTTGGATAACCAATTAATGGTGAATAATCTCCTCTAATGGATGATGGCTTCTCATTTGACCACATATACACTTAAATATCTTCCCTGCCCCAGTTATTATATTACCTTTGTGCATGGCATGTGAAACTACAGTTGAATATTGCCTAACTTATTTTAAATGGGTTTCCTTTTTGATTTACATAGTCTTAATTTAAACAGTTTTGAATTCAAACTTCCTCATGTTTCCCATTCGAAATTAAACTCTATTCAAATTCGAATACCTCTTCATCCTCTCATTTCAATTGGAACTTGAGCTCTCTAGTTAAAATTTAGATGCATCTTTTAACTTAAAAATGTTTTGAATTCAAAGTTCCTTAGTTCAAATTCGACTTTGTTTCAATTTACTATGGTTCGTTGATGCTCTGGTCCATCCTTAGACTATATGGTTTGGGGTTCAGTTAGGTCGTTTTGACCCCAAGTTGGGTCTTCCTTTGAATGTATGCTCTGAGGCCTTGCGTCGTATGCCCGTTGGTGTTATTAAATGTTAAACTTGTGTGCATGCAGCCATGGACCATTATTCACAAACAAGTTCAGAATTGATAAACGTGGAATATTTCCAGTGGTATAATATGCTACAATGATACCAAATAAGATTATAAGAATGGAATTCCAATGAAGAATATTCGACGACGATATCGTTGCATTGGTGCGAGGAAGATATTTAATCAGGCTGTCTCTTCTCACTCTAAGAGTCTTGAGTCCTGACACATATCGTTTTACTCTTGAGACAAGTCCTCAATATACTTTCCTGGTCATTGCTTCACAAATATTGACGAGTCATTGTCTGTAATGAATATTGGTTACTACTTGCTTCTGTGTTCCTTCAGTTTCAACCAGTCATGTTAATGTGCAGATGGCAATAGAGAATAAAAGATAGTTTTCATGAAAGCTCCACTATTATTGGTCCCAAACGCGTACGGCTGGACTCATGAATTAAACTATACATCAAAGTCTTTTAACTACCTCTTGACGACCCAGACGCGTTTAGCTTGATTCTAAGAGTCAAACGTCATATACACATAATTGCATATGCAGATACGTCATGGTAGTCAAGTCGTTGTCTCCCAACAATATCTATGTGGTTCCCGATTCCTTCGTGAGTCCCCCTTTTTTCATATAAAGTCCTTGCATATTAATTCACCTAAATATCATCTAAAGCACTTGCTTTAAGTATGACGATCCCCACTCAGTGTACGTTGTGATGGACTCATTAACCAGTGTAGCAGCTGGTTCCACACTCCTTCCGGCCAGATCAAACATATCAGAAAGAAAAAGAGAGAATCAAGAACTGCAACTTATAATATTCAGTCTTCCCAATCAAATTTTAAAGTTTATAAACAGCTTCCATGCCACTATTATGTATTCTAGCTAGATTGCTTTTCACACAACTCACTAACCCAACTTGTAAGAGCTACAATATATATGATAGATCATCAAAATACAGCAAAACTACTTGTAAGAGCAACACTATATATAAAATTAGAGCATCAGAGTACACCAAAACTTACAAGTACATTCTAAAAGTAACCAAAAGATTTTAATAACCTTGCATACCGTGCACTTGAAAGATAAACTAATTAATCCTTAAAGAAACATTATTATAAGCACTGTTGTAATTTCCTCCCTACACCTACGAAAACTGAGAATTAAGAGCATTAGTACAGCTGGATGATGACGACGATGATGAGTTAACGCCTTCATGGGGACCGGAGAGGCTGATGACGATCTGAAGAGGAGAGGAAAGGTTTGGGGGGAAAAGACAAGAGGTGTTTGCTGCCCTCCAGCATTTCCACAACTCTGCTCATTGATGGTCGATCATTTGGCTTCATTTGCACGCACCAGAGCGCCACTATTACGAGCTTCTCCATTATTTCTTTTGCACTACCCTCCTCATCATTTACCATACCTGCAGACATCCCTGCAAGAAGATCACCTCCTTGCTGAAGCTGGTCGTATGCCCACATATGGAAAACAAGCTGACTCGAGTTTTCGGCATAAACATCGATGTTTTCCTTCTCGCCGCCATTTCCATCAGAAGCATCCCATAACTGTAAACATCCGATTTGTAGGAAACCTTTCCAATGTTTTTGTAATACAGTTCGGGTGCCATGTACCCTATCGTCCCTCTGCCGCCGTCATCGTCTTCACAAAACTCTCATCTGTAGGGTACAGTTTCGCCAGTCCGAAGTCGGAGACTTTAGGTGTAAAGTTTTGATCAAGTAGGATATTGTGTGGTTTGATGTCAAAATGCAGAATACGCATGTCACAGCCACGATGAAGATATTCGATCCCTCTCGCAATTCCCATAGCAATCTCATGCATCTTTTCCCAGGACAATGTCCTTGAGGAGTCGATAGTACTATTGTTGGTGGTTTCGCCAGGGTGGTCATCAGTACTAATTACAATATGATGATCAGAAGAATTAGAAGAGAAAATGTGTTTCTCTAAGGATCCGTTGGGCATGAATTCGTAAATGAGAGCCTGTTTCGAACCTTCGGAGCAGAAGCCAAGGAGGGGAACAACGTTAACGTGGTGAATCCTTCCAATGGTGGCAACTTTGTTCATAAAGTCTTGGCCATCGCCTTTGGAGGATTTGGACAACATCTTTACGGCAACGAGTCTGCCACTCGAAAGTTTGCCCTTGAAGACGCTTCCAAAGCCTCCCTGCCCCAGCTTTTCCTTGAAACCCTTTGTCATCTTCTTGACATGCCGGTAAGAGTACCTCGTTGGGATCTGGCATTTATAACGGACAAGAAATTCCTCCACGGTCGTATCCATCCATATGTGTTTGGTTCTACACTTGTAGATGAGGAAAACTAGGAAGCAAGGTACTCCAATCGCCATTCTTGCACCCACCAAAACTATCATATATATGATCAAGCAACATTAATAAGTATCATATATGCGATCAAGGGACCTTAATAAAAAAATAAGAAAAATGATATCAGTACTTTGATATTTTATAGTGAGGTTTTACATCATGATGTGGCTATCCACCCGGCAGCCTAGTTGGCATTCCAGATGAGGTCTATGGTTTAGGTTTCTCCATTAAATAAGAAGATAGTTCCTATTTTATCTTTTACCTGGACTACCAACGAGGACGCCACGTCACACTATAAAAACTCATAGTAAAAAGCCACAACATGCATATCACCACACAAAAAATAATTAAGAAAAATAACCATATTTAAATTAGCTACAAATTAAGAATTTACAATTGTAAATTCTTAAATGTACGAATAAAATTATTCAGGATGATGGCAATAGATCTCAGTCACCTATTGTCCAAGTGACAGCCACGACAGATATGAAGCCGGACAATTCTGTACAAATATAGTCAAATCAAGAAAAAATACATATGAGGCCTGGAATTAATGAGATGGTAGAATATCATATAATTCATTCAATGATGTTATAATTAATATTTTGCGGTATTCTTTCATGAATAATGTTAGTTGTTGTTAGCCCATGCACCTATTCCACGTACATGTTAATCTAAACCATTGATGCCTAGGGTTTATCCTCTAGAAAATAGGATTTTATAAAAAAAATATTTTTATATATATTTTTAAGGGCTTAGATTAACATGTACGTCGGATAGGTGCATCCGCTACGTGAGTCTAGCATTACTCTTCTTTCATTTGTCCTGGTTTTGGTTTAGGAATCTTCGGGACATCATAAGTACTACTCCCGGCAAGAGTACCAGCTGATTCAAGAGCTCCTTGAATCACCTAGTATCTGGACAAAACAGCTGATATAATAAGACGGTAAAGTTTCTAAATTAAGTTGGTGCCAATGGATCTACCAGATTCATTATAATAAGACGGTAAAGTTTCTAAATTAAATTTGATGCGCATTTACCAATATATACTGAGCGTGCGAGAAAGCAATGACCTCTCCTGTTGAAAATATCATTGAAGGAACTCCTCATGGTTCCTCGGGTCACAGTATGGTATAAGCAATGCTGATGCCGGGCAAAACAATCACGACAGGAAAGCGGCTCCTTCCAAGAGAGATTAAAGCCTCGGACCAAAATTTGGAGAATCTGATCCGTAAAAAGAGTACCTCGAATGCCATCTCCCACTGGGGTTATTGGGAATTTGGCTACGACATCACACAAGGGGTGGACGTCTTGCACTGGAATCCGATCCACGATGGCATAGAAATTGGAGGAGGAGTTATTACTATTGCCGGTGGTGGTGCAGTAATTGGTTTTCAAGTAGGAAGGGTGGTCGATCGGATCCAGGCAATTCACAAAGACTATGGTACTTTTATAATAAGCTGAAGACAGAGGTAACAGGTATGGCTGGCCGTCGTCAAAAGCGTGGGAGTCCCAAGCTAAGGTTGGGATCAAAGAAGTTTTCTGAGAGATGGCAATAGTACAATTACTATTATCCCTCTTGAACTGGAAGGTACTACTGTCCACGACTCGGATTTGCTGAGACTCGTAGAAGATCTCCTCGACATTGTAGGTGGTGGAGCTAATATTTACAACGGTTGTAGTACGATTGTTTAGGCACTGCAATTCGTACTGGGGATCACCACAGTGGTGGGGATCACCTCTCAAACGGAAAGGGTAGCTGATGTTTTTTATATCCCCGCAAGAAGAAGGCGGACATGAATCAGATGATATATTTGAGTAGTCCCCATATTGATCAGCTGCCCCTGCTAATTGGGCCGCCCAAGCGTAACTTAATAACAGCTGATGGGAGAGAAGGAGAAGAGCAATATTCACTCCTGCTACATGAGGAACCGGAAACAGCTGCAACATATTTGAATATCCGCCCATATTTTTAATCTGACAGCCTGAATCAAGTCCACAGACACTATATATAATGGAGGAAGAAGAGGAGGAAGAGAAGGGCCTCGACAATGGCAACTGATGACTTGAAGGAGTGACGCCCAACCCCTTCTTATCTTATCTTTAAAGCTAACGCGTCCATCTCCTCCCACTCCAGACGGCACGCGTCCATACATCTCTATTTGTGCGGCAAAGCTGAAACTTGTCCATCCATGGATCTGTCTAAATTAAGATAATAGCTAATTAACCTGTAAAAAAATAATAAATTATGATAATAACATAAAAATATATGTCATGTAAAATTAATTAGGAGGTATACTTGTTTCCTTCTTTTTTATTCTGGATACAGTACTGATCAGAAACAGGATATTCATCTACCCAGTTGATATTAGTATTTTACGTTAAATGTAAAGAAAAATAAAAGGTCATTGTCTCATTATGTATTGATTGGATGTCTTATGGCTTTAAATGGCTGGGAGAAGACATGACCCTCGCAAAATGACAGACCGTAGAGGATAATATAGTTATATATGGCTCATTTAATTACCTCAATTCCGGTAAAATTCCTGACGGCAATAATTTCAACTTTTAGCTGCTAGATTAGTAAGTAAAACTTTTTTTTAGAATATTAATCAAAATAACAAAATACGTAAGAATTAAGGACAGAGATATTAGACATCAATATTGAGTAAAGCGACTTTGACTTTTTTTAGCTCGCGGTGGTTCCATTGTCCTTAGTTAACCGGATGGGTTCGATATATTCCAATCATGGAACTTGTTATCATTGTTATCATCGGGTACTGGTGATTTTGTAGTGTTCAACTCCTCCTTGACGTCCTTGCCTTAACAAAATTTATTGTTTGTATATATGACGCTGCAATTGTTACAGATTCCTGTTTTCTACACGAACAACTTCTGAACTTGGCTTGCCATTTACTACCAAATCATCACCATTGATTTTCATCTCGACAGCTCTTGATGTTTCCTTTGATGATTCGACCACCTCTAAATAAGCTACAACACGAAAATCATAAGAATTCATCAAAATAAAATGCTCTCCATAATCTGAGAGAGTTCAAATTAATCTATAGATTTTATCTTTGGGGAACCTTAAATTTCTCCACAAATAGGAGTGGGCACCAGTATTGCAAGGGTTTTGAGTACTGGCTCAACGTTAATAATATCTATTATTTCTCAAACACGTAGGGATGGGCACAGGTCGGGTTGGATCTCGAGCCGGAATCCTAATTCTAAAACCCCATACTAAAGAAATAACCCAAACAGGTAGGGGTGTTAACCGTATATAAATGGATTTGAATAGAGTTATCATATATATACTATCCTAATAATATTGGTTAGGGGATATAAGCAAAGAATTTACTTCAGATTTACTAAGTGTAGACCATATGAAAGATTTTTCTTAGGCTAACTCGGATTGGTTGAATGAGAGAATGCGCAACTGCAAAAGAATCATTTAAGAAATCCCGTGGGCCTACTTAATTAGATGAAGGGCTTTATGATATTAACTTCGCTTTGAAAAATAACTCTCTAAAAAAGTAGAGCTTTAACAAATAGAGAAGCCATCAATATTTACGTTTGGCAACAAAAATACCAAAAACTGTTTTTAAATATACATAGAAAATAATTATAAAATAAAATAAAAATATTATATTAAAAATAATCTAATTATAGTTTAGACTCTAGAGAAAAAATTTATTAACTTCGTTAATAATATATGATAAAAATTAATATATTTTAAAAATAAATGTCATAATAGTTTAGAGATAAAAAATTTATTAACTTTGTTATTCAGAGTGGAGTTTGATTTTTTAAGGGTTTGAGTAGGAAATAAGTAAAAATAATATGGATATTGATGTCATTATGTCTGATTGACTACACACAAGAGACAATGAACAATTTCTACTTCTAATATTTCTTGTGAATGTGATCATCATCGTCTCCTTCTTTTCTTACACTGTTTCTAGTTTGCTTGGCGTTGTCTTAGAACTAATGCAACATGCAACTTTAGATATGAAATCGTTCAAATATAATTGTCGCAACATGTATTGTTCCGCTTGGCATTGATTGAATGATTTGTTTTGTTAATTTATGATTTAATATTTCCATGATATTTCTGCAGTTCAGTTCACCCATCAATATTAAGAAAAGCGTGATATATTATGCCAAGATAGCCTACTATATATCCCGTGCCTCATTATGATCAAACTAAGATTATACTTATAGTTAGGTCCAAACTCAGCTAGCAGTATACAAAGAACCAAGAAAGGTAAAAGACAACCATGTCTCTTTGAGTATGCTCGGATCATCTTTATTTATTTATTTAATTCGTTTATTTATTAATTTACTTCTCAATTAGTTGCCCCCAGGTTAGGTACCTTGAACACCAACCTAGTATGACCAAAATATCAGACATGGCAACTCCTTGTCATCTTGATCAAGAAGCTACGATCTGATTTACAAATTAATTAATCGTGTGTATTTTATTTATTTTGTTATGCATACCTGAGAAGAGTGCACTGAAGTCCACGACGTTTTTTTTTTATTTCTTTTTGATGAAAAATCAACTAAAATTTTACTATAAATATGATCTCCTAGAGAAGTTGTATTAATCTGCATCTGAAGTAGATTAGAATTTAGAACTAAACTTAAAGAGCATTAGGGGTCCGGAAGCGGGAAGGGGGCCGTGACAAGCGGGAAGCAGGGGTTGCAAAACAGATTTTTCCAGAAAAAAGGGGCTTAACTTGATAGATGCGTCCTAAGGGCAAAAGGGGATTAGAACATTTCAGATCAAAAAATAAAAAATAAAAAGGGATTAGAACTGATTTAAGTAGAAAACAAGATTTCTTGGCAATGAAGAATGAAGACCATTACTCTGCACACACACTTAATTACTTGGACACTACATTTCGGTTGGCGAAAATCAAGAAACCCGTTAATGCTTGGATTTGGAAAGTAAGAGAACATCCACATGGATCGGGATTACGGGGAACACCTGAAAAAAAAAACAGAACGCGTTCCTGGAACGCGGAATCTTACCCTACAAATATATACATAAATATGTTTTACTAGCTAGTATTGATCTGTTTCTAGTTCTTCATTACTGATCATCACTACTCGTTCACTCTGTTTTGCTCCCCACCACCTGTGAGAGATGAGTCTTCTTCGGTCTCGTTGGTTGCCTCCCGAAGCGATGCAGGGACCTCGGTTCATGTCATGCCGCGGTGTGGAGATGGAAGCTTATGGCTCCTCCTGCGCCGCAGGAGAGACACCACTGTGTTAAAGGTGGAGACAAGTATAGTGGGTGGGTCCCACTAATAAGTGGGATTCCCACCCACTTAATTAAAATATGCAACTCCCCTTAATGAAATCTTAAGGGGGTGTCATTAATTCATAAATAGGTTCAATTGGCTTCTTCTGATACACAACACAACCAGAGAGAAATCTCAATGTGTAAGAGAGCTTAAGTCTAGAAGCTAGAGAGCAGGAGAAGTTGAATTGAGTATTTGAAGCCTCTGTGTAGGCACAAAATACAGTGTAGTATTTTGTACTCTTATTTTTTTGACATAGTGAAATATTTCTTGGTGTGGGTCTGTGGATGTAGGCAATTTGGCCGAACAACGTTAAATTTCGGTGTCTTATTTTTGGGCGTCAATTATTTTTCTCAGTGGCATATGATATTGCGTGGGTCCCACTGATCTTGGGCGGAATTAGTAGCATCCTAATTCCCAACAACTGGTATCAGAGCAGGGTCCGCAATTTTTCTTTAAATTCTTAGTAGCTCTGTGGTTGCAGCATAGGCTGATTTTCCACATCAGAAAAGTTTTTTGAGAAAATTACATTCTTTGCGTTTGAGTAGGAGCGATGGCCACAGAGGAGAAAATTTCCAAAATTGATAAATTTGATGGCAAAAATTTTGGATATTGGAAAATGCAAATAGAGGACTACTTGTACCAGAAGGATCTATACATGCCGCTGAAAGAAAACCCAGAAGGCATGAAGGAGGACGAGTGGGATATAGGAAAATGCAAATGGAGGACTACTTGTACCAGAAGGATCTATACATGCTGCTGAAAGAAAAGCCAGAAGGAATGAAGGAGGACAAGTGGGAGCTGCTTGATCGAAAAGCACTCGGCGCAATCAGATTGACATTGTCAAGGTTAGTTGCTTTCAATATAAAAAATGAGAAGACAACGACGTCTCACATGGCAGCTCTATCCAGCATGTATGAACAGCCGTCTGCAGCAAATAAAGTTCATTTGATCAAGAAATTGTTCAATATGAAGATGAGTGAAAGCGGGAGATTCGGAGCCCACCTCAACGAGTTCAATGAAGTGACAGATCAATTATCAACGGTCGAAGTCACTTTTAGTGATGAAGTTCGAGCCTTGTTGATTCTCGGACAGTTGCCCGAAAGTTGGAATGGCACAGTCACAACCATTAGCAGCTCGGCCGGCAAGTCCAAATTGAAGTTCGATGATGTCGTGAGCATGATCTTAACTGAAGAGATCCGACGACAGTCAGATGGAGCTTCTACTTTTGGCGCCGCTCTCAACGTAGATGGCAGAGGCAGAAATTCATATAGAGGGCATGGTCGTGGACGGAGCAAGTCGAGCAACGACAGACCGTAATCCAAAAACCACAAAAATCCCAACAAGTCAAAGCATGTTGAATGTTGGAATTGTGGTCAAGCCGGACACTACAAAAATCAGTGTAAGGCATCTCAAAGGGAAGCGGAGAATAAGACCGAGGTCAATATAGTGACCAAAGAAGCATTGCTTTAATTTGCTCTATGGAGAAGAAGGATGTTTTTTGGGTAATAGACTCTGGAACATCTTTTCATGCCACCACAAATCGACACTAATTTGTAAACCATGTGTCGGGAAACTATGGAGAAATATATCTCGGAGATGATCATCCTTGCAGCGTGGTGGGCATTGGAGAAGTTTAGATCAATCTCAATGGATCTGCCTGGAAATTGAAGGACGTGAGACATATTCTAGAGTTGAGAAAAAATTTGATCTCCGTCAAACAATTGTCGAGAGAAGGTTGTGACACACACTTCTCAGGTGATTATTGAAAAATCACCAAGGGTGCCATGATAATAGCACATGGCAATGATAGTGGTACCCTATATACGACAACAAATGCATGTGTGACAATCGCAGTTGCAGATAGCAAAGATGCGAATTTGTGGCACCAAAGACTTGGGCACATGAGCCAGAAAGGGCTCAAGTACATGCATTCAAAAGGGAAACTACCGGAGCTTCAGACTACTGAAATAGACTTTTGTGAAAGTTGTATTTTCGGGAAGCAGAAATGGGTGAGTTTCAATACAAGTGGCAGAACTCCGAAGAAAAAGAAGCTTGAACTTGTTCACACAGATGTCTATGGTCCAACTACAGTTTCATCGATTGGCGGAAAGTCATACTTTGTGACTTTCATTGATGACCACTCAAGAAAAGTGTCGGTTTACTTCTTGAGACACAAATCAGAAGTGTTTGACGTGTTCAAGAAGTGGAAAGCCATGGTGGAGAATGAAACTGACAAACGTGTAAAAAGGCTGAGATCCGACAACGGTGGAGAATATGAAGACGCGACGTTCAAGAAATTTTGTTACCTAAATGGTATCAAGTTGGAACGAACGCTGTCAGGAACACCGCAACAAAATGGAGTTGCAGAGCGCATGAACAGAACGTTGACAGAAAGAGCCAGAAGTATGAGGATACATGCAGGCCTGCCAAAGCAATTTTGGGCAGAAGCTGTCAACACGGCGGCGTACCTAATTAATCATGGACCGTCGGTACCATTGGAGTACAGGATACCGGAAGAAGTTTGGAGTGGAAAGGAAGTGATACTTTCTCATATGAAAGTATTCGGTTGTGTCGCATATGTACATATTAGTGATAATGCCAGGAGTAAGTTAGACTCCAAATAAATAAAGTGTACTTTCATTGGATATGGTGGAGATGAGTTCCGATACCGCTTTTGGGATGACCAAAACAAAAAGGTCATTAGAAGTCGGGATGTCATATTCAGTGAAAGGGTGATGTACAAGGACAGAATTGCAATGCAGTCCAACGACACGACAAACGATTATCCAACATATGTCATTCCGGATGATAGTCCTACGTCGAAGCAAACAGATGAGAGTTTGCAGGCAGATGATCCAGTCACAGAGGTTAATTCACCACAACCTCCTGCTTCAACCCTTATTCTAAGAAAGTCAAGCCGACCACATGTTCCAAACAGGAAATACATGAATTACATGTTATTGACTGACGCCGGTGAACCTGAATCCTATGACGAGGCATGTCAGGTAGGAGATTCTGTCAAGTGGGAGCTTGCTATGAAAGACGAGATAAAGTCTCTTATCTCAAACCAGACATGGGAACTATTTGTGTTGCCCAAAGGAAGAAAGCACACCACAATAAATGGGTGTCTGAGAATAAAAGACGAACATGATGGTTCAAAGAGATACAAGGCGAGATTGGTAGTCAAAGGTTTCCAGCAGAAAGAAGGAATTGACTATACAGAGATTTTTGCCAGTTGTGAAGCTGACAACAATTCGATCAGTGTTGAGCATTGTTGCAGCAGAGGGCTTGCACCTGGAGCAGTTAGATGTCAAAACTGCCTTCCTCCATGGTGACTTAGAGGAGGAAATATATATGCAGCAACCAGAAGGTTTCTCAGTGAAAGGAAAAGAGAAACTGGTGTGTAAATTGAAGAAGAGCTTGTACGGCTTAAAGCAAGCCCCAAGACAGTGGTACAAGAAGTTTGACGGATTTATGCAGAACAATGGCTACACGAGGTGTAATGCTGACCATTGTTGTTATTTCAGACGACTCGAGTCCAGCTATATCATTTTGCTACTTTATGTTGATGACATGTTAGTAGCCGGATCAAACATGGATGAGATTAAGAAGTTGAAAAAGCAATTATCGGCGAAATTCGAAATGAAGGACTTAGGTGAAGCAAAGTAAATTCTAGGGATGAGAATTTGTCTAGACAAGCAAAATGGTGTTCTGCAGTTGTCACAGTCCAAGTATATTAATCAAGTTCTTCAAAGGTTCAGCATGAGCACTGCAAAACCTGTCAGCACGCCATTAGCAAATCACTTCCGTTTGTCAAAGAACCAGTCTCCTAAGACCGAGGAGGAGAAACACTTCATAGCTAAAATTCCATACGCCTCAGCCATTGGAAGTTTGATGTATGCCATGGTTTGCTCATGCAGTGGGAGTTGTGAACAGATTTATGGCAAATCCTGGAAAGCAACATTGGCAAACAGTAAAGTGGATATTGAGATATCTACGGGGAACTACTGAGAAATGCTTATGTTTTCGACTAGGCAACGTAACACTATGAGGTTTCGTAGACGCAGATTTTGCTGGCGAGGTAGATCGAAGGAGTACTACCGGTTATGTCTTTACAATTGGTGCTACTGCAGTTAGTTGGATTTCACAGATACAGAAGATTGTTGTGTTATCAACTACAGAAGCAGAGTACGTGGCAGTAACTGAATCTAGCAAAGAAATGATATGGTTACAAGGTTTATTAGCAGAATTGGGTTGCGACCAGGAGAAGAATATTTTGCATAGTGATAGTCAGAGTGCAATACATCTTGCAAAGAATTTTGCATTTCATTCGAGAACGAAACATATTGGACTCCGATATCATTTCATCAGATCACTCTTGGAGGATGGAGTGTTGAAACTTGAAAAAATTCAAGGTACGAAAAACCCAGCCGATATGATGACCAAGACAGTAGCCAAAGAGAAACTGGAGCTCTGCTCAGCTTCTGTTGGTCTTCTGCAGTGAAGACATAAGAAGATGCCCACACCAGATTCCACTATACTGAAGATTGTTGTATTTGTCTCCAAGTGGGGGATTGTTAAAGGTGGAGACAAGTATAGTGGGTGGGTCCCACTAATAAGTGGGATTCCCACCCACTTAATTAAAATATGCAACCCCCCTTTATGAAATCTTTAGGGGGTGTCATTAATTCATAAGGGGGCAATGCATGGCGGGCGCCAATGCATGACAGGGGCGCCGAACCAGGCAGGCGCCGAACAAGGGGGGCGCCGCATGGTGGGCCCCGAACATGGCGGGCGACCGACTGAAGAATGCTTCTTATAAATAGGTTCAATTGGCTTCCTCTGATACACAACACAACCAGAGAGAAATCTCAATGTGCAAGAGAGCTTCAGTCTAGAAGCTAGAGAGCAGGAGAAGTTGAATTGAATATTTGAAGCCTCTACGTAGGCACAAAATACAGTGTAGTATTTTGTACTCTTCTTTCTTTGACATAGTGAAATATTTCTTGGTGTGGGTCCGTGGATGTAGGCAATTTGGCCGAACCACGTTAAATTTCGGTGTCTTATTTTTAGGCGTCAATTATTTTTCTCGGTGGCATATGATATTGCGTGGGTCCCACTGATCTTGGGCGGAATTAGTAGCGTCCTAATTCCCAACACACTGAGAGCTCAATTTCAGTTCAGGAGTAACAGGGTGTTTGAGCTTCGGAATGTTGACTGGCAAAACGATATTATCAGCGAGACATATGAGAGTACTGATCACCCTGAAGTGATCAGCATACCCATGGAGTTTCTGGCGAGACCCGGGGTGTTTCAGTGCTGGCTCACCGGCGTCTTCTCATCGTTGGGGTTGTTTCTAGAGACCCAGGACTTGATTCTTGGGGGTCTGCCCAGCTTCGGTCTCGACATGATCGAGGAAACTCTGCACAGGGGTTTCACTCGGGTGGATTTCTTAATCGACATTCACAAACACGTTCTTGAATATTGTGAATGTGAGGAGGATGATCAAGAAGAGGAGTACTCTTATGAAGAAGATGAGGAGATGGATTTTATTGACGAGGAGGAGTGGCCACCGGGCATGGTACCAGCGGCTGTCTCTTCCATCGACAGCTTGAAGAAGAAGAAGGTAACGGCGAAAGAAACAGAAGAAGTATGCACAGTCTGCATGAGCGACTTCTCTCTCGGGGAAGAGGCTTCAGAAATGCCCTGCGGTCATAATTTTCACCATGAATGTATTGCTCCGTGTCTGGAAACCAGCCATTACTGTTCCATTTGTAGATACGAGATGCCCACTGACATGATTCAGTGATATTGTATTTGATATTTTTAATATATAAATCTCATTTGTTCTTTTGGGTGATCAAATTTGGATATTGTAAACCATTGTTTACATATGTAATTACTCTGTACAGTGCAACAGAGTTTCTTCTTCTATTTCTCTCACTCTATTTTTGCTCCATTTGGCATTGCCATTAAAGTAATCCAACATGCAAATTCATGTATAAAATGTTATTCTTGGGAAGACTATTCTGAGTTAACTTGGATAAGCGAGTGCAACTCAGTTAGCCATATGTCAAGGGGCAAAGGGCAAGCAAAAGGAAATAGGAAACTCCAATGTAAAGTGCTACTACGTAATCACGACACCGTTCCACCATTTTTTTTTTTTTTTGGAAACCCTAAATCTCCCTAACTTTGTTGCTCTCGCCGCTAGGTGAGTGAAAATCTTCAGCTATGTCTGGGGAAGATATGGGTGTTATCAATGAATCTTGCTCTACAAGGAGCCACGGAAGAAGATATATACCGTCAGTACTATCATTGCAAAGATATCAGACCTGGAATGTGTCACTTCATTTGACGTTGACAAGCGAGAGGAGGGGAATGGGGTTTGGATGCTTTGGCTAAACCCATTTCCTCATTGCTCGGTAGCGGAGAACGCTGCGAGCAGCCAGGAACAGTTGTCAGCGGCGCAGGATCGTCTAATGAGCAGTAGGTTTGGTTTGTCTTTGGTGATTATGTGATAATATGATTAATATCTGTTTGATATAATGATTTATCTATTTATTTCGGATTTAATATTTCAGAGACGATTGATGTGTTTGTTTGTTTTTTCCATCTTTTTGAGAGAGGCTGGATTTTGGTTGATGTGTTTGAATTTGATAACATCCAAGGAGAAGAAACTTTTTTGTTAAAAATAAAAATTGTCTATGCGGAATAATTTTGTTTAACAATAAACTAGGAGGCTTTTTTTCCCAAGCTAATGAAGTACTCTATTATTAGCAACCTTACCTACAAAACACAATTAGGATCAACTTATTCGACTGGAATTTGAGGGAAATTTGTTTTCAAAACCAAAGGCTTTCAATTATAATTGTCCCACAATTGATATTTTTCATCTTGAAAGCATTCCTGCTAATGGAGCACTTTATTGTTAACAATTTTGCCGACACACCTTAGGATCCAATATGGACAATTAACTTATTCTACAGGACAAAGGCCTTCCAGTTATAAGTTAGGCCAAATTGATAGTATCATCTTGAAAGCAATGGTATCTTGAGGAACCAGAAATTTTCGACAAGTTATCTTGTGAGGAACTACATTAATTTATCTAAGAGTGCTCAAAGCAACATACGGTCAGAATGCAAAGAAAAGGTCTCAGACCTCTAGCCATGGGTTGGAGAGATTGAATTAGGCATAGGATCTTCTGGGTAACAACAGATGTGAAGTGAGTGTTTGGATTGGCTTTAAATTCCAAAATAAGCATGCAAAATACAGTGGTACCGCTTAGAATGACAAAGAAAATATCTTCAATGTACCATTGTCTTTGCAGAATATGCTGGATGAAACTATTGGGCATTACTGTAATCTTATTTGTCATTCCCACACTTGATGAGCAGTTCCCTAACATATGTGATCCTCGATTCCTTTGCATTTGCGATAGCTGATGGTTAATTGGATAAGCATTCATCTTTTTGTGCATTTTAGTCTTCTCCAACCACATAGTAACGGGCAAGTGATACATTGTCTAGCATAACTGGAGGAAATGAGTCACTGACTTACTATAAGTTAGCTGCACTGCAGGGTCAAAATAGTGCCTCTAGGCTGCTGTAAACCTTGTATTGATGTGCATTTCATTTCAATCCTCCTGCACCTGTTCACTTGATTTGCTCCCAAAAGGTTGCATGTCTCTCTTGAATGGAGATTGAAGTTTCGGTACTTTGTAATCCTTAATAGTTGTATTATCTTTGCAACCATTCACAGGGAGAAGATAAAATATAGACGATAGCAAAGGATGCATGTTGATGTCGTTAATGCACTTGGAATGAAGAAGTCAATTATGCTGGAGTTGGATATCCACTCTGTGGGAGATGCTAGTGTGTCCTCCCTCTCTTTGCTAAATATGTTGTCTTGATCTCACAATAAAAGAGACATTGAAGGTTGGTATGTGTAAATATGTGTGTTTGTGCACACCTCTCTCTCCCTCTCCCTCTCATTCCACAATTTTTAAAATTTTCTAGCAGACTTGGAACAATCTTTAGTCTATATCATGTGAATAACTTTTTTGATTTCTAATTGGAGTCAACACTATTTTCAGCTGCGATTAAGGGGTGAAGTACATTATTCATTATGCATATTGACTATTGCAACTGAAAGGCTAAGAAATCTTAATTTCTCTAAAAATCAACTCTCTGCATCTTTTTTTCTTGTTGGCAATTGGAGGAAGTTGCAGGTCTGTGTTTCTGATAGCAGCAAATATTTATAGTGTCTCATTTGCTTAACATTCTTTTTTTTTTTGGTTAAAATGCAAGTGAAAAGTTTGATTTACTATTTATTTTTGACTAATATGTCTCACTCGGTTTCGTTTTAATTCCTCAAATCCAAGCCTTGTTGTAGATTCTAGTTTTCGTATTTTTATGTGCGGATACCCATCTAATTTATATTATATCTCTTGGTAGGCTGAAATTTACTATTGTGCAATTCTGCAGAACTTGATAAACTGT